>CM040406.1:6636654-6958564 GCA_022702515.1 Ilyophis sp. 1 JC-2022 | reverse complement strand
TCAGCACCAAAAACATTGAGAAAAGTTGGTCACCAATTACTATTGAAAAATGTCTCTTAATTCCTTGGTTTGGCACTAGACTAGACAATGAATATGTCCAAAGATTTGTCAGCCCACACCCCACCAACAACTTCCCTCCCACCACACAGCGGAAGATGCCTTCCTGTCTGCTGTCATCAGCTACATCAATAGCTCCACTGTGCACTTTAAGCTGTCGCCCACCTACGTGCTCTACTTGACCTGCCGCTTCGTGCTGTCAGCCCAATACCGGCCTGACATGCGCCCAGCAGAGCGGACGCACCGGGTCATTGCCGTCGTCAACAAGATGGTGCGGATGATGGAAGGTGTTATCCAGGTGAGCCTCCCACACCTTTTGTGGTGAGCTTTATTTTATTTGCAGTCTGGCTTACCTCAGTAGGAACAGGGTGTGGTGTTCAATGCACATACCTAGGAAGTGTCAAAGCGACTATTTCCTATCTTTCAGTGCAGTACATTTTTACAAGTGTATGCTGTCAGACTTTTCTTGACTGTTATAGTGTAAAGAAATTACCTTATTGGGGGTTGATATTTGTTAATATACAGACCATACTATAAGATGGATTTAAAATGGTTTCATCTCATCAGCTGAAATCCAGTATGAAATACAGGTTATCCCAAATTATATCCATGATTACCCTGAACTTTTCTATGCCCATTCCAAAAATGTACCAGTCCTGTATCTGTGGCTTTTAATTAGTTTTTTAACATATAAATTTGGCCCCCACTGTGGGGCTTAGTTAAAATTAAATTCTTGATATCAAAAATGAAAGGCCCCATTGAAATGAATGGGGAAAACGCTTGAATTATTACTAGTTGAAATTTAATTCTTGATATCAAGAATACAAATTACAACGAGTTAAAATAGAATTCTTGATCTCTTGATCTTAAAATTTTATTCTTACAGCGGTAAAATGACTTTCAGTCAGTGCAGTTATACTCCGAGGATCGGGGTTCACGCCCGGTTCTGACAGATCCGAGCATGGTCCGTGGCCGAGGGAGCGGCAAGAGATTGTGCAATTGGCATGCTGACTGCAGGAATGTCCTGTAGAGCTGTTGCCAGAGTAATGAATGTTCATTTCTCCACCATAAGCGGTCTCCAGCGTCGTTTCAGAGATTTTGGAAGTTTGTCCAACCGACCTCACAACCGCAGACCACGTGTAACCACACCAGCCCAGGCCCGCCACATCCGAATTCTTCACCTGCGGGATCGTCTGAGACCAGCCACTTAGACAGCTGATGAAACAGTTGGTTTACACAGCCGAAGAATTTCTGCAAAAACTGTCAGAAATCGGCTCAGGGAAGCTCACCTGTGTGCTCGACGTCCTCACCGGGGTCTTGATTTGACTGCAGTTCGGCGTCACAATCGACGTGAGTGGGCACCTTCAATGGCCACTGGCACGCTGGAGAACAGTCCTCTTCACTGATGAATCACAATTTCAACTGTACAGGGCAGATGGCAGGCAGCGTGTATGGCGTTGCGTGGGTGAATGGTTTGCTGATGTCAACGTTGTGAACAGAGTGGCCCATGGTGGTGGTGGGGTGTTAGTATGGGCAGGCATTACCAACGGGCAGCGAACTCAAGTGAATTTTATCGATGGCAATTTGAATGCACAGAGATACCGTGATGAGATCCTGAGGCTAATTGTCGTGCCATTCATCTAACGCCATCACATCATTTTTCAGCATGACAATGCACGGCCCCATGTCGCAAGGATCTGTACACAATTCCTGGAAGCTGAAAATGTCCCAGTTCTTCCATGGCCTGCATACTCACCAGACATGTCACCCATTGAGCATGTTTGGGATGCTCTAGACCGGCGCATTACAGTTATTTGGCAGACGCTTTTATCTAAAGCGACATACAATAAGTGCATATTGAAGGTCATTGACACAACTACAAAGCAAATCCAACAAAGCACAACTTTCTCACAACGTAGGAGGAGCTATCGCTAGTAGTCAACCTAGAATAAAGTCGGCTATACATTCTAAGCTATAAAATAGCAAAAAACCAAATAGAAAATAAAATATACAGAAAGTCCGTACTATATAATTGGCCCTATATATGTAGTTAGTCAAGGTGGAGTCTGAAAAAGTGTGTTTTCAGACCACGACGGAGCGCAATGGAGTGGGGAGTTTATTCCACCACTGGGGAGCAAGAGTGGAGAAGCTCCGCAGTCGGGACAAGCGAGAGCCGTTAACATGGAGGGAGGGAAGTGCAAGTCGCCCTGCACCAGCAGAGCGAAGTGGTCAAGCAGGAGCGTAGTTCTGGATCAAGTCCTGAAGGTAGGAGGGGCCTGACCTTTTGGCTGCAGTGTAGGCCAGGGTCAGCACTTTGAACCTGATCCTGGCCACGACTGGCAGCCAGTGGAGTGACCTCAGCAGGGGGGTGACGTGTGTGAACTTCGGGAGGTTGAACACAAGCCGAGCAGCCGCGTTCTGGACCAGTTGTAGGGGCAGAATGGCGCAGGCTGGCAGGCTTGCGAGAAGGGAGTTGCAGTAGTCCAGACGCGAGGTGACTATGGTCTGGACAAGGAGCTGGGCAGAGTAGGTGGTCAGGTACGGCCAAATCGTCCTGATGTTGTACAGGAGGAACCTGCAGGACCGTGCCGTTGCCATGATGTGCTCTCTAAAGTCCAACTGGTCATCCAGGACCACCCCCAGGTTTCTTGCAGAGCGGGAGGCGGTCACCATAGTTCAGTCGATGGTGATGGACAGGTATAGAAGCGGGGGGGTCTTGTATGGCATGAAGAGCAGCTCAGTCTTGTTGAGGTTGAGCTTCAGGTGATGGCTAGACATCCACTCAGAGATGTCAGCCAGGCAAGCAGATATTCTCTATTTAATCCGTGGGGTAGAGGGAGGGAAAGAGAGGAAGAGTTGAGTGTCATCAGCATAACAATGGTAAGGGAAGCCATGTGAATGAATGACCAAACCAAGAGACTTAGTGTAAATAGAGAACAGCAGAGGACCCAGTACAGATATAGAAAGAGGATGAGGTGCAGAGATAGAGCCCTTCCAGGAGACTTGGTAGGATCTATCTGTGAGATAAGATGTAAACCAAGAGAGAGCAGTTCCAGAGATGCCCATCTCAGCCAGTGTGGAGATCAGGAGTTTGTGGTTGACCGTATCAAATGCTGCAGACAGGTCAAGGAGAATCAGAACAGAGGAGAGGGAGGAGGCTCTAGCAGTGGTGAGTGCCTCGGTCACAGCCAGGAGTGCAGTTTCAGTTGAGTGCCTGGTTCTGAAACCAGACTGATGAGGGTCGAGCAGGTTTTTCTGGTGGAGAAAAACAGACAGTTAGTTAAGGGCAGCGCGTTTGAGAGCTTTTGACAGGAAGGGCAGGAGAGACACGGGACAATAGTTTCTAACATCAGAGGGGTTCAAGCTAGGTTTCTTAAGGAGATGGGTAACATGGGCCGTTTTGAAAACAGCAGGAACATAGCCACAGGTTAAGGAGGTGTTAATAATGGAGGACAGATATGGAAGGACCTCACCGGATATAGATTGGGGGACTGCCGAATATTGCACGCTGGTGTGATATAAGTTGGAGTACATCTGTGTCCTCCAGAGTCTTAAAGGACAGAAATGTAGCAGTGGGTTCATTATGGGGGATTTGGGGCGTCACCGGATGCGTGAAAGATTTTCTGATCTTGGCTACCTTCTCCTCAAAGTGGATCAGGAAGTCATCTGCAGAGAGGGAAGAGGGTGAGAGGGGTGGAGGAGGGATCCGCAGGGAAGAGAAGGTGGAAAAGAGTTTACGTGGGTTAGACACACATGCATTCATTTTTGACTGAAAAAATTCAATCTTAGCAGATGTGGTTGCTGATGTGAAGGCTGCCAGCAGAGTGTGATACGAAGCCAGATTATCTGGGGATCTGGATTTCCTCCACTTTCTCTCAGTAGCACGCAGCATGGTTCTGCTGGATCGGAGAGAATCCGTCAGCCACGGGCATACGACGGCTCCAGTTCCCATGAATATCCAACACCTTTATACAGCTTTTGAAGAGGATTGGTACAACATTCCACAGGCTACAATCAACAATCTGATCATGCGAAGGAGATGTGTCGTGTTGCATGAGGCAGATGGTGGTCACACAAGATACTGATTGGTATTCTGTTCATTACATGGTGCCTTCTTTTTTGGGGGAATCTGTGACCAACAAATTATTATCTGTATCCCCAATCACATGAAATCAATAGATAAGTGCCTAATGAATCTATTTCAGTTGACTGATTTACGTTTATTACTTTTGAACTCAATAAAATCTTTGAAATATGCGAGTGTTGCGTTTATATTTTTGTTCAGTGTAGTTATCCATACAGTTCACATTTAACTACAAAAATTCTATCATATGTATCTGTATAATGTGAAAAAATCTTAAATGGAATCCTCTTATTTTCATTTTTATTTTTTTCATTTTTTTTCAATTCTGTCTTTATTTGGAAAATACAAGTTACAATATTAATACACGTTTGCATACCGTTGAAATTTTTACATAACATTAGATGTTCAATACAATAAAAGTGAAAAAGAAATTTGGAAATAAAGGGCTTAACATAGTAGTAGTAAGAACATTTCAATATGTTTCATATGATTACAACTTATTTTATTCTTGTTTTCCAATCTTTTTTTTTTTAAATCTTTTTTTAAAATATATTAACAAAAGGGAACAAGGGATGTACAGTACCAGAGATATGCATTACTATGTTGGGAGACAATCCAGTGAAAAAATAAGTAAAAACACAATAAGAATCTATTAATTTGTTAACTCCATAAAATTTGGTTGTGATCGTTGTGCATAAGAGACCCATTCTGTCCATAACTTCTTAAATCTGTCCATTTGCAGGCGAAGTGAAAAGGTAACCTTCTCCATAATATATATTTCATTAACTATGTCTGCCCATTCCTCTATTGAGAGGGAATCAGGTAGTAACCAGTGTCTAGTGATAGTTTTCTTACTAGCAGATATCAGAACCCCAAATAGATATTTGTTAAAGTACCCTGGATGAGAATCAACTTTTCCTAAAATAAAAGTACTAAACTGGAAAGGTATTCTTGTATTAAATATGTCTTCTAATGATTTGTGTATCTCTGACCAAAAATGTCTTATTATTGGGCATTCCCAAAATATATGCCAGTGACTGGCATCTTTGTTCCCACACAGCCTCCAGCACTTAGAATCCCCTCCTGTAAAGTGTGCTTTCTGCTTTGGGGTAATAAAAAATCTAATTAGACACTTCCATCCAAATTCTTTCCATGTATGTGAGTTGGTGCACTTCCATTGAAAGTCACAGTAGCTGTGCCATTCCTCCTTTGAGATCACAAGATTACCTTCCGTTTCCCATTTATTTTTAACATATTCCGTGGAATGAGATTTCTTCATCATGAAGCCCTTATATAGTCTAGAAATAGTACCTCTGTTTAACTCTGATGAATAGGCCCCTAAAAATTCTTTCAACACTGGGTCATCCATATCTAATAGGTAATCTTTAACGGAATGGTCAAAATAATTTCGTAATTGTAAATACCTGTAAAAGTCTTGCTTTTCTAGAGTATATTTTTCTTTCAACGTTTGGAAGTCTTTCAACTGTCCCTTATCTGTTATCGAATAAAAAGTTGTTATTCCTTTGGCTATCCAATTTTTAAATCTAGGGTCTAATTGATTAGGTTTGAAATCGGGGTCATAGGCACACCATCTAATTATTCTTAAATTATCTTGTAATTTATATTCTTCTCTAACAGAGTTCCAGACTTTAAGTTGGAATTTTATCCATGGGTTCTGAACACTGTTTATAAATGTTCTCAAATCCTTATTGCCCAATACTGCCTGAATTGGTGGGTCCTTGAATAGTGACAATTCAATATCTTTCCACCTAGCACAATAATCTGGGTTGCAAAGGTTCATCAATGGCTTAATCTGAGCCGAGTAGACGTAGTCCTTCAAATGTGGTACAGCCATGCCTCCTTCCCTCTTTGGGAGTTGGAGAGTTTTAAACCTGACTCTGGGTTTTTTCCCTTGCCAAATGAACCTGGAAAGAATTTTATCCCACTCAGAGAATTGCTTTCCAGAGACTTCAACGGGAAGAGCTTGAAACAAAAAGAGGAGTCTTGGGAGAATGTTCATTTTTAAAGATTCAATTCTTTGGGTGAGGCTCATGAAAGGGTTGGAGTTCCATCTCTGTATATCTGATTTTATTTTGGTCAAAAGGGGATCATAATTGATATTTGCCAATGTGGAAGTTTCTTTAGGTAACAGTACACCTAAATATTTCAATGTAGTCTGGTTCCATTTCAAATGGAATTTATCTTTTAGTTGTTTCGGTGGAGTATAGTTTAGTGTCAAAATTTGGGTTTTCTGAATATTTAGTTTATAACCTGCGAATTTGCCATAAGTGTCCAAAAGCTTAATCAGTTCAGGAAATGAGTTGGAGGGCTCGGTTAAGTACACCAGAACGTCATCCGCGTATAACGCAGTCTTGTGATGATCCCCGTTTATAGAAATACCTTTAATGCTATCAGTTTGTCTAATCCATTGAGCAAGAGGTTCTATATAAAGCGCGAAAAGTAATGGAGACATTCCACAACCTTGTCTTGTACCTCGTTCTAACTTGATAGTGTCTGACAAGTATCCATTTATTTTAATCCGGGCAGTTGGATTATTGTATAGTGTACTAATTCCTCTAATAAACTCTTCGTGGAACCCAAATCTCTCAAGAACTCTATACAGAAACCTCCAACTCACAGAGTCAAAGGCCTTCTCTGCGTCCAGACTGACCAGTAAGGCTTGCAATTTATTTTCTCGGATATGACTCAGTATATGCAGCGAACGTCTGATACTATCATGGGTTTGTCTCTGGGAGATAAATCCTGTCTGGTCAGTGTGGATAAGCTCGGGAAGGATCTTTTCGACTCTCCTGGACAGAATTGATGTATATAGCTTGTAATCAGTGTTAAGGACCGAAATTGGTCTATACGATCCACAGTCTAGTCTGTCTTTTCCCTCTTTAGGGATAACAGAGATAGTAGCCTGTCTCCATGTTGGTGGTATTTTCCCATCTTTCAGGGCTGTGTTAAATGTCTGGAGAAGAGTTGGCACTAACTCAGACCTGAAGGTCTTGTACCATTCAGTAGAAAAACCATCTGGACCAGGTGACTTATTTGGTTTCAGCCTAGAAATCGCACTATTCAACTCTTCTTTCGTTATTTCCGCTATTAATTTTATATTTTGGTCTTCTGACAAGGTAGGTAAATTAAGGGATTCTAAGAATTGTCCAATTCGCTGTTCATCCTCTAAATGTGGCTGTGTATATAATTGTTTATAATAATTTTGGAAAGTCATTTGTATTTCATTTTGCTTATATAAAAGAGTTTTAGAGTCCGGATTCCTAATTTTGTAGATTGTGTTGTCCACCTGTTGCTTTTGTAATTTCCTTGCTAGGAGCTTTGAAAATTTTGACCCCGATTCATAATATTTTTGTTTTGTATAAAGCATATTTTTTTCTATTTCTTGTGCATACAGAATATTTATTTCGTTCCTAATTTCTTTTAATTTTAAAGTAAGACTTAATTTTGGCTCCTTCTTGTGTTTTGTCTCAAGCTCCTTTAATTCTCTGTCCAGTTCTGATAGTCTTAGTTGCTTTTCTTTCTTTTTACATGAGCAGAAAGATATAATTTTCCCCCTTACCACAGCTTTTAATGTATCCCAAATGATTTCTGGGCCTACCTCCCCATTGTCGTTTTCCTAGAGAAACATTTTTATGTCCTCTTTCAATTGTGTTTTAAATTGTAAATTGTTCAGAATACTCGAGTTCAATCTCCATAGTGTATTTCTAGGATTATTATTGATTTCCAATGATAACAAAAGGGGTGCGTGATCAGATAAGTCAATATTTCCTATCTCACAAAAATGTATTCTATGGCGATCTCTTTTAAAAATAAAAAAATAGTCAATTCTGGAATAGACCGCATGTGGGTGGGAATAATGGGTGTAGTCTCGATTTGTTGGATAGAAGTCTCTCCAGAGGTCTATCACACCCAATTCTGACATAAGAACCTTAAGCTTCTTGTGTTGGGAAGTTTGAATAGATTCTTTTGAAGAATCTATTTTAGGATTAAGGCGTATATTCCAATCCCCCCCACATATAACAATGCCTGTCGCTTCTGTCATCAGATCTAACATTTTTCTATAAAAAAAAACATCGCTACCTGGGGGGGCATAAACATTAAGCAGAGTTATCTGGACACCTTCAATCTTTCCCGAAATTAATAAATATCTTCCTTCCTTGTTCTTTATTTCTGAAAGCTGTTCAAATGGAACTCTTTGAGATATTAGAATGGCTACCCCTCTCCTGTGGCCCGATTTGTAGGATGAATAGTATACTTTAGAGAAACCCATTCTTTTCAACTTTTCATGTTCAGTAGAATTAAGGTGCGTTTCCTGTAGTAATACAATTTGTGCATTCTCTTTTTTCATTTTATTCAAGATCTTACTTCTCTTAATCGGATTTAGAACCCCGTTAACGTTAAATGAAATAATTTTAAGATGTTGGTTATTAGCCATGGTCTCTAACATGCGCTACACATACTGTAATTCTCCCTGCACAGTGAACAATACTCAAAACGATATACATCCCTATAACTCTCGTGAACATCGAGAGATGAACATAGCAAGATAAGATCAGTAACAAAACAAATCGAATCTGAATGTCTTTTGCTTCCAATATTGAGGCTCGTTCTAATTGAGCCTTTAAGGGGCTCGAGATGTCAGAGCGCCCATAAAGGGATATCCTGCTCTTTACAAAGAGTAGGGCCCTTTGAGATGGCTGCATAACAGTTACCATCATAACTGAGATTCTTTGTGTCCCGACAACGTTACATAGTCTAATGGTAAGATAGGAGTCGTAGGATTTCAAGTTGAGACCTATTGACTGGTTATGCACTCTAGTAGCCTATAACAAACCAATAATTAAAATAAGGAATAAGCTACGACAGACTTATCTGCATCAGCATCTGTTAGGTTTCCGTCCATCGATCATATATACATCTGTACTTGTCAGAGGATCACCGCCTGGCCCTAAATTCCTGCAGTTTTTCTTTGTATTGTGGGCGGCCGCGAGGAGTCTGCCTCGTCTGTGGCTCCGCTTCAGCTGCACTCAAAGTTCCAATGCGTCGCTCCCCGGCCACCTGCCATGTGGACAAAAGTTCCATCTCCCGCTGATCTGGATTGGTTGCGGCAGGTATGATGGTGACTGAAAAACCACGCAAAGCCATGTCTTCTGTCGCCTCCGTTGCATTCTGATACAGGCGGGTGCCATCACTGTAGAAAACCCGTAGTCTCGCTGGATAAGGGGTCTGGAACTTGACTTTTTTTTCCTTTAATATCTTCTTCGCTTCAGCATATTCCATACGCCTTTTAAGGACTGTGGGCGGGTAGTCATGATCCACGTAGAAGCGGGTATTGTTGTGGAAGATCTCTTTCTTCTGCCAAGCCTTACGGATCACCTCTTCCTTCACTCTGTAGCTCGCTAGTTTGGCAATGATAGCCCGGGGCTTTGCCTGTGGGTCGGAGGGTTTGGGCGCCAGGGTTCTGTGTGCTCTTTCGATTTTTAGCTCCATATCCTGTGGGAAATCAAACGAGTCCTTTAGTAAGTTTTCCAGGAAGCTAGACATGTCGTTACCCTCCGCTTCTTCAGGTATGCCATAGATCCGAATGTTTTCTCTGCGAGCCCGTCCTTCCTGGTCAATGAGTTTGGCCTCCATATTGGTTTGGCGCTGTGAGAGTCGCTTCAAAAGCGTTGCTGCTGCCTGCAATGCTGTTTCTGTTTCGTCAATCCGTCCCTCCGCCTCATCAAGTCTGGAGTTTGTTCTACCCAGTTCTTGCTTAATCTCTGTCAGCTGTTGTTTATTGTCCCGTCTGAAGTCTCTGAGTTCGTTCAGTATACTTCGTAAGCTAGCATCCTTTCCCTCTTCCTCATTCACCTCGTAGATCGGTGAGCTACTTCGAGTAGCATCGCTTTGTATTGTCGATTCATCCATGTTTTCTGTCGTAGACGTTGTTTTCCTCCTTCTTGTAGCTACCCTGTTATTCATCATCTATAAAAACACCCTTTTTAGTGTTATCTGAAATGTTTTCAGGGTTATTTTACTAAACCTTCGGGGAGCACAGAAATCAAGCTGCCATCTTAAGCGTGACCCAGACCGGAAGTCTTTTTCATTTTTATTTATATCCTTTATTTTTACAGGTAGTCTCATTGATATCAAGATGTCTTTTACAAGAGAGACCTGCGAACAAAATAAAAACACGTATAAAACGTTAAAGAGACCAGTACAATTCAGCTATGTTAACATTCAGCATTCAAACAGCATGCAGAGAAAGGAAACAAGGTACATACAACATTATGAAAATCCATGATAAAACTTTAAAGGTTTCTACAGGAATAAGATATTCTAGTTTAAAGGTTTTTTGCAATTAATTCCAATTGTGAGGGGCATAATATTGAAAACATGTTTTGCCCAGCTCAGTATTTGTGATGTATCTAAGGTTAAGAAGTCCTGAGACCTGGTAACGTAGTTACTGGATTTAAATGTAATTAAAGATGAGAGATAAGGGGGAAGTTTCTTAAGTAAAGCCTTACAGATAAATACAATGGAATGTAGTTCCCTCCTCTTTGTTAAAGAGAACCATCCTACTTTTTCATACAAAACACAATGATGGGTGAGAAATGTATCCCCAGTGATAAAACACAATGCACTATGATAAACTGCGTCAAGGGGCTTTAAAGTGGAATATACAGAATGTCTCCATAATAAAATACGGATAAGACAGTTGATTGTACAATAGTTTTTCTATTAGCAAAAGAGAAGCATGCTTTATATCATGCTTTAAAATGTTATTCATCTCCAAAAAGGCCCGTAGCTGAGAGTTAACTAATGATTCTAGGACTTTGGCCAAACAGGAATGTTTTGAAATTTGACGATAATTATTTAAGTCACTGGTATCACCAACTTTATATAGAGGAATAAGCTGAGCTGCCTTCCATAAGTTTGGGATTCTACCTGAAATAAAAGTTTGATTAAAAATGCAAGCAAGTGGTAAGGCAATTATATGAGCACTGAGACACAAAAGGCAAGGATCTAGATTGTCCTCACCCATTGATTTCCTTTTGTTTATGCTAGCCAGTGCATTGTAAACTTCACTATAACTTACAGGTCTAAAAGAGAATTGTCTTGGACAAAAACAATTGCATGAAGTTTTTATTACTGGGCTAAGGGTATAGCTTTCTGGAACTATGTCACCAGACAGCCTATCGCATAGATGACCAGAGGAGATAGTGATGATTAAAAGCTTCAACCATATATGTTTTATCAATAATAAAAATCATTTTCACTAGAAATGCAAGAAGGAAGAGTAATGGTAGGATTATTTTTCAAAGATTTGACAGTTTTTCAAAAAGCTATATGCATCTCCATTACAGTATGAAAGAGAGGTCAAGTAATAATTGGACTTTGCTTTTCTTATTATGCTAATGCCCTTGTTCCTTATTTGAATAAAGCTAAGCCAATCAGCTAGAGTACCAGTTGTTCTAGCTTTGGACCAAGCTTTGTCTCTGAAATGAATAGCTGCAGAAAAATCTGAGGAAAACCAGGGGTTACAAGTCAAGTCAAGTCATACTTTATTTATATAGCACATTTAATTAACAGGGAAATCAATGTGCTTCACATAAAACAGCAACAAATATAAATATAGCTGCAAGCAGCGATTCCCGGGGTCCAAGCAACATTTGGCAAACATGGAGACACTGGGTGCGTCCTAATACCTTTTAGTCCTCACCTCCTTTCCTCCACTCCCCGACTACCAATCGTCTCTTACCCAGGAAGTATGTGGAGGAAAGGAGGGGAAGAGACGAATAGAGAAAAGATGGGAACTAGCAGGCTTAAACACAATTGGGACAGCTTATCTACTTCTCCGTCATAAAAGTTGTCGACTATTGATTAAAGGTATAGTTGACCCATTTTGAAAAATGTGTATATCATTTTACTTACTTTTAAAATATTGTTATACTTACTCCCGGAATAGCAGAGGCTGTTTTATTTTCTTTTCTTGTCTTTTCTTTTCTTGTTTATGTCACGTATTGTGTCTAGTCTAGTCACACCACGTTTTATGTTTTATTCTTGTTACGTTTCATTTTTATGTCATGTCACGTTTCATGTTTGATTATTGTTACGATTTATTTTCTAGTCTTGTCGTGTCACGTTTTATATTTGATTCATGTTACGTTTCCCGTTCATTGTTTAAGCATACACATTTCCGTGTTTTTCCGCAGCCTTGCGTTCATGCTGTTTCTCTGTCTCTTGCTGTCGCTCACGCTTCCCTAATTGTTTCATTTTCCCATGTCTATTTACTAATCTACTAATGTTCGATCAGGATTGGGTAATACTAAATCTCTAACCATGTGTTCATGTTTACCTTACATTTCTCGTGCATGTCAGTTACTAATTTACTAACGCTAGGTCAGGATAGGTTTATTACTAATGAGTACTAATTATCTTGTTACTTTGTCAGTCTTCCACACCTGATTTCCATTTGCATGCTGCTCTCAAGCTAAGTGTCTGCCCCTGTTTATCAGTGCACTATTGAGCGTTTTTTCAAGGCTGTCTTTTGTTACGATCCAAGCCTGTTTTTGACCATTGTTATTGACCTCTGTTTTGTTACCACTGCCAGCCTGTACCACAAGTTTTTGCCTGCTGTCTTTTTGTACTTTTGCCCCGCGGAGCGGATTTCGGTCTTGACTCTTGCATTGCCTTCGACCCCGAGCCTGCCGACCGTCTGCCTGTACTTCTGCCCGCTGACAGCTACTCTGGTTACTGGATTATTGCATGGTGTACCGATTCTGAGACTGCCTTCTCCCTCGGTACTGTACATTGGTTTTGGCTGGATTTTTGTGTATGAACTTTGCTTGTTTTTTGACTACGCTCATTGGACATTTCTTGAATAAAGCCCTGACAGGACTTTATTCTTCGATCTTTGTTTCTGAGTTGTGCATTTCGGGTCCAACCCTCACGCACCCATCTCATTGGGGGCGAGTAAAACAATGCAATTTTTTTCAAAATGGGTCAACTTTCCCTTTAAGTATAGCCCTATCATAACTTTTGCTGATGCAGAGCCCTCAAATACTCCCATAGCTAATCACAGATCATAACCATTCATAAGCCTATTTAAAGGGGCACTATGCAGGATTTTTAGCCTTGCTGTGGTCCTGTATTTACAATCAAAAAGTCGTCTCCTCTTTCTAAACCCCGCCCACTCCCCTCCATTGAGGCAGAGTTTGTATAGTAACTTACGGGCAAAAAACATGAAAAAAATTTCAAGCAAACATAAAATGAAAATTACATTTTTTGCAATGTGTATTGTTCTATATGGATGGTAAAAGTCATTTGGCAGTGTTAAATTAAATTAAAACTTTTGAAATTGTTTTGAAGTCATCAGCTCCCCAACATTGAGCCCGGCTTCATAATGTATGCATTCATATACTGAAGGCTACGTCACTCTGGATAAAAGTGCCTGCTAATTATCTGGCTCAACGTTACTACAGTCCCCAACGAACGTAGTTGTAATTGGGGATTCTATGTTTGCAACATAAATGTTGCCGGTGGTTTCAAGGATTTTAATGTGTACCCTGTTTTTCTGGTGCGAGAGTGGATGGCATAGGCTACAATCAACCTTCCGCGATCATTAAAAAACACAAAATTGCAAGCTGTAATTATTCATGTTGGTAGAAATGACACCAGGTTGAGAAAATCTAAAGTTTTAAAGAACGATTTTATTTCATTATAGCCCTATAACTGATCTCAGGACCGCTTCCTGTTTTAAACCGTGGCAGTGAGAAATTCAGCCAGCTCAGTGCTCTAAATGTCTGGCTGGAAAAATGGTGTGCTTGTTCAGTGTTTAGTGAACGTTATTCTCAAAATGAATTTAGAGCTGGAGTCTAAAGACGAAATCACGTGTGGAATAAGTAGCCTAACATTAGCAGACCATATCTTGTCTATCATAGCTAGCTAAATACCATTGTAAAGTAAATTACTTTTGCATGAAGATATTTGCATACAAATATTATAAAATTTTCTGAAATACTACGTAATATTACATTGTTATGTTAATTTAACTGTTAGCTTAGTTATACAATTTGCATTGAAACATTGCATACAATTAATTAGGGGCTAGACATCTAGACATTGTAAAGACCTGGGGCTCAGCCCAGGACATAATGTCAATATTTTTTTGCTCAAGGTGAGAAAAGGGCACATCAACTTAGAAAAAACTATTTGATGACACCCAAGATGAATGATTCAGATGAATGCTACAATAACAGTACAGATGTGAATTTTTAAATGAAATCAAAAGGACCAAGGGCGTAGGAGTGGTTTGGCATCTGTGGGAGACACTTCAGTAGTTTGCCATAGAGCACTGATCAACTACTGAACTTGTGTGGGATAGTCATGTGGGTAGTTATTCTTAAACTACACATTTATTTGCTATACTGCAATTTTGAGAAGTGTAAAACAAATCTCACTTACGTGCTAGTTTTCGCGTTTATGGGGTTTTCCATAGTTGTTAGCATTAAGCTAATCGGTTGAGCTACGTATTTCCTGTTGTTTGATTCCTGAGAGGAATAGCTGGTGTTCTGTTGTATTCCAAGATGTATGCCAGTGATCATCAGTAAACCATTTACCGCCGGCCTCTGGATTCTTAGCTAGCCTATAGCAATCAGCATGCTTCTTCTCCAAGCTCTAACATTATATTAAATGAGGGCAGGGCAGATTCAACACAATAATGACAATAATCGGCCACTGGTCCGAAAGGGACAGTGAGCTCGGAAGTTTCAGGCCACTGTTAATTGAACCCTGTAGTTCTAATGATCAATATTGTATTTGAAGATTAATTACCTGTTAGGTACCATTCCGCAGGCTAATGTGTGGAGTTGCAGGATTATGAGGCAAGTTTGTACAAGATACATAGCTACCTCTGGCCAAGACATAGCATACAACATTTGCAGTACTTTGGTCATTTAGTTTTAGAGTTATGGGCTATTTCCAATTTTTGCCTGCAATAGCGCCACCTTTTGATGAAGCAAAAATATGGGTTTTTACAGCCAGCCTTGTATTGACATGCCAAAAACAAAAATGAAGTTTCATGATGAACAGACATTGCGTTCAAACGTCCTTAGCATTTTTGTGATAAGCCACACCTACATACATATTAATTGGCTCTTTATTCACCTGTTTTTTAACATATCAGAATTCTGTATATAATGTTTATGGAACTTGGTCTAAGAAGTGTGTCCTCCGAAGTTTGTGCAAATGCTAATTAGCGGAAAATCCAATATGGTTCACTTCATGGGTGCTTGAGGCAAATTTGTTCGCCATAAGAAGAGGGACCTGTCCACCATATCTTCTGGGGCGTCGGCAGTGGGTGTGACAATGTCAAAATATTGTCACGTGCACCACAGCACCATTAAGTGGCCTATCATGACCAAATTCGGTGAGGGCTTGTAGGATGATACCCTCTAACATTTTGCTAAGTTTCATATGAATCAGCCAAGCGGTTCAGGAAAAACACGGAAAAGTAATAGATGAGTAAATTTAAAACAAAAAGGCCAATTCAAGATGGCGCCAACACATGTAGGACATATCCATGTTCCAAATCCGGGCTTTTGTCAGTGTAGCAAGTTTGAAATTTCTGCAAAGGAACAGTGATTTTTAGTGAATTATTTAATATGTTTTTATATTTGGATCTCTATAGCGCCACCACATGGATCGATTGGGTTAAAACTGCAGCGCCAAAGTCTTGATGTGACTCTTAAAAGATCTACCAAGTTTCATAACTTTTTGTTCAACGGTTTTGGAATTATTTGCATGTTTGTGATAAGCCACGCCCACTGAAAATGAATTGGCTCGTCATTCGGCCATCTTTTAACATATCAAAATTCTGTATATAACTTTTATGGAGTATGGTCTATAGAGGGTGTATACCAGGTTTTGTGCAAATCGGTAAAAATTTGTAGCAGTTTTAGCATTTTAAGTGTTTTACAGAAAATGGTAATTAGCGGAAAATCCAATATGGCGGACTTTATGGGTCTTTGAGGCAAATTGGCTCATCATGAGCAGAGGGACCTGTATACCAAATTTTGTGACTCTCGGTCAAACGGGGCTATGGCAGTGGGTGTGTCAATGTCAAAATTTTGTCACGAGTACTACAGCGCCACCAGGTATTCAATCTGTGTCAGAATTTAAAGCATCCAAGAGTTCAGCAATCCCAACAAGCCTACCAAGTTTGGTGATTCTAGGTCAAACCAGCTCACGGGGATTTTAGGTGAAAGGAGAAAGAAAAAAAAACATTTAAAAAAAGAATCCTAAGCAATTATAATAGGGTTCCAGAAGCTATGCTGCCTGGACCCCTAATAAAATACATTAAAATTAAATAAAAGTAGAAATAAATAAAAATTAATAAGAGACCCAATCCACAATCATACTTTGTACTTGTCAAAGGTTTTTGAGAATAAGAAAGTTTTTAGTCTCCTCTTGAAACAGGCAAGAGATAGGGCATGCTTTACAGAGTATGGAAGGGTGTTCCAGCGACTGGGTGCATAATGGATGAAAGCAGCTTCGCCAGATTTAGATTTCACCCTAGGAATAACAAGGAGCCCCGAGTAAGATGACCTAAGGGGCCTGGTCGGTTCATAACCTGCAACCATGTCTGTAGGATACTGAGGAGCCAGGCCATTCCACACTTTAAAAACGAGAAGAAGGATTTTATAATGAATCCTAGTGGACACAGGGAGCCAATGGAGGGATTTAACAATAGGTGAGATGTGTTTCTTGACCCTGGTCAAAACTCCTTCCCACAACTTTTTTTTGGGGGAGACCAGAGAAGAGACTATTGCAGTAATCTAATCTACAAGTAGTAAAAGCGTGTGCTCATTTTTCAAGATCAGGTTTAGATGTTAAGCTTCTTACTTTATTAAAATTTTTAAGATGATAAAAGGCTGATCTAGTGAGACTGTTAATATGACTGTTAATAAGCATCGAAGATCTTAACTTGGTCTTTGGTCTTGAAGGACAGTGACTCGAGATGTCCGTTTATTATTAATCTTTTGGATTTATTGCCAAAAGTAATTATTTCAGTTTTATTTCATATCCAGCTGTTAACTTATTCGATACACTGAACCAGCAATCTATGGGGCTAAGATCATCAGAAGAGAGTGATATATAGAGCTGAGTATCGTCCGCATAGTTATGATATTGAACATTATTTTTTTTATGATGCGTCCTGTAAAGGCAGCAGCATGTCAAGGTTGAAGAGGAGAGAACCAAGAATATAATCCTGCAGGACTCCACAAGTGATACTGACCTTGTCACAGATAAAGTTCCCAATAGAGACAGTGTCTATCCATCAGATCAAGGACTGGACCAGACAAACTAATACATATTTCCAGTCTGTCCAACAATATTGCATGATCTACAGTGTCGAAAGCAGCAAAAACAAAAAATAGAGAGCTTATTTGAGTCTGTGTTCATACGGAGGTCATTGACAACTTTCAGTAGAGCTGTTCAAGATCAAAGTGATTGTTGGACATTAAGTGGCAATATAATTGGTTATAAACTATTGTTTTCAAGAATTTTACTAATAAATGGGAGATTAGAAATGGGACAATAATTTTTGATAACTGATGGGTGTAGATTACTCTTTTCCAACAGGGGTTTAATAATAGCCATTTTTAGTGCACATGGAAAGATGCCAGATTGGAGAGAGAGGTTAACAATGAGTTGTACCTCTGCTACTAAGCAGCTAAAAGTTGTTTTAAAAAATTATGTGGGGAGAGGATCAAAAGAGCAGGTAGTGTTGTTGAGTTTTTTCACAGCAGCCTCAATGGTAGATAAATTGATAGGTGAAAAATTATTCATGGTTACAGTTGGTTACATGGGGGAGGGGGAAGCTTTTTGGCCAGAATTGCTGATGGAATTTTTACTGTTAAAGAAGGCAGCAAATTTTTCTAATTTGGAGGTTAAAAGTAGTTCAGATGGTATTGATGAGGGGGGATTCACAATTCTATCGACAGTAGAGAAGAGTATATGAGAATAATTAATATTATCATTGATGATCTTTGAGAAAAAGATTGTCGGGCACTCTTTATGTCACTGTTGTATTTATGAAGATTTACTTTAAAGCTATTATAATGAACCTGGAGTTTTTTCTTTCGCCATTTACGTTCTGCTTACCGGCATCCTCTTTTGAGGAGTTGTACTGCAGCAGCTTTTCTGCAGGGGCTTTTTGTTTGCCTGTAAGAGTTCTAACCTTTACAGGACCAATTTCATCAATAATGCTTCCGGTTCTGTCATTAAAATGTTCTACAAGATGATTAATTGATTGTGTGACGGATACGAGAGAATTAGACGTACGATTAATAAAGGGTTCCATACTGTAAAATCGTAAAAGAACGTGTTAAGAACTTAAAAGACTAAAAACAAAAAATACGATGTAAAAATAAATAATAAAATAAAATAGTGAAATTAATAAACTGAACTGAACTGAACTCCACAGTAGCTTCGCGCCAAGCAGGATACCGGATTCAGGAAACAGCTCTCTAGTGACCACTAGCGACTGATGCACATGACCTATCAAGATGAGTATCCCCACTCCTCTACATCAAGATGTGAATGCAGCTTCAAATACCTCCTCTTGAGGTATTCTATTTGTTCCTGTAAGAAGACAATGTCAGAGGAGAGACTTTTCAAATAGTTTAGGACTTTATGTTTTTAGTACCGTTCTGCAATCCATTAACGTTCCATGTTGTGACTTGAAAGGCAGTAGGAAGGGTTTGCGCAGCGTTTCCATCAGCCATAATCTGTATTCAAATTATTCGAAATAAAGATGCAGAAATCAGAATCGGCAGAACGAAAAAGGACCTAAAACGTAGTCATAGCAACAGACATTTACAGACAAAAAACACATAGCAATAAAACACATATACAAAACACCAAACACAACAAATCCATACCGACCTCCAAATATCTTTTTTTGTAATGAATATTGAACTGCTGTTTGTCCCCATGCCTTTGAGTTAGGACTGCCAGAGCGAAGCCCCCCATCTCATGGCAGTACAGAGAAAAGGGTTTATCGTAATCTGAGAGCCCTAATGCAGGGGCGGCAGTGAGAGCTGTTTTCAATTCAGTACAGGAAGACAACGCTTCCTCATCCCACTGTAGTGGTTCTGAGGTGGTAGGCTTTGTCATTTCCCATAAGGGTTTAGTTAATCCTGCAAAATTAGGGATCCACTGTCTACAGTATCCTGTCATTCCCAGAAAAGCACGCATCTGCATAATGCTGACTGGCTGAGGCACAGAACATACTGCCTGAACCCTTTTTTCTGACAGATACCTGTGTCCCTTTGTTATGTCATGGCCCAAATAAGTGATTTTCTCTTGGCACAACTGCAATTTGTTCTTGCACGCTTTATGACCTCTGTCAGCTTGATCCTTTTAATAGAATGAGAGAATCCTCCTGACAAGCTTGCAAAGAAGGGGAGGCTAACAATAAGTCATCTACATACTGTACTAGTACAGAGCCTCCTGTAAAAACCACTGTAGACAAATAATTTTGTAATGCTTGAGAGAAAAATGTCGGCGATTCTGTATTGTGGCTGGCGCGTCCAGATATATTGACGCCCTCTGTATGCGAATGCAAACAAATATTGGTTATTGGGATGAATAGGGATAGAAAAGAAAGCAGAACATAAATCAACAACATTGAAATGTGTAGCATTTGCTGGAATTGCAGATAGTATAGTAGCAGGATTAGGCACAACAGGAAAAGAAGGGATAACGACTTGATTTGACTCTTAAATCTTGTACAAATCTATATGTATGTTTACCTGGCTTTTTAACTGGTAGGATAGGTGTGTTGCATTTACTAATGGTAGGAATAATGATACCTTGTGCCAGTAGGGCTGTGATTACCAGGGCAATACCTTCCTCAGCCTCTGGTTTCAGCGGATACTGGGTTTTTCGAGGCAAACCTTTATTTGAATCTACCGTAATCACCACAGGTTCCGCATTGTACATACAACCAACTTAATTCAGATCCATAGACCACAAGGAAGCCGGAACTCTCTATATCAGTGAGTTTTGCTCTGTTGAGAAACACACTAAAGCAGGAAGTGAGGCAGGTTCAACAGCATCATAATTATTCTCGGGTACATCCAAAAACACAGCATAATTTACACAAAAGGTCTCGTCCTAACAAATTAACAGGGGAAACCGGGCTTAGAAGGAAGGCATGATCAGCAGTCATTGGCCCTATCTGAAAATTTTAAGGAACCGATTCGGTATGTGGTATTACTTGGTTCGCTATTCCTACAGTTTTAACAACACGACCTGAAGTTGAACATTTGGAAAATCTTTCACTTGTAAAGTAGACCTGCAAGCTCCCGTGTCTACAAGACAATTTACTGGCTTTCCAGCAATTTTACATTTAATGTATGGCTCATCTATTGTTAGTGTAATTAGAGGACAAATGACGTCAGTTTTCTCTCTGCTGTCTTATTGCGGACCAAAGGGGTTTTGCACCGCGAAAGGTGCGTTGTTAATATTAAGTTGTGCGTTTTGTTGTGGGGGAAATTGTTGTTTCTGCGCAGCAGGACAGTGCCTAGCGAAATGTCCAGGCTGCCCACAAGTATAACAGAAGTTTGTCCACTGTTCTGGCTGTGGGGCAAGAGCAGAATTCCCCGCACCCCTGCCTCGGTCTTTGCCTCTCCCTCTCCCTCTGAAACCCCCCCTCTGCTGGCCACCATGGCCCCTCTGTTAGACATTAATTTTACTTCAGCATTCTCTTTTGTTTGCTCTTGACAATTCATACAATGTTCCGCATATTGTATCAGTTTCTCAGCACTTTCAGATTGCCGCGCAATACAAACAAGCTTTATATGTTGACGAACCTTTGGCAACAAGCCCTGCACAAAAGCAACCGCTATAGCCCCCTGGGCATTCGCTTCAGAATCTTTAGTACCAGAATGTTGCTCGAATACTTATTTGGCCCTATCCATGTTCACCTTTTCTTAGTTTGCATGCATGTATTTTGTCCCAATTAATTTTTGTTGGGCAAGCAGCTGTAAAGGCCTCTTCAATATTGGTACGCAGGTAATCTGCTGCTCAGTCTGGGGAACATTTTCACCGGGGAATTTGGATTCATTGGATTCAAACATGCACGTAACAGTTGATGCATATCTGCAGCATTAGGATTGTAACATTCATATATCCTGTCTAATTAATCTATGGTGTCTGTTACATTTTCTCTCAGGTCAGGGAATGTTGTTGCCAAATTTCTTAAATCTCCTGGAGTCCAGGGTGTGTGAATTAATTTCTCTTCTCCGTTCTGCATCACTTTCAACGGAGTCTGCAAAACGTTTTTATCATCTTCTCCCGCATCACCTCTGTCAGTAATTCTAGTACTCATAGCTGGTGCAGGAGGAGCTTTGACTTTGATCGCTGCTTGAACTGTTCTTCAGGGGTGTCTGAACTTTCTGATCCTTCTAATTCTGGCATGGTTTCTGGGTCTGACTCTGAGTCTGTTTATAATTCTGGCAATGGTACTATTGACGCAAAACACTCTGGATTGCGTTCAGACTCAGATTCAGAGTCACTACTTTTAGTAGAATTAGATTTAGTGGGTTTTTTCCCTTTCACTGTAAGATTAGGATAAATCTTCACATACGGCGGTGGCGTAGGGTTTGTTTTTGGGGCCCGTTTAGGTTTTGCACGGTGTAATTCACTCTCCATTTCAGCCCTATTTTTCTCATTTATTTTCTGTTTTAATTCGCAAACCTCGTCTTTTAATTTATTTTGGGTGTCCACGAGTCCTCTCTGTTTTGACTCAGCTACCCTTTTTGAAGCCTCATCATACCACATAAAATATTGTGCCCGTTGTACTTGAGGGGTTGGCTTCTTTTTATTCTATAAGATATCCCTCAGGTATTTTACCCTGTCCATATCAAAAGTGCCCCCATCATGGAACTGTAATTTTGGATTATCTCTAGTGTACTCAATCCACTTGTCCACAAATTTACAAGTCTCTGGTGAATCATGAGTATACATATGCCATGCTGGCGAACCTTTAGGAGGGATCGGGATAGAGGATTTACCTCCCATTACTTCTAAACAAAACCAAAACAATTAAACATAAAACAAAACCATACAATTAAGAGGGTAACAGTGAAAGTAAATCAACATAAAACAAACCAAGGACATCTTGCCCGTATGAAAACATGAAACAAACCATGGGACCGTTCTCCCTTTTTATAGCTATTTGTTTGGGAATACTGTCCCTTATTTTTCTTCTAACCATACAGCCTCATAAGTGCACTTAAAAGTTCTGGAGTACTCTGAATACTGGGAGAAGGTTCTCGCATTCGTGATTTCCCTAAATGCAATTTAAGTTCTGAAACATCAAAAAACACCACATGATCGTATAGGTTTTTTTTTCCGCTTCTGAACTCACCCAGTCATTTCAAAATGGATTGCGTCAACATCTGGCAGCATCATTCAGAATCATAGCCGTTGGATCAGCAGATACAACTACAAGGGATTTAAAAGGCCCCTCTCACCTTCTATTATGCCGGCAGTGTCTGCAAAATCGTCGGGCCAGATGCTGGATGGTGATGCAGAAGTCTCTTGCAATCCGGTTTACGCCAAACCCAATCGGTTGGTTGCCGAAAAGCTAAATTTTCATTTAATCTGACCATAGAACACGGTTCCAGTCAAAGTTCCAGTAGTGTTTAGGAAACTCCAGGCGCTTAAAAAATACTTTGCAGTTATTGTTTGTTGTTGTAGCGAAGTGAGCTACTTGTGCTCGTCAAAATAACCACCGGACTCCGTATTTCAGGTAACTGTGTGTTTTTATTTGTCATTTAAAACACACACGCACTTCCTTGCCGTATATTTTCTCCCGTACTCTTCTGTCCCAGCCCTTTTGAAGACCTCAGGCTCACTGTTGAACAATCAAGGCAATTGGTTAATTGACAATAACAATCCTATAATCAATCGTCACCAATTGCCCGATTGCCGACAGCTGTGCCGGTTCCCTAAACCACCCGCGTTAGGCCGGGAAGCCATCCGGCCAATGCTCAACTCCCCCCCCCCTCCTCCTCCTCCATCGGACGGAAGAGAAAATCAGCCACCACCATCTGCGCTCCCGGCCTATGAATCACCTTGAAATTAAAAGGCTGTAAAGCCAGATACCACCGAGTGATTCGGGCGTTGGTATCCTTCATGCGGTGAAGCCATTGGAGGGGCGCATGGTCCGAGCAGAGGGTGAATGAGCGACCCAGCAGATAATAACGGAGGGACCCGACCGCCCATCTGATGGCCAGGCACTCTTTCTCGACCGTGCTGTACTTCGCTTCCCGCTGTGATAGCTTTCGGCTAATGTACAGCACTGGTCGGTCGACCCCCTCCACCTGCTGAGTCAAAACGGCCCCCAGCCCTCTGTTCGATGCGTCAGTCTGCAAATTAAAGGGGAGAGAGAAATTAGGGGTGAACAAGAGCGGTTTCCCACACAAAGCTTCCTTTACCCTCTCAAACGCCTGCCGACACAGCTCCGTCCACTGAACCGGATCTGAGGCACCTTTCCGAGTCAAGTCGGTCAGGGGACTGGTCAGGTCCGAGAAAGCCGGGATGAACCTTCTGTAGTACCCAGCCAGTCCCAAAAACCTCCTCACCTCTTTTTTAGTCTTCGGTCGTGGACAGGTCGCGATCGCCGCTGTTTTGTCCACCAGAGGTCGCACCTGTCCACTTCCCAAGTGGTACCCCAAATACCGTACCTCCGCTCTGCCAATCGCACACTTCTTTGGGTTAGCCGTGAGTCCCGCCTGTCTCAGGGACTCCAGTACTGCCCCCACATGCCGCACATGCTGAGCCCAGTTGTCACTATGTATTATTATATCGTCCAGATATGATGCAGCGAAAGCCGCATGCGGACGCAGTACCCTGTCCATGAGACGTTGAAAAGTGGCCGGGGCTCCGAATAACCCAAACGGAAGTGTACGGAATTGGTACAACCCGTCCGGAGCGGAGAAAGCCGTTTTTTCCCTGGACTCTGGAGATAAGGGAATCTGCCAGTAGCCCTTGGTCAAATCCAGTGTCGAAAAAAAACGAGCTGTGCCCAGCCGATCCAATAGGTCATCGACCCGAGGCATGGGATAGGCATCGAATCGTGACACTTCGTTTACTTTTCTATAGTCCACACAGAAGCGAACAGATCCATCCGGCTTACTCACCAGCACGATGGGGCTATTCCACGCACTGTTAGACTCTTCTATTACGCCCAACTCCAACATTGTCTTTATTTCTCCCTGAACCACTTTCTTTTTATGTTCAGGCAGTCGGTAGGGGCGCGAACGCACCGTCACCCCCGGGGTTGTCTCAATATGGTGACTTATCAGATTGGTGTGGCCTGGTAGGGGGGAAAACACATCAGCGAACTGCTTTTGCAACTTGGCAAGATCCGTTCTCTGATTCGGTAAGAGATGGCTATCACAAAGGGGGGAGGTTTGATCGTTCGAATTTGGCACCTCCGGTCCCAGCTCATCTCTCTCCTGATCTACCGATACCAAGGAGACCGGTATCACCTCTTTCCACACTTTTAATAGATTGAGGTGATAAATCTGTTTCGCCCCCTCTCTATCAGACCGCTCCACCTCATAATCGACTTCCCCCACTCGTCGTGTGACCACAAAGGGTCCTTGCCACTTGGCGAGTAATTTTGTGCTGGACGTCGGT
The DNA here is from genome assembly GCA_022702515.1 of Ilyophis sp. 1 JC-2022. Lineage (NCBI taxonomy): Eukaryota > Metazoa > Chordata > Actinopteri > Anguilliformes > Synaphobranchidae > Ilyophis > Ilyophis sp. 1 JC-2022. The sequence goes on along the minus strand of CM040406.1, from coordinate 6,933,699 downwards.
AGTAATACCAAGACTTTCTCTCCCGGTGAAAATTGCCGTAGTTTTGTTCCTCTATTATAGTGTTTTTGCTGACGTTCCTGAGCCTCGAGCAAATTCTCCCGTGATACTCTCCCCAGTGTATGGAGTTTTGCTCGCAGGTCCATAACGTATTGAATTTCGTTTTTACTGGGGCTTGGACCCTCCTCCCAGCTTTCTTTAACCAGATCCAAAATACCCCGTGGTTTTCTACCGAACAGCAATTCAAAAGGAGAAAATCCCGTGGAGGCCTGGGGAACCTCTCGCACTGCAAATAATAGAGGAACTAACCACTTATCCCAATTTCGGCTGTCATCGTGTACGAACTTCCGAATCATGGATTTCAAAGTCCTATTAAAACGTTCCACGAGCCCATCCGTTTGAGGATGGTACACGCTCGTTTTAATTGACTGAACACCCAAAAGTTCATACAGTTCGCGTAGTGTGCGTGACATAAATGAAGTGCCTTGATCAGTTAGAATCTCTTTCGGGATTCCAACTCGGGAGATTATTTGAAACAATGCCTGCGCAACACTCTTAGCCGAGATATTGCGCAATGGCACCGCTTCGGGATACCGGGTTGCATAATCCACCAGAACTAATGCAAATCGGTATCCCTGAGTGCTCCTGACAAATGGCCCGATGAGGTCCATGCCCACTCTATCAAACGGGACCTCAATTAATGGTAGGGGCCTCAATGGGGCTTTTGGGATGGCTGGGGAATTTACCAGCTGACAATCTGGACAGGATGCACACCACCTACGTACGTCCGCCCAGATGCCCGGCCAATAAAATCGGGCCATTATCCGGTTTAGTGTTTTTTCATACCCTAAGTGCCCAGCCATGGGGTTGAAATGAGCCGTCTGGAAAATCATTTCCCGGCGGCTTTTCGGTACCAACAACTGGGTCGTCTCCTCACCTGTCTGAGTGTCACGACTCACTCGATATAACCTATCTTTAATAATGCAAAAATATGGGTGAGAGCGTGCAGCGTCAGGGCGCACCAGCTGACCATCAACACATATCACCTGGTCGAAGGCAAAGCGTAGGGTATCGTCTCGAGACTGGGCGAGTGGAAAATCCTCCATGGGTTGGAACACCGGCACCTGGGGAGTCTCCACTGGAGGCTCTCCCGGAGCCGCCCCCCCCCGTCAGTGTCGGACGACCCCGCGTCACCACTTTCCACTGCACACACCTCACACTTCCCTACCGGTCGTGATCGTACCCCCATTAATTTTTCCGCTATTTGTTTAAACCCCGCCCAATCTGTACCCAAAATCAGAGGGTGCGAGAGGTGGGAGCTAACCGCAGCCTCTAAGATATGCTTTTTTCCTTTTATCCGAATTTCCACTGGTACTATTGGGTATTTGTGTCGATCCCCATGCACACACCTAATTACCACCCAACGTGCCGATCTCAAAGCCTCGGTTCGAACCAGGCTCTGGTGAATCATGGTCTGCATAGCCCCTGAATCCAACAGCGCCCGGTGTTCACTCCCTTGCACCCTTACCGGAATGCAGTACGCCCCTTCTGAATCGGGAGCGGAGGTGGGCGGTCCGACCACCCGGACCACCTGCCCCACCTCCATGAGCGGACAATTGCGGCGCAGGTGGCCCAGTTGTCCACACCGCCAACACTCCGGTCCAGGTGTTTGAGGCACTCCCTGTGGGCCGGACTGCACCGCCACTGAGCCTGAGGAGGGAAAAGAGGGCAGAGCGTTACGGGGGCTGACAGCAGGGAAGGAGGGGTTCTGGGGACGGTAAACAGAAAGGGGGGCGGAGCGAGCGGCGAATTTCTTCCTGGGCGCCGGCTCCGGCTTCTGCTGCTGGGTGAAGGGGTGTTGTGCCAGGTGGTCCTCCGCCAGGGTGACGGCGCCATCCAGGTTGGTGGGTCTGTGGCAGCGGACCCAGCTCGCGGTCTCCGCCGGCAACCCCATGATGAACCTCTCTAGGACCACCTGCTCCACGACCCCAGTAGCGGATCTTATTTCCGGCCGGAGCCAGCGCCTCGCCATGTCCGCCAGCCGCTGGGCGTAGGCGAACGGTCTGTCCTCTCCCGTCAGGTCCAACTCCCGGAATTGCTGCCGGTGCTCCTCCGGGGTACGACCCGTCCGGTCGAGGATCGCCTTCTTTAGGTTTCGGAACTCCGCCCTCACGGCTGTCGGCAGGCTATGCGCCGCTCGCTGCGCCTCTCCTGACAGGAGGGGTAAGAGCCGCACGGCCCACTGCTCCATCGGCCATCGGGAGGTTTCCGCCGCCAGCTCGAATGCCTCAAGGAAGGCTTGAGCGTCATCCTCCGCCGTCATTTTCGGGATATTAAATTTCGGGGAGGAGACGCTCTGCCTTCCCGTGGCATCCCCTCCGACTATCAGCTGTGCCAGTGTCTGGGCTTGGAGGCTAGACTGCTCACGCAGGGCTTGTATTTGTTCCGTATGCGCGGCTGCCTGTCGCTCCTGCATGGCAGCTAGCCCCTCCAGCACTCTGCCCAATGTTGTCTTGGACATCGCTTGTTCCGTCGTCTCTGTCTCCATTCTCCGGTCTGTTTATTTTTCTTCGCCTTTTTTTTTTCTTCCTTACTCCCCGTACTGGCCACCACTGTAGCGAAGTGAGCTACTTGTGCTCGTCAAAATAACCACCGGACTCCGTATTTCAGGTAACTGTGTGTTTTTATTTGTCATTTAAAACACACACGCACTTCCTTGCCGTATATTTTCTCCCGTACTCTTCTGTCCCAGCCCTTTTGAAGACCTCAGGCTCACTGTTGAACAATCAAGGCAATTGGTTAATTGACAATAACAATCCTATAATCAATCGTCACCAATTGCCCGATTGCCGACAGCTGTGCCGGTTCCCTAAACCACCCGCGTTCACTCTCTCTCTTACTAGCTGCGCCTAAAACCACGCCCCCCTACCACAGTTGTCTTTTTTCTATTTTATGTTAGGCTAATTCCTGTATTTATTTATGTTTTTAATTACTTATGGCTGTTATTATACTGCAGGGGTACTGTATTCATTCTTACACCCATCTGTAATGAGAAGAATGACAAACTTGGTGCATACATTCACTCTTATTGCACGTATAGCGATAAAAATGTACCTCTTAACTCAATTAAGTCAATGCAAAATAGATAGCCTATCGTCTTCCACTGCGGTTGTAGTTGGAAATTGACAGTGGGTTGACTCGTTCTGCAAGCGGGTGGCCTTCCGACCACGACAGAATGGGCATGTTCTGCTATTGTTTTTCACTAAACCACGTGATGCGGGATAGCCCGATGTGGTCAAAATTAGTCCACACAATACGCCCGGTCACAATGTACAGGGCTCTTAACCCCTTTGCGCAGATGCCTAGTGACCAGGACGGCAGCGCCAAGATTTTGCTCAACTGAGACATTCGTTGCTCCTCTATGTTTTATCTTTATTAGTACAAGATACAATAGCGTCTATGTGTGAGTTCATATACATATCTGCTACTAAATATGAAATAAATATACAATCCTACCATTCATTTTAAGCATAGAGATTTCCCTTTCAAAATTCAGTGGTCATTTATTGTCTTACACTTACACAAATACGCACCAGTGTAGCTTGTTATTACACAACATCGAACGTCTGCGCGCAACACCCATGTACTGTACCTGTAGCTCACGTGTATTTCACGAGATTCCGGTTTTATTCACAACTGTTTGAGAGGACAGTATATCCTTTTCAACGGTGTTTTTCATTTTTTCTGGGATGCTTTGACCAATAATTTGTTATCTACTCAATGTACTATGACGCAAACAGCTACAGAAAACGCATTTGCTGACTTGAGTTTTTCTTCCGCGATATGAAAAAAGTACTGCTTGTAATTTGCGGTTCTTCTCGCTGGCTACATATGTATGTTCGTTTTTCCATTCGATCACTGTCTTGTCCAGTAGGCTATGTTAGATATGGTTATTTTCGCATTTTTTGTGCATTTCACACACTGTAGTGTAAACATGAATTGCTCAGTCATGTTTTCTGGTTGATGTACTGACTTTCATTGAAGCTTGAACATTTGGCAGCATTTTCTTGTTGGTGGAATATAATTGTATTGTAGTGTTATCGTACATAATAAAATACATACTATCGTTCATGGAAAATACTAATTCCAATTTACTGTGCACTGATATATAGATGACTGGAACAATTTTCCTGGAGTCATTATGAATGGGAACTTTTTTTTTTTTTTTTTTTTTACTACCTGAAAAATCCAAGGGCAAAAGAATACATACTGTAGAGAACAGGGGAACTGATGTTTTATTGAGGTACAAGAGTGAATGATTAGGCTACATATTTATGTGTGTGTAACAGTGTAATATCAATGTTCTCATCTTAAACCATCACGTGGGGCAAATGTATATGCTTTATAATGGGCAAAACAAATTGTATTCATTTTATGACATGTATTGGATAGGGTTTTGGACCCATAGATATCTACCTCCCTATACTGACGAAAAGATAGAAATTCCGACTTGAAAATTATGCAAAAGTGAGTTTTATGAGCCAAAACTGTTGATTTGTAGTTAAATATATCATTTTTTTAATTATTTAGAGCAGTGCACAATTTGGATAGATTTGGAGACACTAATGGACAACAGGGTACACTGCCTATATTTTGCATCATAGATTTTTAGTAGTTCTACATTTCATCCTCAGATTTTGCACACGTGGACATGGAGTTTATGATCCAGGAAATGTATAGATGAACCTAATTCACTTTTGTAGCTCTCAGTATTTTGTTGCAAACTAAAAAAAACTTAAATAAATATAAATAATATTAAAACTAAAAAAATAAATAAATCTATCTTCAAAAAAAAAAATTTCTCCAAAGTTTCTTTGCATTTCTGGAACTTTATTTTGACTTAAATTATGAAAATATACACATCTAAGTTTGTATTGTAAATGGTACACCTGTCTTGTTTCATTTAAGCCATTTACCATTCTGAGATGTTCACACCTGGTGTTATAAAACCTTAAACAGAGCACCCCTAAATAGGTGAGAATTTACCAAATTTGCCATCTGCGCAAAGGGGTTAAACAACGTGAGCGCTGGGCGATAAAATGACCACTGCATCGGACTGAAACTAGCAAAGACACTTGCATTTGTTTTAGCGCCAAGTGAAAGATCGGGCCCTCTGTTTTGTAAACCCAGGTGAATTTAGAGCTAGAAAATAAGCATTCTCCTTACTGCTGTCTTTGGTTCTGCCCCTTTGGTGTTCTACTCAGGAGCCTGATCTGTGACAGACGTCAAACCCAAGTTTCCCTCTGACAACTCTGCTTATTTTAAATGAGCTCTAAGGTTATAACATCACACTGCCACAATCGGTACAGTCTGTCCTTACAGGTTTTTGAAAATTACTTTTAATTCTAGGCTGTGATGATTGGCTGGAGGTCTAAATAAAGGTGAGGGGGCATTGTTGTAGGGGGGCCTGGTTGCTTTCGGTCTAGTATATCCAGCATGGTTGCTGGCGCAAATGCTGCTTCTTGTGCTGCTGGCTGTGTCTCTTATTCTGCTCCCGAGTGTGGTGGCCTCCACTCTATGTCATCCCTGTCTCCATCGTTTCAGAAACAGAAAAACATGGCTGGAGCCCTGGCCTTCTGGATGGCAAACGCATCCGAGCTGCTCAACTTTATGAAGCAGGACAGGGACCTGAGTCGCATCTCACTCGATGCCCAGGATGTCCTGGCACACTTGGTACAGGTGGCATTCAAGTAAGTGACCATCCCCCCCACACACACACACACAAGCATGCAGGCATACATGCATACATACATACATACAATGGGGGAAATAAGTATTGGACACGTCAACAATTTTATTATCAAACATATTTCCAATGTAGCTATTCACATGAGATTTTGACCAGACATTGGTATTAACTCAATAAAACTACACAGCTAAAGAAATTGTAACGTTCTTACACTGGAACAATATAGAACACATGGTTGACTAAGTGGCTCTAAGTCATCAAGGGTCTGATGTATTAAACAAGCCTTTAACCATCACTCTGCTGCCAGAAATACAGTAGATATGGAAGGATCACTTTAAGGGTTGTTTCTCCTGACAGATTTTCCTATTGAACTCTATGGAAAAATAAGTCAGGAGAAGAAACCCTTCAAGTTATCCATCCATATCTACTGTATTTCTGGCAGCAGAGTGATGGTTAAAGGCTTGTTTAATACATCAGACCCTTGATGACTTAGAGCCACTTAGCCAACCATGTGTTCTATATTGTTCCAGTGTAATTTACAGCTAAATCTTGTCTCACCCCCCAATTCCCATAGAGATCCATTCAAATGCAGAGCTGTTATAGTATCGCTTGTAAGAGTACCAGCAAATAAGATATCAAGAGCCTTTTGATGTTGTTGGGTCACAGACATCATAAAGTCATGGCATGCAAAGAATATGCAACCAAATATAAAGAATATGGCTTTTCTACCACATTTAATTTAGCGTGTTCAATACTTTTTTACTGTGTCATTTCACTTTATTGCACATAACTTTTTTTTTTAATTGGAACTTTACAATTTCTTTAGCTGTGTAGTTTTATTGAGTTAATACCAATGTCTGGTCAAAATCTCATGTGAATAGCTACATTGGAAATATGTTTGATAATAAAATTGTTGACGTGTCCAATACTTATTTCCCCCATTGTACATACTACAGGTGGGCGTTACGGTTCCTTTCAGGTTCCATAACAATTCCATTCACTAAAAGGACTCGTTCACGGATTTGTTCATCAATTTGCTCAGTGCACTAGTTCAGACTCTCGTTCTCGTTCACTGCTCTAGTTCTGACTCTTGGTTCTCATTCTTGTTCACTGACTTTCTTTGCGAATGAGAACGAAAGTCATGCAGTGACTGAAAACTCGGTGGCTGAAGAGAGAAGCCAACCAGGGCGTTCACTGACTTATTCTCAAACTTGGCCAGTGATTTGAAGTTGAAAAAACTGCTCTGAAATTAGTAACTGTCCTTTGTAGGTGAATTCGTATAGTAGCTTATAGGGATATTATTGTCGCAAAAATAAATAAATAAATGTCACTGATCCACAAATAAATGTAACTTGGTTCACAAATACATGCAACAGATCCACAAATAAATGAAACTGATTCACAATTATGTTTTTGCAATCACAAACAAATACCTGTGATTTGTCAGAGTAGTGTGGGCGTTAGTGAAAGGATGTTTTAAAATCTGATTGGCTGGACTCATATTTGTGTATTTCTTCACACATCTTGCTGTGAGAATTGTCTCAAAAAACATTTAAGCGATTCCATATGTGCCAAGCGTTGCGCAAGTGCAGTTATTTGTCCTGGAGACATTTGTTTGTGAGTGCAAAAATGTATTTGTGAATCAGTTGCATATATTTGTGGATCGGTTACATTTATTTGTGGATTAGTTCTATTTATTTGTGGATCAGTTACATTTATTTATTTATTTATTTATTTTTGAGACAAGAATACCTACAGTGGGGACGGAAAGTATTCATACCCCTTCACTTTTTGCACACTTTATTGTGTTGTAGATTTAATTTTAAATCGATAAAATTGCCATTTTAGCAAATTTATAAAAAATCGAAAACTGAAATCTCTCATTTACATAAGTATTCATACCCTTTACTTGAACATATTTTTAAAGTATCATATTTAATATTTGGTAGCATATTCTTTGCATGCTGTTACTTCCTGAAGTCATCAAGGGTCTGAGCTATCGAAGGAGCCCCAAACCATCACTCTGTTGTCAGATATGGAGTAGATGTGGATGGATCACTGCAAGGGTTATTTCTCCTGACTCATTTTCCTATAGAACTCTATGGGGAAAAAAGTCAGGAGAAATAACCCTTGCAGTGATCCATCCACATCTACTCCATATCTGGGCGCAGAGTGCTGATTTGGGGCTCGTTTGATACGTCAGACCCTTGCAAAAAATTTCTAGAAAAATGTTTTCACTTTGTCATTATGGGTTATTGAGTGTAGATTGATGGGCAAAAATGGCCATTTTATCCATTTAAAATTTAATCTACAACACAATAAAGTGTGCAAAAAGTGAAGGGGTATGAATACTTTCCGTCCCCAGTGTATATAGTAGCTTAGCATACACTGTTATTATGCTGTTCACAGATCATTTCAAAACATTTAGCCTACATTTAAAAATTAATATATCTGGGCATGTTTTTGCGCAGTTTACTCATGCAGGATTTATTGTTAGAGCACAATATTTAGGGACAATTTCTAAGGAATGTGTAGCTTTATTGGTACAGATATTATATAAATTTAGTGGATCATGCAGCAGTCATAATTTTATGACCTGTAATGAATCCATACACAATAAGACCATACCCGACAATCCCACTACACATCTGCACTGGTTCATACACGGATTTGTTCCTCACATTGTCACCGCTTTCAGTTCCAGAACTATTGCTTTTGGTCACCCCAGACGGGAGGGGCTCGGAGAGCACTACCGCTCAAGCGGATCATTGCTGTCATTTCACCCAATGGTGAAAATTGTTAAATGAGAGTAGCTGCAGCTTCAGAAAATGGCAAGTTCGCAACTGAGAGTGGAACCAAAGGAACAAATTAATAGAATAGAATAACTTTTATTTTCCCCGCTAGGGAACTTCAGTTGTAGCCACAGCAACAACAAAAAAGACATTGGGGCAGACCCACATCACACAAACAAACATATCAAACAAAGACATCCAACAGAATCATAACATCAATCAAGTGAATTAAAGTGCAATACAGCCATGATTAGAAATAGCCCCCGCTGTCCTGAGATGTACAGTGTCACCAAGCAGTCCAACACACAAACTCCGCCTCCACGACTCTCCTCCATACACGCAGCGCCGCGGTCTCTGTACACCGCCGAAACTAAGCACCGAAATACGTCAATCTTCCCAGTCGTCTCCTCACTCCTCCCCCGCATTATGTTCTCCTTCCCTGGTTGTCTTTTGAAGATTGCCTGCACTCCCGGATCAGTCCCGACATCTTCAACTGCGGTGAAGAGCGATGGTAAACTTTGTTGCTGCAGTCTGCAGATCCAACGGATATTCCCGAGAATATGTTGTGAATGCGTCTCCATGGTGACGGCCACAAACAAAATTACCCCAATATACAATTCATCAATATTATAAAAACAAGCAGCAGGAGTGCCCCCGACAAATCTCCAGCCCGCTTCCCCATCCCACAATAGACACACAGTGCATGAATAAAAACAAAAGACAAAAGACCGACAACAAATACATTCAAATTAACAAACACGAACACGAGAGACAGCTGGACTACATGTCGCCATTACAGCGCCACGTGATGTCACGTTACATGGAGGTGAATGAGTTCCTTTTGTTCACCAAAAAGATTTGTTCTAAAGGAACGATTGAACGAACGACACCACTAATACATACATACATACACACACACACACACACACGGTACCATACACCCACAAATATGCACATACATACACACACACACACACACACACACACACTTCCCCCCTTGCATTGATGCTGCATGATTGCATTTTCCGATATTGTGATATGTATATTGAACACATGGGAATAAGCCTTGTGAGCAAGAATGGTTGAAAAGTGTCACTGGCTCAATAAGTACAAATGGAGTAAATTTTGGTTATCTTGTAGTTTGTCTGTCTTCGTTATAGTTAAGTGTGAACCATCTAATCAAGTTACATCCATTTGAATTACAATAATCTGTGAATATGTATGTACAGTTTATGTTCCTGAATACCCTCAGAATTGTTCAGGTGCTAACTGTATGTGCTGTGTTTTCTGCCAGATACCTGGTATACTGTCTGCAGGCTGACTTAGGTAACCACATGCCAGCTTTCCTGGAAGACCCAGAGGAACATGATTCCCAGCTTGCTAAAATAGGTAAACCCAGCAGTACAATTTTATATTAAAAAATCAAGTGCATCAGAGGGTTGAAAGGATGTTTAAAGGACTACTCTAGGGAAGGAAGGGAGCCCTATGGTTGTATGTTTTTCAAACACTCTTATTATATGATTACTAATATTAAAGACTTCATAAGATTCATTTTCTAAGATACCAATACAAATCCGACTGTTTCAGTAAAACTACAACTGAAAAAAGCTTTGAGAAACAGAGGAGCCACATTCTTTTCATTAAAAAAATTTTTAATGGGGGAAAAAATTACCTACATTTGGAGTAGGTGAATATTCCGCAACATTATATGAATTAAATAATAAATAAATGTAATGAATGTCACTGTCATGACACTGTTTTATCGATCTTTTATCGAATCAATCTTAACCATTGTCATAATCTGCTGGTTTGGGAACATGAAGGTGAAAAGTAGGGTGAAGCTCCAGAGAGTTGTGAACACCTGTTCAATAATCACAGGGGTACCTCAACTCAGCCTCTCTGCCTTATACAATAAAAACATTGTCAGAAAGGCCACCTCCATTGTAGCTGATCCCTCCCACGCCTTGTACAGTGAGTTCCACCTTATGCCCTCTGGGCAGAGGTATAGGGTCCCTAGGTTCAGGATCTCTAGAGCGAAAGGATCCTTTATCCCTCAGGCTATTGCTGCTATCAACTGCTAGTCCTTATGGCACTTTGCACACTTGATTTTTGTTTTCTATGTATTTAATGCATCTTGTCTTTTGTGTACCTTGCTTGTTTTTATGCTACAGCCGAATTACCTTCCGGGGACAGATTTATTGAATTGAATTGAATTGAATAAGACTCATAAACCCTTCCCCCCCCCATTTCTGAACACACACACACAGAGGACGTTCTCCATACCCTGACGGGCGCTATGGCCTTGCTTCGTCGTTGCCGTGTCAATGCAGCCCTCACCATCCAGCTGTTTTCCCAGCTGTTCCACTTCATCAACATGTGGCTTTTCAACAAGCTGGTGACAGAGGGGGACCTGGGATTGTGCTCGCACTACTGGGGTGCCATCTTACGGCTTCAGCTTAGCCGTGTCGAGGCCTGGGCTGAGAAGCAGGGCCTGGAGCTAGCTGCTGACTGCCACCTGAGCCGCATTGTTCAGGTGGGGCTCAAGACCGTGCCGAAACCCACTCGTTTGAAGTGTCTAATCTGTGTATTTTTATGGATTTAGAAGATATTTCAGCACTCTGCCTTCATTAGTGATTTGGTGTTACATGCTGATATATGTTCGTCACAAAAAATGTTTTAAGTGAAATGTTTGCATTTGCCAAAATAAAACCCTCAAAAGACAGAAAATTAAATTGATGAGCCCTAATGCTAACATCAGTCTGCTCTCCATTAAGGTTTATGAGCGCAGAGCTTTCACAACTGCTATACTGTAAAGGGAATTGATAAATGTTAATAGTTTATATTTAGTTTTTGCACAACAAGACTTTATTCTCATTTATACCCAGTTACAATGGGGTGCAAAAATGTGGGCATCCCTGGTCAAAATGCCCTTTTCAATTAATATCTTAGAGCCAGATTCAGAGTTGAGATAAGCACGCGCAAATGGGACGTAGCTTAAAAGTAGCTCCCGAAATTCCGCGTAGCTTAAGCTATTTGTGATTTGACATTTGACTTATCCGCTGTTTTAAGCGTCTCTCCAGTATATACGCACGTGGGGTGGAGATTTGATGAAATTGAGGCATGTCTGCAACATACAAGTATTCAGAGTTTTCACTTTGCTCTGAAAAAAAGGTGGTTTTTGTATAGCGCTGCCAATAGATGATCATAAAATCATATTTTTACAGCATCTTTTGTAAAAATAGATAGAATGAGTGCTTATTCTTTGAAAACAACATTAGTCTTATTTTCCTTTGCCTAGCCTTTTTGCAATTATCAGAGAGCTGTCATAAAAAAATATGTAAAAGTAGGCTATGATTCATACCAGACCAATATTATATGGATTAATTGATAGACAGTGTCTGGATCATATTCACTTTGACAGAGAGACGATTTTGTAGCCTACTTGTGTTAGAACTGCTCCTCCAAAATTATTAGGAAGCGTAAAGTAACTCCCCGCAGTGCTCCAGGTAAAAATCTCTTTCCCATTTCTGGCCACATCCTTCCACTGTGTGACAGATGTACTCAAAAAATAAATTGTTGGACAGTGTTTATAAGTAATGGGCTATTATTAAGTATATGTAACTTCAATGGGTTAAGTTGAAGACCTTGCATATAGGCTATTATGTTGAACCACCGTACATGACTTTATTATAGGTAAATCGTATCTTTTTAAAAGTAAATCCAATTATTTATTGTATGTTTTCTTAATAATATTGCGTGCAACCACCGTGATTATTGTTTTGATTGTGTGATGGGTATATCCCAGTCGTCAATAGGAGCTATGATCATTTTATCAATGCGATGTATTAATACATTCACTACCTTCCCCATCACGCAAGAGCAACTACGATGCACCACGGCAGGATTTTCCAAAGAGAAAATGCGGTTATTAAAGGCATTGTCACTGACACGTTGAAAATGTATACCCCCACACACATTTTTTTAGTAGAAAGCAGGCAACCCAAGGGGCAGGTACAATAAACAGGCCATTAGAATATCATGCCCTGTGCCACCCACATTTTGAGAAACGCACACGCGTAGAGTAGGTTAGAATTAGGGATGTGCGCGTTTAGTCGACTACCCTCGCTAGTCGGCACCAGAAATACTAGTCGGTTAAACTTATTATTTTATTAATGTACAAATTTAAATTACATATTGACATAATTTGCACTGAAATGTTGTTTTCCTGGTCAAATGTTGCTTTATAAAAAAACGAGCATCCGTTATTAATGTTAACAACGCCGGATAAAAGAAATTTATTAAAAAAACGAAAACGCATTCGCCTGTTCGCCCTGCAAGTTAAACCAGCGAGGTGGAAAGAGTAAGTAGGCCTATCGCGTTGTTGAATAGCCCAATAAAACTAATCTAATGTCACGTCGATCAGTCGGCCTAATTGTTATTTTTTTGTGTTCCTATTATTGGTAGCTTTTCTGATAACCGATTATTATTTTCTACTGTATTTGCTATGCGATCGCGTTCACCCAATGAAAATGCCGTTGTAATAATCAGGCACGTTTCCTAAAAATGTTTTGTTACGTTGAATATTGTTTTCAATAAATGTTATTTGTTAACTTTTATTTAGTGAGTTGTTGTAATGTTTTGTAGGATAATGTGCAATGTTCATAATGCAAGGCGCAAAGTGCCACATATTTCAGCGGCATTTAAAATAAGATTTGGTTATTGAAGAATGTGATTAACGGTTTCAAATGGCTCTTATAATATACGCAATATTTTTTCGGACAATGTTTAACCTTATAGATTCAATTGTGCTCAATTTTGACTGTTTTCTGAGTGTTTTCTTACTTTTAGACTAGTCGACTAGTCTAAGTTTAAACTTCCGTTTAAACGTCAGGGAAATTAGTCGTTAGGAATATCCCTAGTTAGAATATGGCGTATCTCGGTCTGCGTTAAATCTTTAGTTGGCCATCTCTGAATCCGGCCTTTAGAGAACAGAAGCTAACCTGACCTCTAAATGCTACAAAGTTAAAATTAGATTCTAATTATAAAGCAATAAAAAATTTTACAGTTTAAAAATAATAAAAAAAGGCCCTGGACAAAAGTTTGGGAACCCTGTCTTTTGGTACTTTGTAACACCTTCTCGGGCAACTATAACAGCTTGCAAATGCTTCCTGTAGCCAGCTAAGAGTCTTTGAATTCTTGCTTTTGGACTTTTTCCCCATTCTTCCTGGCAGAACTCTAGCTCAGAAATATTCTTTGGTCTCCTTGCATGCACAGCATGTTTGAGATCTCTCCACAGATTTTCAATAATATTCAAGTCTGGGGACTGTGGTGGCCATTCCAAAATCTTCATCCGTCTTTCCTGGAGGTACTTCATGGTTGATTTCGAGGTATGCTTCGGATCCTTGTTTTGCTGGAATACCTAACTTCAACTGCAATGTCTGGACTGACCTTCGAACATTCTTCAAAGAATTTCTTGATATTTGGTGGAATCCATTTTTAATTACACCTGCACAATATTCCCTATGCCCCCAACTGCCACACAACCCCAAAGCATAATGGATCCACCTCCATGCTTAACAGTTGGCAAGGTGTTCTTCTTTACAAATGCTTCAGCCTTTTTTCTCAAAACATACCTTCTTTGGTTTCGTTAGTTTCTTCTTTGGTTTCGTCAGTCCAAAGCACATTGTTCCAAAAGGCTTCAGGCTTCTCAAGGTTTTCTTTTGCATACTTCAGACGTTTAAAGGCTTCTTTGTTGTTTAAAGTACGTTGTATTGTTTTCCTGTGAAAAACTAGGCCTGTGTCTGCTACTCTTTTGGAGTGATGTGTGGGTTCTTCTGAGCATTTCTCACCAGGTCTTGGGCCATTCTTTCTGAAATTGTTCTTGGTCTTCCATATCTTTCCTTGACTTCGACTGTTCCATTTATCTTCCATTTTCTGATAATGTTTCTGACAGTGGATATAGGTAGTTTGAAACATTGAGAGACTTTTTTGTAGCCTACTTCTTGTTCGTGGAAGTGAACTATCTTGATTCTGACATCCTTGGACAACTGTTTCGAGGAACCCATGGTTGTCAACACCAGACAGAACAGCCATCGCAGTCGGATCCTTTAGAAGGCATGAAGTTACTTCAGAATAAATTGTTCAGCCCTGGAATTATATTCACTTGACTCATTGAAGCCCTAACAAGTAAATCGCCTGGGCCTCGTAATCATCTTTTTAAAATATAACAAAGAATAATCCAAAATGGTTCCCAAACCTTTGCACAGGGCCTTTTTCCTATTTTATCATTTTGAAACTGTAAAAAATGTATGTAAAAAGTAATCTTGCTTTAAAATTTGAAGAAATTTGTACCATGTACCATTTAGAGTACATACGCTTAAATGCCTCTCCTGCACGGATTTAACACGAGCTGACGCTTCTAACTTGTGTTGCGCAGGTGCTTATCTCAAAATGCAGGTGGGACAGAGCATGATATTCTAAATACCTGTTTCTTGTACCTGCCCCCCGGGTTGCCAGGTCTACTGAAAAAATGTTTGTGGGGTTATGCATTTTCAACGTGTCAGTGACAGTGCCTTTAATAACCGAATTTGCCTTTTGGAAAATCCTGCCTTTGCACATCGTAGTTGCTCTTGCGTGACGCCATATAGGCATGCAGTGAACGTATTAATACATTGCATTGGTAAAATGATCATAGCTTTTATTGATGACCGGGATATACCCATCACACAAGCAAAAAAAGAATCGTTGGACAGTGTTTGCATGCAATATTACTAAGTAAACAAATAAATTGTTGAATTTAATTAAAAAATATATTTATAAAGTTTTTTTTTTAACGATTTAGCCTACCTAATAAAATAATGTACGGTAACATAATAGCCTATATGGGACGTCTTCAACTTAACCAGTTGAAGTCACATATACT
The DNA here is from genome assembly GCA_022702515.1 of Ilyophis sp. 1 JC-2022. NCBI lineage: Eukaryota > Metazoa > Chordata > Actinopteri > Anguilliformes > Synaphobranchidae > Ilyophis > Ilyophis sp. 1 JC-2022. Next base: position 6,918,239 of record CM040406.1, on the reverse strand, counting down.
TAATAATAACCCATTACTTGCAACCACTGTCCAAAGATTTATTTTTTAGTGCATCTGTCACATGCTGGAAGGATGTGGCCAGGAAGGAGAGAGATTTTAACCTGGAGGACTGGTAGATCTACACTGCTGGGAGTTACTTTGCACTTCCTAATAATTTTGGAGCAGCTGTGCTCTCACAAGTAGGCTACAAAATCGTCTCTCTGTCTAAGCGATTATGATCCAAACACTATCTATCAATGAATCCATCTAATATTGGTCTGGTATTATATAGTCAATCATAACCTACTTTTACATATTTTTATTTTTATGACAGCTCTTTAGTAATTGTAAGTAGGCTAGGCAAAGGAAAATAAAACCAATATTTTTTTCAAAGAACATGCACTCATTCTAATAGCCATTTTTGCGGAAGATGCTGTATTTTTCATAATCATCTATTGACAGTGCTAGACATTACCTTTTTACGCAAGACCTTTTTTTCCGAACAAAGTTGTGTGAAAAAAAATTATTATTATTCTTATTTATACCCAGTTATTTGCATGGTATTAAGATGGCAGCATCTGCTACAGCCCTTACCCTATATGACCTACTGTACTTCAAACACTCACCACTGGGCAGATTGCTTAAGATTCCCACCTTCTCACAAAGAGCCTAATTCATACTCTTATCGTAGGTGATCTGTATAGTATATTGGCAATTGTGGATATTAAAGCCAGAGGTAACAGGCTTACAGATTTTGCACTTTTATAAAGCATGCTTCATTTCCAACATGCCTATGTGTCCTATTTGGGACCACATACAGTTGATGTCGGAAGTTTACATACACTTAGGTTGAAGTCATTAAAACTAATTTTTAACCACTCCACAGATTTCATGTTAGCAAACTATAGTGTTGGAAATCAGTTAGGACATCTACTTTGTGCATGACACAAGTCATTGAGACAAGAGTCTTTTGATGTTGTTGGGTCACAGAAATCAGGAAGTCATTGGATGCAAAGGATATGCGACCAAATGTAAAAAAAAATTACATTTAAAGGCACAGTCAATTTAGTGTATGTAAACTTCTGACCACTGGAATTGTGATATAGTGCATTAAAAGTGAAATAATCTCTCTGGAAACAATTGTTGGAAAAATTACTTGTGTCATGCACAAAGTAGGTGTCCTAACTGACTTGCCAACACTATAGTTTGCTAATATTAAATCTGTGGAGTGGTTAAAAATGAGTTTTAATGACTTCAACCTAAGTGTATGTAAACTTCCGACTTCAACTGTACCTTGTATCACTGTTTCAGCAGAGCTTGTCCACAAACTGTGTTGGTATGTAGCATACCATTTTTAAACTAGTATGATTAAGTGATAGATCCTGCATTAGACTGTAAATTGTTGTGTGTTCATATTGCTATGATCTCTTAAGGATATGAATCTAATTTTCAACTCATAACTCCAGATCATAATCCTTACGACTTCATACATCAAAATGTTATAATGTAATGTTATACAAACCCAAATTACAAAAAAGTTGGGACAAGTATGTAAAATGCACATAAAAGCAGAATGCAGTGATCATTTAAAGGGTTGTTTCTCCTGACTTATTTTTCAGTTCAATAGGAACATGAGTCAGGAGAAACAACTCTTAAAGTGATCCATCCATATCTACTCCATATTTGGCAGCATAATGATGGTTTGAGGCTCGTTTGAAACTGCAGACCATGGGTTTCTAAATGGCTTTTGACATCCTTTTATACCCAGTCATGATAGCATCACCTATTTAACTGTGGAATGTTCCAAACAGGTGTTTTTTGAAGCCTCCCCCCCCCCCCCCAACTTTTTTGGAACGTGTTGCAGGCATCAAATTCAGAATTAGCATATATTTACCTAAATCAATAAAGTTGATAAGGTAAAACATTAAATATATGTAAAAGAGAATTTACAAATCACTGCTTTCTTCTTTTATGTGCATTTTACATACTGTCCCAACTTTTTTATAATAGCGGTTTGTATAACATTATATAACATTTTGATGTATGAAGTCGTAAGCATTATGATCTGGAGTTATGAGTTGAAAATTAGATTCATATCCTTAAGAGATCATAGCATTATAAACACACTCTACAATTAACAGTCTAATGCAGGATCTATCACTTAATCACACTAATTAAAAATGGTATGCTACATACGAACACAGTTTGTGGACAAGCTCTGCTGAATCAGTGATACAAGATATTTGTACCCAAATAGGACACATGGGCATGTTGGAAATTAAGCATGCTTTATAAAAGTGCAAAAACTGTAAGTCTGTTACCTCTGGCTTTAATATCCACAATTTCAAAAATACTGTACAGATCACCTACGATAAGAGTATGAATTAGGCTCTTTATGAGAAGGTTGGAATCTTAAGCAATCTGCCCAGTGGTGAGTGTTTGAAGTACAGTAGGTCATATAGGGTAAGGGCTGTAGCAGATGCTGCCATCTTAATACCATGCAAATAACTGGGTATAAATGAGAATAAGTTCTTGGTCTGCACAAACTAAATATAATGTATTAACATTTATCAATTCCCTTTACAGTATAGCAGTTGTGAAAGCTCTGTGCTGATACACTTTGATGGAGAGCAGGCTGATGGGGCTGATAAATTTAACTTCCTGTCTTTTGAGGCTTTTGGCAAAAGGTTTTTGTGATTAATTTTAGTTTTACACCAGGAGGTTTAATTAATACTTGTTTTCATTATGCATGCAATGTTCACTGGAAAAACATCATCCTAAAGCAAGTATTAGATAATATAGTAGTGTCAAATGTTAAATATTTTCTATAACACTGCATTACATAGCATAGCACTATAGGTGTGAGAAATATGCCACCCAAACGCACTGTTATAAGTCCACATTCATGTTATATTGGTTGGTAGTGGTTTCTAATATACTGATTCTACCCCAGCTTTATTAGCATTTGCTAGCATCTGAATCCTTCGAAATGAACGATAACATTTGTGCTAGTCATATCAATGGGTGCTAGGTTGCTTAACCCGATCAGCAATTGTGAATTTATTGACATAGGCTAATGTTACAGTCGACTGGCAAAAAACAACCTTGCTAAAATGAACATTTAAGTTCTATGCTAGCCAGTTAGTAATTCTTACTTCTTGTTCGCTTGGTAACATTATTACAACCCATTTACAACAGGCTAGCTAACGTTTTAATGTGCTGCTTGTCTGTGCATGCCGGTGTTCTGGTGCTAGACATAACAGTCTCCCATTGTTGTCTTGTCAGTTAATAAATTATTTTGAATTATTTACTTACAAATTATTCTTCTGTTGAAAAGCTAGCCTGATTTATAGACTAGCATTTTGCTTCTTCCGTATTAAGTCTATGGACAATTCACGGTCTCATTCAAATTTAATTATGTCTATAGCCATGAAAGCATAAAAAGCTAAATGAGGGGTCTTGTGTCAGGATACGTTGGATTTAATTTGAGTTATGTTTGCGCAAAGAATGTCTTCATTTTTAATGCTAATTTCTATGGGGTATCCACAACATAGTAATGGCATAATGTAGCTATACGAAGATCTGTATTTGGCGAGCTCATGGCTATTGTAGTCCACCTGTGAAATGGCATTGAGATTGGTTTTGAAACGGCAGAGATATCAAGGTTTCAAAATCGCTGTTTTAAATTGGAGTAAATGTTGTTTTAATCTGTGCTATACGTGTAAAACGGGAAAAAGTCCCTGAATTTATTATGAGCTACCATAAACACTTCTGTAGTGCAATGAAAGAGGATGAGTACAGTTATGCAACATAATATGTCTATTTATTAATTGTTCTTTTTGGAAGATATTGCATTCAGAGACAAAAATGACATGTCACATACAGGTGCAGCTCAAAAAATTAGAATATCGTGAAAAAGTTCAATATTTTTTGTCACTCATTTCAGAAAGGGAAACTCATATATTATATAGATTCATTACACATAGAGTGAAATATTTCAAGCCTTTATTTCTTGTAATTTTGATGATTATGGCTTACAGCTAATGAAACCCAAAATTCAGTGTCTCAGAAAATTAGAATATTTTGCTTTAACATATTTTTAAAGTATCATATTTAATATTTGGTTGCATATCCTTTGCATGCTGTTACTTCCTGAAGTCTGTGACCAATCAACATCAAAAGACTCTCAATATCTTATTTTCAGGTACTGTTACAAGCGATACTATAACCTCTCTGCATTTGAACTGATCTCTATGGGAATTTGGGGGTGAGACTGGATTCAGCTGTAAATTACACTGGTGCAGTATGGAACACATAGCTGGCTAAATGGCTGTAAGTCATCAAGGGTCTGAGCTATCGAACGAGCCCCAAACCATCACTCTGTTGCCAGATATGGAGTAGATGTGGATGGATCACTGCAAGGGTTATTTCTCCTGACTCATTTTCCTATAGAACTCTATGGGGAAAAAAGTCAGGAGAAACAACCCTTAACCCCTTAGTGCAGATGGCATATTTGGTAAATCATGGGGGTACTCTGTTTAAGGCTTTATAACTCCAGGTGTGAGCATCACATAAACTTGGTAAATGGCTTAAATGAAACAAAACCGGTGTACCATTTTTTGTACAAACTTAGATTTGTTTATTTTCATAATTTAAGGTCAAAATAAAGTGCCGGAAATGCAAGCAAAACTTTGCTAAATATGCTACAAAATATATATTTCTTCAAAATACTGAGAGGTACATAAGTGAAACAGGTAAAACTACACATTTCCTGGATCATAAACTCCTTGTCCACAAGCATTCAATAATCGCAGGGTGATATACAGAACTACTAAAGATCTATGACACGAAATGTAAGCAGTGTAGCCTGATGTACCCAGGGTCTCCAAACCTATCCAAATTGGCTAAAATGTGAATAGCTGTAAATCTTAAACTAATCATACATTTCAGTGCAAATCAACCGTTTTGACTCATTTAACTCACCTTTTTATCATTTTCATGTGGGAATTATTTTGGATCAGTACAGGGGGGTGGATATCTAGGTGTCCAATAACCTACCCAAAACCTCTCCGAGAAATTATTAAAAAGCCTTTTGTCCTTTATAAAGCATATACATTTTACCTTACGATCACTTAATGGATGAAAACATTGATATTGCACAGTTTCAGTTCAGTGTTTGATGCCAAGTGTGCCATTTTTTCACCATTATCCTTCATATACTGCTTCATCCTGTGCGGTGCCTTCGTGGGCAACATGCACTCATCAATGGCACGGTCTTCAGTATGCTGGAAGGATCTGGTCCTGCAGTGGCTTCACTCTGAACAGTAGAGGGTACTGCTGGAGTGGCAGAGGTGGAGGGTCAAGCATGTTATAGGAACAAATTACATAATGCAGAAGCATTATAACACTGTGGTACACACAGCTAAATATGAAATCATTCACTCTTGTACTTCAGTAAACACTTTCTTCTGTATGCTACATTATGTTATATTTTGTTGCGTGCTCTAGGATGGCATTACTCTGTAGTGTGTTTCACAACTGTTGCTTATTTATTTTATTTATTTATTTTACATTCATCTTGCACACATCTGGACACAGTACATTTGAATACATATTTTCCATTCCCTAAGTGAAAAGCATCACCCATGGATATACTAATACCCCATAGAGTACATTATGCACAAAGAAATTACAATACAATACAATAATATCGGAAAACACTACCAATGTTCTAGCTTCACGGCAAATCGAGGCATAAAATAAACTCCTCAAAAAAAGTTTGGAAACGTTATTTCGGTCGATTATTCCTCCCCTTTAATAATACCAATTGGTATTGTATTGTATATCGTTGGAAAGCCTGATTAGTCACCTTTACAACGAGGTACAACTTGTAAGGATCATGCATTCGTGGAATGAGCAACACAGCTAACCGTGTGGGTAGCGGCCCAAAAAAATGTGCCTAAATGCCCTGCAATATTCTTCTGTTGGTATTCACTCTCGTTTTGAGCTTCAAGTGCTGGCAGGTGTATGCCAGTGGGATGGAATGGGATGCCATCCCACAGCAGTGTGTGACCAGGCTGGTGACCAGCATGAGGAGGAGGTGCCAAGCTGTTGTGGCTGCGTATGGATCTTCCACACGCTACTGAGGTCCCTGACAGTGTAAAATGAATAAAGTGTAAAAATGGCCAATATGTGTTGTTTTTTCCTTATTACTGTGGGAGAGTGCAATCATCCAGTCCACCAAGCAACTCAAAACGAGAGTGAATACCAACAGAAGAATATTGCAGGGGATTTTGGCACATTTTGTTGGGCCGCTACCCACACGGTTAGCTGTGTTGCTCATTCCACGAATGCACGATCCTTACAAGTTGTACCTCGTTGTAAAGGTGACTAATCAGGCTTTCCAACGATATAAAATACAATACCAATTGGTATTATTAAAGGGGAGGAATAATCGACCGAAATAACGTTTCCGAACTTTTTTTGAGGAGTTTATAACTTACGACTGAGCAACCAAACAGAACAGCGCTAAAATACGCAATTTCATTGTGAATGCTATGAATTCTAACAAAGCAGGCCACCACGAGCCACTACGGGAACGTCACGAACACAATAGTATCAATACATTACAGTTATTTGGCAGACGCGTTTATCCAAAGCGACGTACAATAAGTGCATATTGAAGGTCATAGACACAAGAGTCTGAAAAAGTGTGTTTTCAAATATGTTCAGCATTATTAGCAGGCTAACAGTGGTCTATTACGACCGATGCAAATACCAAAATATAGCACGCAGTGGAAAAACGAATGTATATACTCAAAATATTACAAGCAGTAATACTTACATGTCGAGGAGGATATCTTCCCCATATTGATAGGCACCTCTTCCACAGAATCTATGCTACAGGGATTAGAAGAATCTCTGTTGTTGTCCTCTTCTGACCGACTTCGGGGGAAAAGTACTAAAAAGTCTCTTCAAAGTTGCGCGCCGTTTTATTGCGTAAGACCAACTGCGTCATACCAAACGCGTCAAACCAAATGCGTCATCTGCGCATGCCCGCGTAAAGTTGTCGTGATATAACAAGTATTGCAGTTACGCTCGCCCTTAAATAGTTAATCCAAGCTTTCAATTACACATGTAAATAACTTTTGGGAAGCTTGTCGTGCCTTCTATTGGATAAAACAATTGTCGATCAAACCAGAATAAAATTGAAAGCGTCACAGCAGTGCTATCAGGGAGGGGGGGTTACGCAGAGATAGTTTCGTTTGTCTAATAGTGTTCCAATGCGCTGTGTATTTTTCAAACGGATTGTCCAAGACAATAAATGACCACGGAATCTTGAAAGGGACATATCTACGCTTAAATCCACGGGAGGATTGCACACGAATTCCATATTTAATAGCAGATATTGATAGTAGAATGGCATTGTATGATTTCACTTGTTTATGTCGGTATTGATTGAGCAGCGATTTGCACCGCTGTATTTGCATACGGTCGGGCTATTGGTGGGTTTATCTGGTTGCTGGACGGAATTCTGATATTATATGATGAATACATATATTTATGAACTCCCAACATAGACGCTATTGCCCACTATGTCACGCATGGGTAGGTATAGGCTGGGTGGGGAGTGCTTGTTAAATGGACTTGCTACGGAAAGATAGTGACACTTAGAAACTACGCATTGGCCAGAAATCGTCGCGAATCGTCTACCAATAAAGTTAAAATACCGCGTTTGGGTTTTCCACTAATAGTTTGGCTGCAGGAGCAACGCGTGTCTCAGTTGCGTAAAACTGTCTCGCAGGCGAGAAAAAATAGACTATCTGCACTAAGTAGTTAAAGGGATCCATCCACATCTACTCCAAATCTGGCCGCAGAGTGATGGTTTGGGGCTCGTTTGATACCTTAGACCCTTGATGACGTACAGCCATTTTGCCAGTCATGTGTTCCATACTGTACCAGCGTAATTTACAGCTGAATCTAGTCTTACCCCCCAATTCTCATAGAGATCAGTTCAAATGCAGAGAGGTTATAGTATCGCTTGTAACAGTACCTGAAAATAAGATATCGAGAGTCTTTTGATGTTGATTGGTCACAGACTTCAGGAAGTAACAGCATGCAAAGGATATGCGACCAAATATTAAATATGATACTTTAAAAATATGTTAAAGCAAAACATTCTAATTTTCTGAGACACTGAATTTTTTGAGCTGCACCTGTACTCATACATGTCATTGAACCCATCTATATGTGTGTGCGTGTGTGTCGTGCAAAGAAGGGAAAGTCTTGCAGACTTGCCACTTTTACAATGGCAGTTATTCAGAGGCAGTGCATTCACGGGTTTGTGGTATAAAGCAAAAAAATGTATGTACTTCACATAACTCCAAAGCAATTTGTACACCAATATTATGTTTCCAAAGGCTGTACATATTCTTACCCCTAGACTCTAACTCAACCTGGGAAAGGGGCAAAGAAAACCTAACCTAAATTGTGATGTAGTTATGCCTAGATACATACAAAACAAAAAATGCCACTGCCTGCAGAGGTGGTCCCTATCTCCCCAATACCGAAGAAAAATAGAAAAAAAAAACTCACCGGCAGCTGGCATTCAACCTGGCACAGCAAAGTTATTCTTCTGGGCTACACTCTCAGAAGAAAGGCAGGGTTTGTACACATTTTGACTAATGGAATTCCATGACTTTTCCATCACTTCTCAATGACTTTAAACCAAATTTTCATGAGCAAACATTCCATGATGTCACTGTGTAGGCTATACATGAAAAAGGATCAAATCTGGTATTGAAATTAACCAGGAGAATTCCAAAGTGCACAATATCCCTTGAATAACATGAATGACAGACAATATAGTTTGATCAAATGTATTTTTGCTGATAGGCATTCCATAACACTGACACATATCAGTAAGAGCTTTAGTATTGCACACAAGAACTTGGGCGGCTGTGGCTCAGGAGGTAGAGCGGGTCATCCGCAGATCGCAGGGTTGGCGGTTCGATCCCCGGCACCTCCTGTCCACATGTCGAAGTGTCCTTGGGCAAGACACTGAACCCCAAATTGCTCCCAATGAGCAGGCTAGCGCCTTGCATGGTGGCTGCCGCCATTGGTGTGTGAATGTGTGTGTGAATGGGTGAGTGAGAGGCCATTGTAAAGCGCTTTGGATAAAGGCGCTATATAAGTGCAGTCCATTTACCATTTACAAGAACGTCTAGCTAGTGCACACATTGCTTTCCCTTTTGTAGTGTAAATTTTAACAAATATTGGCAAACAATCTTGCGTCTGAATTTTGGGGTTTTCCTAGTTTTAATTTATAATTTCAGAGAAATGTGAATACTATAATTGGGACGTCGAGACTCACCACTAGGGGGGCCACCGTAGATAGTTAATCGTTGAAATGAATGATGCTGTTCAGCTGCTTGCTTCCCGTTACATCACGTACATGAGGAAGGTGCTCCATTTGTTTTAGAATAAGTACATTTTCCTTTACATTTTAAAATGGCTGTTTTCTCCATCAATGTGAAACACAATGTCAGACCGTGCGTGATGATGATTCTTTTGAATAAAGTCCAGACTTTTGTCAGCTAAATTCTAGCAACCACTTTTATTGCCAATATCAGCTGAATATTGGCTGACTTAACTAACGTTAGTTGATCCCTCTGTATAACTGTCTGAATGTTTACATTGCAATGACCACAGAGATAACTGTTATATACCGATATAAACTCAACCATTTCTAAATCATAACTCACCTTAGGTGGAAATGTTGTTTAATGGCCTGGTGCCGAAAAGCCAACTACTTATTCAGGTTCTGACTACCCTACACAAAATCGCCAGTGGTGGTGCCTGTCTGACAGGGGCGCGGAGAGAAGCAGGAACAAGCAATGGCGTAGCCAAAGCGTAGCCTATAGCCTACTATGATTTGGCATAGGAGCGGGCGTACGCTAAATCATATGTGAATTGACCAACAACTGTTTTAGTTGCATTGTGACAAGAATGTATATACATTTGAATCTTACAATAAATATTTAGACAACTAGAAGGTTCCGGGTTTCACGTCTGCATATATTTTTAATGTTACGTAATTTATTTTTATTTTTAAAGCATATCAATTATTTTAATTGAAAATTCCCAAAAGTTAGACAGTGAGACACAACTTCTGGAAGTTGTCGTAGAGAAGCGTCAGGACCAAAACAATCTGAACCGACACACCACAAACAAAACGTTCCCAAATCAACTAAATAAAACAAAACCTACCTTATGTGTTCTGTTTCCTAACAATGTGAACAGATTAATTTATGTTAACAGTGTTTATTCATACTTATTATACAATTAATCACAAAAAACGATGTTGTAAGTGAAATGGTTGCGTTTGCCAAAAGCCTGAAAAGAAAGGAAATTTAATTGGTCAGCCCCAATGCTAACATCAGCCTGCTCTACAAGGTGCATCCGCACAGAGCTTTGACAACTGCTACAGCCCTGTATGTCTACTGTATTTCAAACACTCACCACTGGGCAAAAGATTCATACCTTCTCTCAAAAAGCCTAATTCATACAGAGTAGGTGGTGCTCTATACAGTATATCGGCAATTGTGGGTATTAAAACTGAAGTCAATATACAGTCAAGCCGGAAAGTCTGCATACCCCTTTCACCTTCTCCACGTTTTATTACGTTACAGACATATTCTACAATAGATTGAGTTCATTTTTTGTCACATAATTCTACACAAAATAGCCCATAATGACAAAGTGAAAACAGGTTTTTATTAAAAATCAAAATGTAAAATATTATATGTACACAAGTGTGCACACCCTTTGATATGTGAACTGAGGTGCATTTTGTTTCCACTGATACTGCTTGAGATGTTTCTACAACTTAATTGTCCACCTGTAATAAATTCAATTGATTCGACATAATTGGAGATTGCCACAGTTGACAGTGCATGTCAGAGCAAACTCCAAGCCATGGGGTCAAAGGAATTAAACCTCAGAAACAGGATTGTGTCAAGGCATAGATCTGGAGAAGGGTACGGAAAAATCTCTGCAGCTTTACAGGTCCCAAAGAGCACAGTGGCCACCATCATTCGTAAATGGAAGAAGTTTGGAACCACCAAGAATCTTCCTAGACCTGGCCGCCCGGCCAAACTGAGCAATCGGGGAAGACAGGCCTTAGCCAGGGAGGTAAGCAGGAACCCGAGGGTCACTCTGACAGAGCTCCAGCATATCCTTGTGGAGATGGGAGAACCTTTCAGAAGATCAACCATCTAGCTCATCACCTGGCTAATACCATCCCTACAGTGAAGCATGGCAGTGGCAGCATCATGATGTGGGGATGTTTTTCAGCAGCGGGTACGGGGCGACTAGTCCTGATAGAGGGAAAGATGAATGCAGCTAAGTACACCGAGATCCTTGAAGAAAACATGCTCCAGAGCGCTCCGGACCACAAACTGGGGCGAAGGTTTACCTTCTAACATGACAACGACCCGAAGCACACAGCCAAGAGAACAAAGGAGTGGCTTTGGAAAAAGTCTGTGCATGTCCTTGAGTGGCCCAGCCAGAGCCCAGACATGAATCCAATTGAACATCTGTGGAAAGAGCTGAAAATGGCTGTGTACCGACTCTCCTCATCCAACCTGATGGAGCTTGCAAGGATATGCCAAGAGGAATGGGCAAAAATGTCCAGAAACAAGTGTGCCAAGCTCGTAGCTTCTTTCCCATGACACCTTGAAGCTGTAATCGCTGCCAAAGGTGCAGCAACCAAGTATTAGGCTAAGGGTGTGTACAGATATGTAACCCCTAAATAACCAGTAAAATAAAATAGCATATTTTCTAAAGACTTGTTTTCACTTCGTCATTATTGGCTATTGTGTGTAGATGTTTGAGGCAAAAAATTAACTCAATCTATTGTAGTATAAGTCTGTAACGTAATAAAATGTGGAGAAGGTGAAAGGGGTGTGCAGACTTTCCGGCTTCACTGTATAATCAAAGGGGAAAAGCAGCACATTATCTTTTAACAGATAGTAGATTAAAATAGATTGAATGCAACGCGCACACACACACACTGCATTAACACGTTTCAAGCATATATAATATTAATCTAAATACAGTGTTTGTGTTTTTTTTATGTTTGTCAGTTTTTTTCTATCATGAAATAATCCTGTTTCATAGCTGTATCACAAGCAATTAGTTTAATTTCACAAGTTTGCATTTAATACTCGTGTCAAAAATAAACGGTTGTGTTGTGTTGCCCATAATCATAAAAAAAATTACTAAACCTAGTCGCCAATGTTAACTGAGTTACAGTAACGTTAAAGGTATCTGTTTAATCCCCTCGCGACAATGTTGCCTGATGGGCCGTTCACACAGCGGGTGGTAGACGGCAGGATGAAACCGTTGTTTACAATGAGATAACGACGGCAAGACGGCAGTAGATGGAAAATAACTGACGGCAGGACGAACTTGTTGTTTACTTTTCTATTTTGTACTTTTGCCCCGCGGAGTGGACTTCGGTCTTGACTTTTGCATTGCCTTCGACCCCGAGCCTGCCTACCGTCTGCCTGTACTTCTGCCCCGCTGACAGCTACTCTGGTACTGGATTATTGCATGGTGTACCGATTCTGAGACTGCCTTCTCCCTCGGTACTGTACATTGGTTTTGGCTGGATTCTTGTGTATGCTTGTTTTTTGACTACGCTCATTGGACATTCCTTGAATAAAGCCGTGACGGGACTTTATCCTTCGACCACTGTTTCTGAGTCGTGCATTTCAGGTCCAACCCTTACGCACCCATCTCAGAACAATTTCGCCAACATGGACCCCGCTGACTCAATGGCCATGTTCCATGCCCTCCAGCAACAAGGCGCCCTGGTTCAGAAACACTCTCAAGGGATCTCCGAACTTTGTCAGGAGATTCGAGAGCTGTGTGCGGAGATGAGGAGACTCGCCGTCACTGTTCAGCCACGCCCCTTCAGCCGACACAAACCTCATTGATGAGGTGATGGTCAAGGAACTGGACATTCCCACCCTTCCACTGCCCCACCCCGAGAATGCTCTGTCGTTGGATGGCAAGACGTTTTGCCGCATGACCCACATCAATAAACCCATCCAGCTAATAATTTCTGGAAACCATCAGGAGAAGATTCAGTTCCGTATCATTCGGTCCCCTAACAATCCGCTCATTCTGGGATTACCCTGGCTCAAGAAACACAACCCTACTATGGACTGGGGTTCAAGCCTGGAGTCATGAGTGTCACCAGTCCTGCCTGCGATCCGCTCCTGCACCAGCAGAGGGCATACCCACTCCACCGCAAGTCTCCAAGTCCTCCCTTGAGAAGGTGCCCACCCCTTACCATGACCGGGGTGTGGTCTTCTCCAAGACGCAGGCACAGATGCTTCCCCCTCATCGACCCTATGACTGTGCCATCGAGCTGCTACCCGGTTCCACTCTCCCCTCAAGCCGTCTCTATAATGTCTCCAGACCTGAAAGAGAGGCCATGGAGAAATATATCCGGGACTGCCTTGCCAACAAATTGATTCGCCCATCCTCTTCACTCTTGGGCGCCGGATTCTTCTTTGTTCAGAAGAAGGATGGTTCCATTGCGTCCGTGCATCGACTTCAGAGAACTCAACAACATCACGGTGAAGAACAAGTATTCTCTGCCATTAATGGACTCCGCCTTTCACCCTCTACACGATGCCACCATCTTCACCAAGTGAGACCTACGTAACGCCTACCATCTGGTCTGTATTCGAGAAGGTGACGAGTGGAAGGCCGCCTTCAATACCTCCCTTGGACACTTTGAGTACCTGGTCATGCCGTTCAGCGTAACTAACGCACCCGCTGTATTCCAGGCACTCGTCAACGATGTCCTTCGGGACTTACTGGGCCGACACGTATTCGTTTACCTTGACGATATCCTAATCTACTCCACCAATGCCAAGGAACATGAGATTCACGTCAGGCAAGTTCTCCAGAGACTGTTGGAGAACAAACTTTTTGTCAAAGCGGAGAAATGTGTTTTCCACACCGATACTGTCAAGTTCCTTGACTTCATTGTGGAGAAGGGACAGATCAGGGCAGATCCCAAGAAAGTTCAGGCGGTCACTGACTGGCCCACGCCTTCTTCTCGGAAACTTCTTAGGATTCGCCAATTTTTACAGGAGATTCATCAGATCATATAGCCAAGTTGTCTCCCCCCTCACCAAGCTCACATCCACTGCCATACCATTCCGTTGGGGTCCCGAAGCGGAGGGAGCATTTGTTAAGATCAAGAGACTGTTTTCTTCCGCTCCTATCCTGGTGCACCCCGACCCCACCCGCCAGTTTGTTGTGGAGACGGATGCGTCCGACACTGGGGTGGGAACTGTGCTTTCGCAAATTTCTTCCTCCGACAATCGGCTGCACCCATGTGCCTTCTTCTCCAAGAAGCTTTCACCGGCGGAGAGGAATTATGACGTGGGGATCCGAGAACTCCTCGCCATTAAGCGGCTGGAGGGGTCAGAGAAACCTTTTATTGTCTGGACTGACCACAAGAACTTGGCGTACCTCCAGACAACTAAGACAGCTTGAACTCACGCCAAGCTAGATAGGCGCTATTCTTCGGAAGGTGCAACTTTGCACTCACCTACCGCCCGGGTTCCAAGAACGTCAAGCCGGATGCCCTGTCCCGACAATTCAACACCTGCTCCGAGCGTGAGACACCAGAGAACATCCTCCCTGTTTCCTGCACGGTCGCTTCCATAACCTGGAAGATTGAGGCAGTGATCCAGAGGGCTCTACGTGAGGAGCCCGATCCCAGGTCCAACCCCGGCACACGCCTTTACGTCCCCTCAGCTGCTCGGACACAGGTGCTTCAATGGGCTCATTCGTCTCTCCTGTCCTGCCATCCCGGCTTTACCCGCACCTTGGCGGTCAAGGAGGTGTTTCCGCATCCATGGTATCCCTGGGGGACATCGTATGCGACTAAGGCCCTCAATTCATCTCCCAGGTTTGGAAAGCCTTCTGCCTGGCCCTGTCTGTACCTCTGCTCCACTGACAGCTACTCTGGTTACTGGATTATTGCATAGTGTACCGATTCTGAGAATGCCTTCTTCCTCGGTACTGTACATTGGTTTTGGCTGGATTTTGGTGTATGAACTTTGCTTGTTTTTTGACTATGCTCATTGGACATTCCTTGAATAAAGCCCTGACGGGACTTTATCCTTCGATCACTGTTTTCGGGTCCAACCCTCACGCACCCGTCTCAGGTCTGTTGCAAAATGGATGAGAAATTTGTGCAGCTTTGTGGTAGAGAACGAAAGAGGTGGTAGGAAATATCGAACCAAAAAGTAAAGAAATACAGAGATCTTGACAAAAAGGCTGCAGCACTGTGTGTGTGTGTGTGTGTGTGTGTGTGAGTGAGTGCGTGCGTTATAAACAACATGTAATTGTTTCCAATTAAGCACTGACGTACAGATTCCAGGTACACATTATTATTAGCTGTATTTTCAGAAGCTTTTCTTTTGATTTGAGGCGTAACTAACTAGCTAACGAAGCTACCTAAACTAGCTGACATTATAATACATACGCACACACCGCCCATTTTATGAAACAACGCAGTAATACACACACACAATGTATAAATACACTTTCGGTCACGGTCCATTTTGCAAAGGCGCTCTTTGGTACACCGGTAATGTTCCGCGCAGACCGTAAATATGGCAACGGATATAAACAATGAGTTACCGCGACGGACATTTCTGTACCATCAACTATGTCCCTGCCATTGTACTGTCTACTGTCCTGCTGTCTACCGCCCGCTGTGTGAATGCCGCATGAGGCGATGAGCGCCAGGCGGGCTCTAGGGTCGGTATCGTAACACTACAGTGACCAGCTCAGCTGAGGACCACCTCTCGTAAACTTCATGACCGTCATCAACAGTGGCAACATTCAGAAAAACAACATATAAACTTAGCTAGCTAGATAGCTAGCTACAGATTCGGCCAGCATATGTCTATTAACGTTACAAGTTACAGCCAGACCATTCGCAAACAGCGGCTAACTAGCTGGACACCACTGACCACCGTTCAGAATGTCACAGACTTCACTAGGTTTCGCGCCTATAATTGAACCGGAGCGGAGTACCCTTTTCGAATCGAAATCAGCGGAATACAAGGCAAACATGTAGCTATATATATATATATTTCTACAAAGAAAACAAGTTGAAAACGTCCCACAGATGATCCGATTCCAATTCCGTCGCGTATCTTCCAAGTGTCTTCTTAAAATCGCCACAGGAAAAAAATCTCTGAAGTGACGAGAAGTGGGGATAGACTAATAGGAAGTCAAAATACTCACGATACAGGTGATGTGTCCATTAAATGGATTACTATTGGTCTAAACCGCAGAAATGGCAAGAAAGAGGTTGGAAATTGTTGAAAATGATGGGAGATAGGGTTTAGAACGGTGCTGCTGAAAGCGGTAGTGAGTATCAACGGTAATGTTAAAATAACATTCTTACAACAATTCTTACAACAAGTACGTGTCATGGTCTCCGCAGAGAAGCCACCGCCGCCTCCTCGGATGATGGAGGGAGGTCCAGTGTACACTGTCCACCGTATTTTAGCCGAGAGACGGGTTGGGAGAGGTTTACAATTTTTAGTAGATTGGGAGGGTTATGGCCCGGAGGAGCGTTGTTGGGTTCCCTCCAGAAATATTCTGGACCCACAACTTATCAGGGATTTCCGGGGTCGCAGGCTTGAGGGATCGTCTGGGGTCGTCCCTTAGTGGGGGGGTCCTGTCATGATTTCTCAGCCTGCTCTTCTCTCATTGTCCACTTCCCTGGGCAGCGCTCATGTTGCGTCTCTTCTCTTTGTTTTCCTTGTCCGTTTCGTGTTTTGGGTTTTCAGCTCAGTGTGTTCACCTGTTCCGTGTTTCCTGTCATTATTTAAACCTCGCGTCACCGTTGTTAGACGCTTCCATATTGCCAATCTTTTGACAAGGAAAGCCGGTAATTTTCGGACATTAAGCGTCGACCGTATCACCTCAACTTGTTGTGGCTCCACGGGACAAGGGTGCATGTGTTCAAGAGTTTGCTAGAAACTTAGATTAGGCTAGTCGTTTCTATCCTGTCTCTTTTTTTCACCCCTGTCTTCTGTCTTTGACAGATTGTCTTCGCCGTCTCTATTACCTCTTGTTTATGTGTTTCGGCTCCCTCGTTGTGAGCTATAGGGTTTTTCATTGTTGTTTTGCTTTAATATCTAGTTGAGTTTTTCGCCCTCTTCGGGTCGCTTTGAGTTGTCGCGGTCTCTCTCCTGGTGTGGAGAGTTATTATTTATTTGTATAATCGTTATTCCCTGTTTGCGGGGTTTCCCTCCCGCTCTGTGGTGTTCAGTCGAGCACTTTTTGAACCCCTACTGTTGCGTCTGGTCCTTCGTTCCCACGCTACCCCTGACAGAATATGGAAGCCAATAGGGAGGTACCAGTGACAGTCGCTAATCTAGGGCAAATCCTCACAGCGCAGGAGGCGGTTATCTCCGGTCATGAGGAGGGCATTAGGGCTCTTCAAGCCTCCGTCCAAGCCCTACACACTCAGCAGGTGCTGTTCGGCAACCAGCTGCGTTATCAGGGAGACGGGCTGCGTGAATTAGCGGACAGCATTCGCACGTTAACGCTGACTATTACGTCCCCCCAGGTTACTTTACCTTCAATCCCGGTAGCACAAGCACCAAGTTCGGCGGTACTGATTCCTCCTGATCAAGCAGTGATTCCCGTTCCACGCGAGCTCAAGGAGCCTAAATTACAGCTCCCGCTTCGCTATGGAGGGGAGACCGGGAAGTGTAGGGGGTTTTTGATGCAGTGTTTAATTTTTTTCAAATCGCAACCATCTCGGTTTTCCACCCAGGAGGCTCGAGTGTCTTTTATTCTCTCTCTTTTAACAGGTACGGCTCTCGCTTGGGCGGACCCCTTAATGAGAGCAGACTCTCCCGTGATGTTCACTATGGAGAGGTTGGTAGAAGAGATGGCGTCGGTTTTCGACCATGACGTCTCCGGTCAGGAGGCGGCTATGCAACTGACTTATCTTCGTCAGGGCTCCGACACGGTGGCGTCATTTTCTATTGCCTTTCGAGCACTCGCAGGGGAGACTGGGTGTCCTGACGGACCGCTTAGCGTTCTATTTATTAAAGCACTTTCTGATCCAGTTCAAGATGCCCTTTCTGCACTCTAACCGCCCGCTTCATTCGGTGCGTTAGTGTCTACGGCTATCAGAATTGACAATCGGATTAGAGAGAGAGAGAGAGAGATTCGCTGGGTCACGCAGTGGTCGGTCCTCTATTTGTGTGCCCCGTTCGGTAGTTGTTCCGGTTTCCTCATTTTCTGAGGAGCCCATGCAGGTAGATGGGACGGCAGTACGGGATCCCAGGCCCACCAGGTCGAGAGAGGCGTGGTGTCGTTATTGTAAACGCGCTGGGCATTACAGAGATCAATGTCCTAAGCTAGCGGGAAAAGAGGAGTCTCGCTAAGGGAATCGAGGCCCTTAGTGAGACATGATCAAACTTCTCCTCGAACTCTATTATCTGTGCAGCTGAGTTGGAATAAGCATTCCACCAGCTGTATCGCTTTTATTGATTCCCGATCAGTTGAGTCCATTATGGACATTAAGTGGGCTAGGGAGCAGGGGATTCCCTCAGTTTCTCTTTCCGTTCCATGGTTAGTAACTGCTCTTGACGGTCGCCCTTTGGGTACGGGCTCTATCCGGCGGGTTACCAGCTCCTTAAAACTGTGTTTCGTTACAGGATCATACGGAGCGTATTAAAATTTTTTTGTGGATTCTCCCACATACCCACTTGTTCTGGGACACTCATGGTTGGTTCAGCACAAGCCCAATATTAACTGGGGAGCGGAGGATTCGGTTATTCTCCGCTGGGGAGTTCAGTGCAGACACCACTGTTCTATAAATAAACCACTTAGATCTGGCGGCTCGCGTCGCTCTCTTCCCAATCTCAGTTCTGACAGCGAGCAGGAGGAGGAGAGTGTTCTCCGTGGTGCTCACGGGGCAGTTGCGTCATCTCGCGACACCAGGGGGAGTCTTTCTTGGGACTCGTTCGCTGACGGGTTTAGTGTGTGGGAGGAGGAGAGCTCTCCTTCTGAGATCGATTGGGACAGCCTCCGCGATTCGGAGTCAGATTTGGAGAGTGGTCAGGTGGGCGGAGCTATTCCGTTTTCGTTGCCAACTAATGTTCCTCAGCAGTGCACTGATCTTGCGGAGGTTTTTAGGAAGCAGCGCGCCACTTCTCTTCCTCCTCATAGGCCGTATGATTGCGCCATCGAGCTATACCCTGGCTCGATTCCCCCCAGGGGAGCGCTGTATTCCTTATCGGCTCCTGAGAGTGCCGCTATGAAAAATTACATAGAGGAATCTCTCGCCAATGGTTTCATCAGACCCTCCACATCGCCGGCGGGGTCCGGTTTTTTCTTTGTTAAGAAGAGGGACGGTAGTCTTAGGCCATGCATTGACTACAGGGGACTTAATGCTATAACTATTAAGAATCGTTATCCTCTCCCTCTTATGAATTCGGCCTTTGAACACCTCCAGGGGGCGTCTATTTTCACTAAACTGGATTTACGCAGCGCTTACAACCTCGCTCGCATTCGTGAGGGAGACCAGTGGAAAACTGCGTTTAACACCCACTCGGGACACTATGAGTACCAGGTGATGCCGTTCGGGCTCACTAGCGCCCCCTCAGTTTTCCAGGCGTTAGTGAACGATGTGCTAAGGGAGATGCTTGAGAAATCGGTTTTTGTTTATATTGATGACATTTACATTTTTTCTCCCGATCTTTCCACTCACATTCGCCATGTCAGGCAGGTTCTTAACGCTCTGCTCAAGGCTCAGCTTTTTGTAAAGGCAGAGAAGTGTGTCTTTCACACCAACTCAGTTTCTTTCCTGGGATTCATTGTGGCAGATGGCAAGGTTCAGATGGATCCAGAGAAAGTCTCGGCCGTTAAGAATTGGCCCACGCCATCTTCTCTTAAACAGGTTCAACGTTTTTTAGGCTTCGCTAATTTCTACTGGAGGTTTATTCGTAATTTTAGCGCGGTAGTCGCTCCTATTACTGCGCTTACAAAAAAAACTTCTTCCTCCCGTTTCCTATGGAACTCGAGGGCCGAAGCGGCGTTTTCTGAGCTCAAAAAACGTTTTACGTCCGAACCCATTCTTTTTAAAAAAAAATTTGTTTCTGATTTTTCCCTTTTTCTCCCAATTTAGTAGCCAATTGAACCCCTATTCTAATTCAATTCCCCCCGTGTAGCAACCGCTAGAGAACCACCACTGCACACCCCGTCTATCGGTACTTTTTAGGAAGGATGCTACGTCCTCTACAGGGCGCAGCTCCTGACCGTGACACGCCCTGGGTTCTATCGTGCGCAGTGGCTCTCTCCGAGCCCCTCCCCCCACCCGGAAGCGACTGCCAATTGTCGCTTCCACAGGCCACCGGCCACGCTCGGCTGTGGCAGGACCGGGGCGCGAACCCCGCTCCTCGGAGTACAACTCGCTGACTGAAAGTCAGCGGTCTTTACCGCTGTACCACCGCGGCGGCCTACCCGAACCCATTCTTGTCACGCCTAACCCTTCCCTTCCTTTTGTAGTAGAGGTAGATGCATCTGAGTTAGGAGTGGGAGCCATTCTCTCCCAGCTATCCCCTATTGACCACAAAATGCATCCATGTGCTTATTTTTCTCGCGCATTAACACCTGCTGAGAGAAATTATGATGTGGGGGACCGGGAGCTCTTGGCAGTTAAAATGGCTCTGGAGGACTGGCGTCACTGGCTTGAAGGGGCGGAGCATCCGTTCACGGTTCTCGCCAAGCCCGGTGGGCGTTATTCTTCTTGCGCTTCAATTTCCTGCTCACGTATCGCCCCAGCTCCAAGAACGTGAAGCCAGATGCCCTTTCTCGCGTCTTTGATCATTCGGACAGGGCTCCTGCCCCCGAATTTATCATTCCCGCCGACTAAATTGTGGCTCCAGTTATTTGGGCCATTGAAGCTGCAGTACAGAGGGCGTTGCGCTCTGACCCAGGGCCTGGGGGGGGTCCACCTCACTGTTTGTTCGTTCCACTGAGGCTTAGGCCCCGTGTATTACGATGGGGTCACACTTCTCAATTAGTGGCTCATCCGGGCGTTCACCGCACAAAGGACTTTCTTTCTCGGCGGTTTTGGTGGCCCAGTTTGGAAAGGGATGTTCGGAGTTTTGTTGCGGCTTGTCCGGTGTGTGCCCGCAGTAAGGGTTCACGTCTCCCACCCTCTGGGCTTTTGCGCCCTCTTCCCATTCCCAGCCGTCCTTGGAGTCACATCGCCCTCGACTTCGTCACCGGTTTGCCAATGTCACTGGGCAGATCGGTGATCTTAGTCGTGGTGGATCGCTTCTCCAAGGCAGCCCATTTTATTGCGTTGTCGAAACTACCTTCAGCTTCTGAAACTGCGCAACTTATGATAGACCACGTTTTTCGGCTACACGGGTTGCCGTTGGATGTGGTTTCGGATCGCGGGCCTCAGTTCACGGCCAAGTTCTGGCGCGCATTCTGTTCTCTGCTTGGTGCCTCGGTCAGTTTGTCGTCTGGCTTCCATCCTGAGACGAATGGACAGACCGAGCGCACGAACCAGACGCTGGAGAACACTCTGCGTTGCCTGGCTGCCTCTAATCCCACTTCCTGGAGTGCACACCTGGCCTGGGCTGAGTATGCCCATAATACGTTGCGCAACGCGTCCACAGGGCTCTCGCCCTTCGAGGCTCAACTGGGGTATCAGCCCCCACTATTCCCTGAGCTGGAGAGGAATGTAGAGGTTCCCTCCGTGGTATCCTTTATTCGGAGGTGTCGCTCTGTCTGGAAGCGGGTGCGTACTGCGCTTCAGCGCGCTGCTGCTAGACACAAGGTGGCAGCTGACAGACGACGCCGTCCAGCCCCCTCATTCAGGGTAGGGCAACGTGTGTGGCTCGCTACGCGTGATCTGCCGTTAAGGGTGGAGTCTCGCAAACTCGCGCCCCGGTTTATTGGGCCTTTTAAAATTATACGGCGCATTAATCCAGTTACGGTGAGATTACAGCTCCCCCGTGCTATGCGTATCTATCCCACTTTTCATGTCTCCCGGCTTAAGCCAGTCCTTATTAGCCCGCTGGCCTCCGCAGAGAAGCCACCGCCGCCTCCTCGGATGATGGAGGGAGGTCCAGTGTATACTGTCCACCGTATTTTAGCCGAGAGACGGGTTGGGAGAGGTTTCCAATTTTTTGTAGATTGGGAGGGTTATGGCCCGGAGGAGCGTTGTTGGGTTCCCTCCAGAAATATTCTGGATCCACAACTTATCAGGGATTTCCGGGGTCGCAGGCTTGAGGGATCGTCTGGGGTCGTCCCTTAGTGGGGGGGTCCTGTCATGGTTTCTCAGCCTGCTCTTCTCTCATTGTCCACTTCCCTGGGGAGCGCTCATGTTGCGTCTCTTCTCTTTGTTTTCCTTGTCCGTTTCGTGTTTTGGGTTTTCAGCTCAGTGTGTTCACCTGTTCCGTGTTTCCTGTCGTTATTTAAACCTCGCGTCACCGTTGTTAGACGCTTCCATATTGCCAATCTTTTGACAAGGAAAGCCGGTAATTTTCGGACATTAAGCGTCGACCGTATCACCTCAACTTGTTGTGGCTCCACGGGACAAGGGTGCATGTGTTCAAGAGTTTGCTAGAAACTTAGATTAGGCTAGTCGTTTCTATCCTGTCTCTTTTTTTCACCCCTGTCTTCTGTCTTTGACAGATTGTCTTCGCCGTCTCTATTACCTCTTGTTTATGT
This sequence comes from Ilyophis sp. 1 JC-2022, assembly GCA_022702515.1. Classification (NCBI taxonomy): domain Eukaryota; kingdom Metazoa; phylum Chordata; class Actinopteri; order Anguilliformes; family Synaphobranchidae; genus Ilyophis; species Ilyophis sp. 1 JC-2022. Next base: position 6,895,442 of record CM040406.1, on the reverse strand, counting down.
GTTTCGGCTCCCTCGTTGTGAGCTATAGGGTTTTTCATTGTTGTTTTGCTTTAATATCTAGTTAAGAGTTTTTCGCCCTCTTCGGGTCGCTTTGAGTTGTCGCGGTCTCTCTCCTGGTGTGGAGAGTTATTATTTATTTGTATAATCGTTATTCCCTGTTTGCGGGGTTCCCCTCCCGCTCTGTGGTGTTCAGTCGAGCACTTTTTGAACCCCTACTGTTGCGTCTGGTCCTTCGTTCCCACACTACCCCTGACAGTACGTCGAAAACAAGTACAGCTAATGCTATAATACAAATGGACATGTATGTTGACTTATTTAAGATAAAATCTTCCTCACATTCCTTGACCAGTGGGTGGACGCCCTACACTTTGGGCAGTGTCAGACTTACCAGACTGGGGGATTTTACACTAAATGTAGGGATGGTTTTAGAGTAGAAATGTATGGGAGTCTATGATAGATGTGGGATTTTAAAAGGAGGTATTGGGGGAATTGAGAAAATTGTATAGGAGTCAATTGAAGAATGGGGGTTTTCAGAATATTTTTGGGAGAGGGATTCATTCATGCATCTGGCAACACTGAACCGTGTATGACAGCCACAGAACTGTGTATGGTGACAGCTGCCTAGTGTACATAACGGTCATTTAGAAAGATGGAATTATTAATACGTTGAGCCTGCCTGATTTATGAGTTAGCATTTTATTTCACCATGTTAAGTCCAGTGGCGGCTGGTGATCTAAATATAGGTTGGGGCGCTAGCATTTCTATAAAAAAAAAAATACATCTGACTTTGACTTTAAACAGAAAAAACAAGCCACCTTGTGTCTCAGTTGCATAAGACAGTTTAATTGGCAACAGTGGAGGACAGTTTTTCAAGTAAGACATCACTGATTGTTTCTAATGGCAAACTCTACAGAAAGTGGGCACATTTGATCCCATTAATTTTTCTGATAAAATCTCAAGGCAATCTAACATTTCTGTTTTATTTGGTCTTGCTTTATAATAAAAAGGATTCCCACCAACTTTTAGACCTGGCCCACTCATATTTTGATTAATAAAGGGGTTAACATTTTTGGATATGTTGCTAATGTTACGTGGACAGAATTGACTGAACTTAGTTAACTTAACAAAACAGTTAAATATCCTTGACTGTATGTTAAAATAATGGAATGTACAGACATACAGCAAATGATTACATGACCATTTCAACATATTTATGAGTTTTTTTGTGCTTCATCAACATATGGATTGGGTTTCACAGAAAACACGGGCTTTTGCTAATGTTACATGGACAGTGTCTAACGTTAGCACAGGGAATCTCCGGGTTCGCCGAATGTACACAATGTTTACATGCATTTACACACGCATTCAACGGGCATCCCAACTTTTCGTCATTTCAACACACATTTCACCTCAAATAATGTGTAGTTTTCATAATTTCGTTTCTTGAATGAGGTGCGTTACATGACGCTATCGTTACTTTAGTGACAGAATATTTATTCATTAATTTCGAGAAATAAAATGAAATTTCTCTCACCCGCCGCTCCAAAATTCGTGAATCTACGATCTTAGCGCAGGCACACAAATACGATGGGAATCACTTCCGCGTTAAATAAAAGTGGATCTCGCAATGTAATACTCGCAAACGTTACTGATTGGTCACGGACTGAAATAACGTTAGCCTTACAATCGGGTTTCTTTCTATAAACCTATACAATTGGATTAGCTAAATTCTTCCCGATCATAACAACAAAGGGTTTAATTGAGTTACTTCCTGTGCATTTTAATAGTTACTAAATCCACCGAATCATGTACAGAGAGGGGTATAGCTAACGTTACTGTGATGGACAGAATGAACAGTAACATTCGCAACTGGAATTAAGCATTGTTTTGAATGTGTGGGATATTTTTCTGTCCACTTCCGATGTATTTTCTGAAATAAAATCCTTCTAACTTAAAAAGAACAAATCTGACAACAATGTGATTGCTTATGCAGTTACTTTATTATAATTTCTATCAAACAGAACAATATATTTTTAGAAAATGCCAGGATTTTTTAAAAAACCTTTGATTTGTTTGTAGCATACATTATGTGCCCACTTTCTGTAGAGTTTGCCTAATGCCAATTCTGTAGCCTTCATCGAGCAATGCTAAGCCTGCCAAAAAAGTTTCAAAGCTTCATACTGTTGTCAAGATGGCTGCGGCTACTTTCATGCCGTTTGCACTTTTCAGCAAGATGTTTTAGGTCTCGTACCCCCGTCGTTGTCCACAATGGTTCGGTGCCAGCACTTTGAAATAGCAAGCAGGGAAAGCAATATAACGCATTACTCACAGCACATCCAGCTAGCCAACTCCGTTTGTCATAACACGAGCGAGAGAAGCCCCGGGTATAAGCACGACCGCGATCACTTGTTTGCTGTTGAATGTGCAAATCTGGTCGCTCTGGTCCAAGTTCCTTTACTCTTTTCTTTTCTTCCAATGAACGCCTTGAGAAAGGTTCTTTTTGCAAAGAAATAACCGAATTTTCTTTGCTTTCTGTTCCACTTGAAGAAGCCATTTCGAATTATCTCTCTCGCTTGGTCTAGATCTACTTGAATGAATGCGTAGCAGCCGACTGAACCTAGCCGTAGTACTTGCGCACTCGCAGTGATATCCTGCTAGATGCCGGCTGGGCGTGATAAACATGCCTTAAATCCAATCAAATAATATCATAAACCATGAGGACTAATCAGAAAAGGGTAGGATAGTCCGGGGCGCACAGGCCTGCGCCCGGGGAACTACTTTTTTGGCCGCGAATCAGGTAGCAGAATCAGAGGGCTCGCCTGAAAATGAATGAGTGCTCTGATTCACCATAACGTTACCGGCGCCCCGCAGACCCCTGAACATGCATATGTAATGTATTAAACTTTAGACAACGCAAGGCCAACATATAACATGTTTAAGCTACTAAAAAATTAAATAATAATAAAAAAGAATAATAAAAAAGAATAATTTTAAGCTACTAAAAAATTAAATAATAATAAAAAATAATAATTTTTTTTAAACTTTTTTTTAAATTTGTATGTGGGGGAGGGGGGGCGGCGCCCCAGCGCCCTCTATAGGCCGGCCGCCACTGGTTAAGTCTATGGGCAATTCATTGTCAAAATTTCGAATTTTGAGGTCTTATTCAAATTTAATTAAGTCTACAGCCATGGAAGTATAAAAAAAAAAAAAGCACGCAGGTCTTACAATGACCGACTGAATGAGGGGTCTTGTGTCGGGATCTGTTGAATTAAAATTTTGTTATCTATGCGCAAAAAAAATCTTAAAGTGATGGTCAAGGGATTATAAAAACTTAAAATAACCACAACATATCACAGAGGTATCCACTACACACCCACCAAATATATTTTCAAGAAAATGTGAATAGGTATATTAATATACATCTCAAAGTCAGCTAATAAACTCAGGATTGTAGGGGTGTGGTCTAAATCCACGCCCTCAATCCAAGTGCCATCGATGTCATCCAGCCCTACATGTTTGATCCACAGAACTGTTCTTATACAGTTCTGTGGTTTGAACCATAGGTTTGAACCCGGCGAGGGATTAACGCAATCAATGCAAAGTAAAATACAGTGTGGCTGCTTTCGAGATAAATATCACACGCAAGCTCGCAAAAGTTCAATTAACTTAAACCCTAAGCAGAGTATTGCAACCGTTTGATCTAACATTAGTCTATTTAAAGCAAGCTAAATTGCAAGGTGACGTACGTTTCACCAAATGCATGTTCCACAAAAATTATTAAATAATGGTAGGTTTTATCGAGTTTTAAAAATTTATTTGCAGGCCCATTCATTCATTTCGGTTGCTAATCGAACGAAAATTAGTGGCAACTAGTACTTCGGTGGATAATTGTTCTCGTCGTATTTTTGTTACTGTCACTAGCCACTGAATAATACGACAAAACCATTATAAAAAATAAACACTTTAGCTAACTAACTATTCCAAATGCTGATAACGTGGACAACTATTCTCAAGGGCAAAAAACAAACGTTTGGTTCAGACTTCAGACAGGAATATCTTAGTGGAAAAGGACACTTTTATTCACCTCAAACTATGCAAGGAATTATGTAATGAAATCAAAGTATGTATTGGTTGAGGTTTCACGTCTACACCACCACGGACCTATTTAGACTCCACCCTTTTTACATTACATTACAGTCATTTAGAGGACGATTTTATCCAAGGCGACATACAATAAGTGCAAACAGAAACGTCATCGAAGTACATCCTTCGAACATCCTTCCCATAACATAGCAGCTATCCCTAGTAATGAACATTGAATGTAGTTCACAGTAAGCTGTGGGTAAATCAGCTACACTACAATTCTATTCTAAATATTATTATAAACTATAACAAACAGTTAGACAAGAAACAAGTACCATGAAAGGTCCTTGATTAGTATATCAGTCAAGGTGGAGTCTGAAGAGGTGTGTCTTCAGGCCACGACAGAATGCAGGCAGGGTTGGAGTAGAACGTAGGGGAATGGGGAGTTCGTTCCACCACTGAGGAGCTAGGGTGGAAAAGCTCCACAGTCAGGACGAGCGAGAGCCATTGATACAGAGGGGGGGAGTGCGAGTCGCCCTGCTGTAGAAGAGCGAAGTGGTCGAGCAGGAACATAGATCTGGATTAAGTCCTGCAGGTAAGCAGGGCCTGTCTTATTGGCTGCAGTGTAGGCCAGGGTCAGAACTTTGAACCTGATTCTGGCTGCAACTGGCAGCCAGTGGAGTGACCTCAGCAGGGGGGTGACATGCATACATTTCGGGAGGTGGAACACAAGCCGGGCAGCTGCGTTCTGGATCAGTTGAAGAGGCAGAATGGCGCAGCCTGGTAGGCTTGTGAGCAGGGAGTTGCAGTAGTCCAGGCATGAGCTGACTATGGTCTGGACAAGAAGCTGGGTGGAGTAGGTGGTCAGGTATGGTCGAATCCTCCCGATGTTGTACAGAAGGACAGGAGGAACCTGTAGGACCATGCCGTTGCCCTGATGTGCTCTTTGAAGTCCAACTGGTCATCCAGGACAACCCCCAGGTTCCTTGCAGAGCAGGAGGCAGCCACCATGGTCCCGTCAATGGTGATGGAGAGGTCATGTAGTGGGGAGGTCTTGTATGGCATGAAGAGGAGCTCTGTCTTGTCAAGGTTGAGCTTCAGGTGATGGGTAGCCATCCACTCAGAGATGTCAACCAGACAAGCAGATATCCTCTCGTTAAACTGTGGGGTAGAGGGAGGGAAAGAGAGGAAGAGTTGAGTATCATCAGCATAACTATGGTATGAGAAGCCATGTGAATTAATTATTGAACCAAGAGACTTAGTATAAATGGAGAACAGCAGTGTAGCGATGGGTTTGGTATGGGGGATGTGGGGTGTCACTGTATGCGTGAAAGAATTCCAGATCATGGCCACCTTCCCCTCAAAGTGGGTCAGGAAGAGAGGGTGGAGGGGGGATAAGCAGGGAGGAGAAGGTGGAAAAAAGTTTACGCGGATTGGATATACATGCATTAATTTTAGATTGAAAAATTATCTTAGCCGGAAAAAAAGTCTTAGTCGATGTAGTTGCAGCTGTGAAGGCTGCCAGCAGAGTGTGATAGGAGGCCAGGTCATCTGGGGATCTGGATTTCCTCCACTTTCTCTCAGCGGCTCGCAGCATGGTTCTGCTGGATCTGAGAGAATCCGTCAGCCACGAGGAGGGGGGTGATGGTCGAGCTGGCTTGGAGACAAGAAGACAGTGTGTTGAGAGACTGAGAGAGGCAGGAGTTAAACATGGAGATGGCAACATCAACAGGCATTTTATCAAAGGGAGCAGGAGGAGGAAGTGCAGAGAGAGCAGAAGTAGTGAGAGAGGAGTGCGAGAGGGTGCAGAGATTTCTCCTGAACATAACAGTGGGTGGGTTGTTCGTGGAGTTGAGGGAGAGTGGGCAGGAGAGTGAGAATGAAATAATGAAATGATCCGATACGTGGTGCAGTTCCCGTGAGTACAAGGTCCAGTTGGTTACCAGCCTTGTGATTGGCAGGCGATGGGGACTGAGGGCGAAGGACTTGAGGAGTGAGGCAACACTGGATAGCTGGTGTGGCAATGTCGAGTGCCACCTCTCGGGAAAGAACTGACGACACAGTATTTCGTTGAGTACCCCGTGGGTTTCTTTATTAATTATTTAAAGTTTCTCTCGGCTCTGGCTCTCCGGAACGCTTCCTCCTCCATTCTCAGCCAGCCTCGATTGTCCGCCCGCCTCTCCCTTTTCAAGCCCCGGCTCACTGTCACAGCAATCAGAAACAATTAAACCATTATTCAATTACGGTTCCCCGTGCTACTGATTAACTTATGACAGCTGTGGCTCCGGGTCCGAGAGCCGCTCAGCTCTCCCTCTCTCTGCAAGCAGAGGCTAACCACGCCCACCCTGCCACATACCCCCACCGCCCGACTTAGGCCGGGGAGCCATCCGGCCGATGACTAACCCCCCCCCCCCCCCCCCTTTTTTTTTCTTTTTCTTTTTTTTTAACGGCGAGAGAGTAAGTCCGCCACCACCATCTGCGTCCCCGGCCTATGGATCACCTTAAAATTGAACGGCTGTAATGGCAGATACCAATGGGTGATCCGCGCGTTGGCATCTTTCATGCGGTGGAGCCACTGGAGGGGGGCGTGGTCCGACCAGAGGGTGAATGAGCGGCCCAGCAGGTAATACCGGAGGGATCCGACCGCCCACCGGATGGCGAGGCATTCCTTTTCGATGGTGCTGTACCTCGCCTCCCGCTGTGACAGCTTGCGGCTTATGTACAGCACCGGGCGATCGACTCCCTCCACCTACTGGGTCAACACGGCCCCCAGCCCTCTGTCCGACGCGTCTGTCTGCAGGGTGAACGGGAGAGAAAAGTTAGGTGTGAATAACAGCGGCTCCCCACACAGGGCTTCTTTCACTCGCTCAAACGCCCTCCGGCACGGCTCCGTCCACTGGACCGGCTCTGAGGCACCTTTCCGAGTTAAATCAGTCAAGGGGCTGGTCAGCTCCGAAAATGCCGGAATGAACCTCCTATAGTAACCGGCCAGCCCCAAGAACCTCCTCACCTCTTTTTTTGTCTTGGGCCGGGGACAGGTCGCAATCGCCGTGGTTTTGTCCACTAGAGGCCGCACCTGTCCACTTCCCAAGTGGTACCCCAAATACCGTACCTCCGCTCTGCCAATTGCACACTTCCTCGGGTTAGCCGTGAGCCCCGCCCGCCTCAGAGACTCGAGCACCGCCCCCACATGCCGCACATGCTGCTCCCAGGTCTCACTGTGGATGATAACATCATCAATATAGGCTGCAGCATATGCAACATGTGGACGCAGCACCCTATCCATAAGGCGCTGGAACGTGGCTGGAGCCCCGAATAGCCCGAACGGAAGTGTACGAAATTGGTACAAACCGTCCGGAGCGGAGAAAGCCGATTTTTCCTTAGACTCTGGCGACAAGGGAATCTGCCAGTAGCCCTTGGTCAAATCCAGTGTCGAGAAAAAACGAGCCGTGCCCAGCCGATCCAAGAGTTCGTCGACCCTCGGCATTGGATAGGCATCAAACTGTGAAACCTCATTCACCTTTCTGTAATCCACGCAGAACCGGATAGCCCCGTCTGGTTTCCCTACCAGGACAATGGGGCTACTCCAGGCACTGTGTGACTCCTCTATTACGCCCATCTCCAGCATGGCCTTTATTTCTGCCTGCACCAATTTTTTTTTGTGTTCTGGCAGCCGATAAGGACGGGAACGTACCGTCACTCCCGGGGGGGTTTCAATGTGGTGGTGTATGAGATTCGTGCGTCCGGGTAGGGGAGAAAACACATCCGCAAACTGCTTTTGCAATAGAGCAAGGTCTGCCTGCTGGTTTGGCGAGAGATGGCTGTCCGAAAGGGGCGGGGTCTGATTGGGTGAATTTGGTACCTCCGGCCCCAGCTCATCTTTCTCCTTATCTACCGTCACCAGCGAGACAGCCACCACCTCTTTCCAGGCTTTTAATAGATTTAGATGGTAGATTTGTTTAGCTCCTTCTCTATCCGACCGCACCACCTCGTAGTCTACCTCCCCAATTCGCCGTGTGACCACAAAGGGCCCTTGCCACTTGGCGAGTAATTTTGTGCTGGATGTGGGAAGTAATACAAGTACTTTATCTCCCGGTGAGAATTGTCTGAGTTTTGTCCCTTTATTATAGTGCGCTTGCTGCCGTTCCTGGGCCTTGAGCAAATTCTCCCGTGATACCTTACCCAGTGTATGGAGTTTTGCTCGCAGGTCCATGACGTACTGTATCTCATTTTTACTGGGGCTTGGACCTTCCTCCCAGTTTTCTTTAATTAGGTCCAAAACTCCCCTGGGTTTTCTACCGAATATTAATTCAAAGGGAGAAAATCCCGTGGAGGCCTGGGGGACCTCCCGCACTGCAAATAATAAAGGGACTAACCATTTATCCCAATTTCGACTATCATCGTGAACGAACTTCCGAATCATCGACTTCAAAGTCCTATTAAATCGCTCAACGAGCCCATCCGTTTGGGGGTGGTATACGCTGGTTTTAATAGACTGAATGCCCAATAACGCGTACAGTTCGTTTAATGTTCGTGACATCAATGATGTGCCCTGGTCCGTCAGAATCTCTTTCGGGATTCCGACGCGGGAGATTATTTGAAACAGTGCCTGCGCAACACTCTTAGCTGAGATATTGCGCAATGGAACTGCTTCGGGATACCGGGTCGCATAATCCACCAGAACTAGTACGAATCGGTATCCCTGAGTGCTCCGTTCAAATGGCCCGATGAGGTCCATAGCCACTCTATCAAATGGGACCTCTATTAATGGAAGTGGCTGCAACGGCGCTTTTGGGGTGGCCGGGGAATTCACTAATTGACATTCCGGGCAGGCCGCACACCACCGACGTACGTCGGCCCAGATGCCCGGCCAATAAAATCGGGCCATTATACGGTTGAGTGTTTTTTCATATCCCAAGTGCCCCGCCATGGGGTTATAATGAGCCGCCTGGAAAACCATTTCCCGGCGGCTTTTAGGTACCAACAACTGGGTATTTTCTTCTCCTGTTTGAGCGTCCCGACACACTCGATATAACCTATCTCTAATAACAGAAATATGGGTGAGAGAGAGCCGTCTCCGGACGCACTTGCTGACCATCAATGCGCATTACTTGTTCGTAAGCAAAGCGTAAGGTGTCATCCCGAGACTGTTCGAGTGGGAAATCCTCCGTGGGGTGAAAAACCGGAACCAGGGGAGTCTCACCTCCCACAGCTTCCCTGACACTTTACGAAACCCCGCCCAATCAATGCCCAAAATCAGGGTGCGACAGCCGGGAGCTAACCGCAGCTTTGACGATATAAATTCTCTGTTGATATTTAATTTGTACAGGCACTACCGGATATTTGTGCACATCACCATGCACGCATTTAATCGATACCCAGGGTGCTTTCACCAATGCCTCTGGCCGAACCAGGCTTTGTCGAATCATGGACTGCATTGCCCCTGAATCCAACAACGCCCGGTGTTCACTCCCTTGCACCCTTACCGGGATGCAGTACGCTCCCTCTGGATCGTGAGCAGGAGCTGGCGGACCGACAACCCGGACCACCTGACCCATCTCCATAAGTGGACAATCGCGGCGCAGGTGGCCGAGCTGCCCGCATCGCCAACAACCCGGTCCGACCGTCTGAGGAGCCCTATGTGGGTCGGACCCTCCTGCCACCGAGCCTGGGCCTGGAGAGGGAGAGAAAAAAGAGGGGGGGTTAATTCGGGGATAGGTTGTAGCAGGGTCGCGGGAAAGGGAGGAAGGGACCGTGCGAGGCGGGGGCCTCCTCCTAGAAGCCTGTTCCAGCGGCTTTTGCGGCGGGCTGCTGGGTAACACGGCCAGATGGTCTTCGGCCAGTATAACTGCCAGCTCCAGGTTAGTGGGTCGGTGGCAGCGCACCCAGTTGGCGGTCGTCTCTGGCAGCCCGCCCACAAATTTCTCCAGCACGACCTGCTCCACCACCCCCGCGGCGGACCGGATTTCTGGCTGCAGCCATCGTCGGGCCATGTCAGTGAGCCGCTGTGCGAACGCAAAGGGCCGGTCCCCCGGAACCAGGGCGGCTTCCCGGAACCGGCGCCTTTGGTCTTCTGGGCTATAGCCCAGACGATCCAGGATTGCCTTCCTGACGGTGTTGTAGTCTGCCCGGGCTGCGGCCGGCAGCCCATGTGCCGCCTGCTGGGCTTCCCCCGTTAAAAGAGGCAGGAGGCGGACTACCCACTCCTCGCTGGGCCACTGACACGCCTCCGCGGCCACCTCGAAGCTGTCCAGGAAGGCCTGGGCGTCATCGTCGGCCGTCATCTTGGGCAGCTGGATTTTGATGGGGGCTCGGACGTGCGAATCCCAGGACCCTGCCCGACTGCCGACGGCTAGCTGTCGCAGCGTCTCCGTCTGGAGGGAAGCTTGCTGCCGCAGAGCCTCCATCTGCTCTTGATGCACCGCCGCCTGCCGCTCCTGCATCTGTGTCATTGCTTCCAGCATGCGCGCGAGCGCTACTACTGGCTGCCCCGCTTCTGTTCTCTCTGGGCTGGTGTCCATTATTTTTTTTATTATTTTTTTTAATCTGTGTCTGTCTCTCCAAACTTTTCCCCCCCGTACGGGCCACCACTGTGGCAATGTCGAGTGCCACCTCTCGGGAAAGAACTGACGACACAGTATTTCGTTGAGTACCCCGTGGGTTTCTTTATTAATTATTTAAAGTTTTCGTCTCTCGGCTCTGGCTCTCCGGAACGCTTCCTCCTCCGTTCTCAGCCAGCCTCGATTGTCCGCCCGCCTCTCCCTTTTCAAGCCCAGGCTCACTGTCACAGCAATCAGAAACAATTAAACCATTATTCAATTACGGTTCCCCGTGCTACTGATTAACTTATGACAGCTGTGGCTCCGGGTCCGAGAGCCGCTCAGCTCTCCCTCTCTCTGCAAGCAGAGGCTAACCACGCCCACCCTGCCACAGCTGGGAACTCTCTGGTTGGAGGTTGAAGTCTCCCAGTAGGATTACAGGGGTGCCATCCTCAGGGAAGTCCAGAGAGTGTCCAGTTCATCCAGGAAAGCACAGAGCGGACCTGGAGGGCAATAGAGAACAACAATATTAAGTGTAGAAGGGTGAGTTACACTGACTGCATGAAACTCAAAGGAGGAGATATTCAGGCAGTTTACAGTGGGAATAGAGAATTTCAGGATGTGGAAATCAGCAAACTAGTACCCCCGCCTCGGCCAGAGGCCCTGGGGGTGTGGGAGAAGGAGTAGCCAGCAGACAGACCCGTGGGAGTGGCTGTGTTATCAGGAGTCATCCAGGTCTCAGTGAGAGCCAGGAAGTGGAGGGACTTGATCTTGGCATAGGGAGTGATGAAGTCAGCTTTCTGGACAGCTGACCGGCAGTTTCATAGTCCAGCCACCACTGAGAGTTCCTTATAAGAGGACAGGGGTGGGCAGACCAGGTTAGCCAGGCAGTGCCTGAGGCATAGAGCACAGAGGAATGGGGGTTAGACACATGGTAGGGGGTGATAAGACAAGTTAAGTAGTGAAAGATAAGAACAAACAGACAAATCAGACAAATTGGTGATACGGCAGCCTCTGCTTTAACTTACACACTATTTGCTAATTTCTCAATTGCACTCAGCTGCTTGCAGGGCTAATTCACTCAGGTGAAGCTAGTTTAAATTAGCAATACAAAAGACCGGTAGTTGGCCTAATAACACAAAGCAAGTTACCAACTGACCGCTAATTCCTACAATTCCCTTCCACTGTTACACAGTTCTATTAACTATGCACAGCTAAAACCAAATGAAAATTGATACTTAGCCTATCCGAGAGTAGATATGAGTGAGCATGGTTTTTTTCAGCATACAGGAATAAAGAGATATAGATAGACTGAAATTTAGCGAGATTGCAATGGAATTTATTCCTCGCATTTATTCCTCGCTCAATACATACCTTAATAGCCATACATAACGTGGTTATAAGCATATTACGGATTTTCCTTGACCGTCACTTTAATGTTTTATGCTAATTTTTAGCGGGTACCCATAACTTTGTAATGGCCTAACGTAGCTATACCAAAAACAGTATTTGGCGATTCCATGGCGATAGTAGTCCATCTGTGAAATGGCATTGAGATTGGTTATGAAACGGCGGAGATATCGCGGTTCAAAAATAGCTGTTTTACATTGAAGAGCTGACCAACGCAACTGTGCTCAATACATATAAGTTTTTATATCACACCAGCACTTATTTCCTTGGACACAGCAACAGTTGCATGCTATAACCGAACATAATGTTAAATGTAATTTTCTGAAGAATAATCTGTACACCGAGTCGAGTTTTCAACTTGAAGCCTGAAATTTCTATGTAAAATGTCTTTGAGAACACTTTCCCTAAATTTTTTATGATTGTCTCCCTCCCTTAAATGCATTTTAAAATGTAAGACTGTTGTGCTATATGATTTTTGTAACATGAAAGATGACCAGAGGTCAGGTCTTGAGTGTTTGCTGTCGGTCCATACCCCAGGCGACCACCCTTTTGACCATGGACAAGTACTCCATGCAGGATGTCCAGAACATCCACAATACCTGCTTCAAGCTCAACTCCTTGCAACTACAAGCTCTGCTCTGCAACTACCACTGTGCTCCCGACGAACCCTGTGTTCCCCCTGTGAGTACAGGCTACGCCCCTTTCTTCTATCATTTGGTTACCTTCACCTAGTTCAGAGGTTCTTGACCCTGAACATGTCTGGTACAATTTCAGCTGATTTAAAAAAAAATTATAATAATGTATTGACAGAATGGCTTTAGTCATCTTTAATTTTATTAATTGAGCTGCAGTCTGAAAACTACCCGATGTGGTTAAATAGACATTTTTAACTCATTTAATGCCAGAGTGTTCTGGAACACTAAGCCTCAGCAGTGCCAGAGTGTTCCAAAACACTAGAGTCCCTGCAGTGCCAAGCCATTATGGCTGCCAACATTACATTTTTAAATTAATCTTGTCAATGTGCAAACCTCGAGTAAAGCACATTATTTTACCTATTGACAGAATTATTTGTGCACTATGCAGGATTTCTACCTATAAAATATAAAATAACCACGCTCAGTCATATCTATGTTGCACTGGAAATCGCTAAAAAAATTAGCAGAAACCTTGCTCTTCTGCCTGTATATATTACTCTAAGATGTGTTTGGGACGTTTATGGGCGTGCTCTTTTCTGTGTGGGGAGGGGTGCGTGTGGCTACAGAGCCTGTGGAGTGGGATCAGGTTACCTTCAGCAGAGTGTTTGTTGCCAGCTTGCTACTGCAATGGCGGAGGTGAAGAAGTGCAGGTACAGCAAAGCCAAACATCAACCCTACAGGCCGCGTTCAAGAAGCAGAGTCTACCTAAAATTTGCATTTCCTCAATGGCGACAGCTGAAGTGGATGAAAAAAGAGTGGAGTTGGAGTTTTTTTCTGTTGGATCTGTAAGTAACTGTAACTGGTTCCATTACTGCCCACCAGGGCGCGCCAGTTCCCCGTTCCTAGTGTGTCATGCTGTTCTCTTGTTGTCTTGATTGTATTATCATTTCATTGGGGTTTTGGGATTCCGCACATGTCTGGATTAATTGGTCATGTCACTCACCTATTTCTCTGTGTATTTAAGTTCTCTGTATTCTTTGTCTCATCGCTTGGTTTTTGTTCTTGTTTGCTCTTTGTACGCCTCTCCAGTTTCTAGTTACTGTGTTCCTGATTCCCAAGTATTCCTTGTGTTTCGTGTTTATTTTACCTGTTTATCCCAAGTAAAGTGTATTTTATTTTCTAAAACCAACTTCTGCCTCCTGAGTCTTCTCTGCACCTGGGTCCAAACAGCACATTGTGACAGCCAGCTAGCTATGCTAGGTGGCCAAAGTTGGGTACCTATTTAATCAAATTAATATAGCAATGTAATATTACATTGTATTTGAGAAAATAAATTATATTTGCATACGAATATATTCATGCAAAAGTAATTTACGTCACAAGGGTATTAGCTAGCAGTGATAGACAAGATATAGTCTGCTAATGTTGCTTATTCCACGCACAATTCTGTCTATACATCCCAGTTCTAAATGAATGTTCAGAATAACGTTAACTAAATACTGAAAAAGGAAAAGATACACCTGCACTAGGGAGTTACAGTAACGATGTTCGTACGAGGTGCAAAAATTGTGTAAAGATCATTATATCACCTGGTGTCTCTGAAGAAGACGCTAGGTCGAAATGTCAGTCGTATTTAATAAACGTGCTGCATTCTATTACGAGTGCTTCAGTGTTTACTCTGGGCAGTCTGTTTGATGAGCCCGGGTAAATGTTTATTTATATGCACTCTACCATACTGAGAGCACCTTCTCTCTTTTAGCTTTGACTGAAGCGTGCGGGAGAGCCTTTTCATTGTTATAACACTGCCTAACAGCTATTTCTGATCAGGGACCCCCACCCAGGCTCAAAGGCATTGTATGTTTTGAAATATTTCCTCAAATCTCTCCATGGACCCAGGATATAGAACAATGCATGTTACTAAAAATGTTATTTTAATTTTATCTTTATTCACTTTAGATTTTGCTTGCTGCACTCAAGCATGTTTGTTGCCCTCAACGGTTGTGAGCACGCAGGGTTTAGGACGGAGGAGGGGATGTCTTTGTTTGTAAACAAAGGAGCACAGCAAGGCTAAAAGTCCTGCATCGTGCACCTTTAAGGAACAGAAGAGATAGTCATACCCACATGTAATAGGCTGCAGTTATTTTTAAACAGACTTTCACCTGCTGGTTCGGTTACACATTAGAACAAAGTCAAACAATATTGATAGTAATATAGATAATTTATTTTCAGTGCTTTTCAATTTGGTTAACAGGAATCTTACATTGGTGATATATAATATTCCATAAAAAATCTGTTCTTGCAAATATGTAAAAATTAACAATAAACATCACTGTTCATTTGTATAGATATGTAAATAAACAATAAATATAATCGCTGGCCATTTGTATAGATAGGTAAAAATTTGCTGTCCGTGTGAGTTACTTTGTATCAACAGTTTCAACAAAGACATTTATTCTAAGGCAAAAAGTAACATGAAATCTGTGGTGTGAGGAACTAATTTGAAAAAAGGAACCAACAAAATGATGGCCACTGGAGGACATAGGGGAAATAACTGGACAGAAGTGGAAATCAAAGAATTATTAAATATGAGGCAGGGAAGGGAAATTAGGAAACACATTGATGGTAGCCTACAGTCCGCGTCTCAAACGTGATTGTGGAACGACTGAAAGCTAGAGGAATAAAGCGAACAAAGTAATGTTTTGTGAGACAGTAGCCCAGCAGTAATTTATTATATTGTACACTTGATTGTGTTCAATTACTTTATATCCTTGGTCACTGGTGCAGAAATGACTGAACTTGAAAATTGAACTTGAACAATTGAAAAATTGTTATTCCCATGCCCCGATGTTGGTTTAGGTGGTCAGTTGTTTTAGATTCATTTAAAAACGTAGGCTAAATATAACTTCAAATATTGGCATCTAAAACTATTTAAAAAATGAGAAAATCCAGCTAAAAGGCAGTTTAAAAACATCAGTGTAAATTGTAATTTTTCCCGGCTCAAATCCAGAATTCTTTAACGTGTTAGCAGTGTAAATATGTGTCGACATAAGTCGCCCTTGGCACTTTTGAACATTGACATTTCTGTTGATGTTAGTCGTCACTGGCACTTGAGAACATTTGACGACTTATTTTGCCCGCGGCACTGAATGTGTTAAACAGCATTTCTTATTTCTTTCACTTGGCACTTATGTAAACCATAGTTCTTTACCATATAATTGCTTGTTGTGTAGCCTATGTGTAAATAATACATTTTTAGGGGGGTTTAAAGGTGCCATGAAAGCAAAATATTATTGGCTCATGTTGTTACACACCCCAGAGTTACCGATATCAGGTACCAGCACATGCTCTGGACTGGGTGTCACAGAGTCTTGTCACAAGGCCCTGCGACCTTAGTCTGAGACACAAATAGCTGTTTGCTATTTTAATTATATCCTGCTCTAGGCAGAGGAGGGCAGAACTGGTGGCAGTGAATTGTAGCGTACAACCAGACGTGCCCCTGTGATTTTATCTATTCTCTCTGTTTCTGTGCATATTCTGCTGCAGAGGTGTAAGGTAGTCTGTGATTTTACTAAGCCCAACACTAGGGATGGAAAAATATATTGAAATTCAATATATATCGCGATACAAAAAGCTGAGGATAGTCTACATATCTTTGGCAGAAAAAACGTATATTGGCTACATTTTATTCCTTTGTAATAATCACAAAATAGATGACTTGCCTATTACTTTCACACACTCTGTCACCCATTACACATTTTCTCCAGCAGAGGGCATCCTCCAGTTAGCCTGCTCATCACAATACGTTTTATTGCAGACTGAATATTCTTTGGTTCTTTGAAGTGCTGACCAAGTAAACATGTCAGTGTAAAGTGTATTCTGCTTATGCCACTGTTCACATAGCTAGGGTTTAACAAGGCTTAGAAGACTTGCACCGTGAAGCCAGTAATCGCTGTTAATATGTTCTCATCCATTTTTGTTTGAAGGTAGGAACATAGAAGGGACTGAACCACACTTTGCAGTATTATTTACAAACAGTCACATCGCCTGCATCACCTCATGCCCGTTCTCATTAAAAATGAATGGGTTTCCGGCGGCGAGTTGCCCACATTGCTTTCAGTGAAAATGCAGGGTTACAGCAAAAATCAGTGGAGCATTATGGAGGCTAAGACTAACAGTAGCGGTGTGTGGAAATACTTTGAGGAAAGTTAAGGACGGGAAGCTATGTTAGCATAGCCTAATGGCCACAAGTACTATGCTATTAAAGCATAAAGAAAAAGAGACTTTGCTGCATGGCCTTCACCACTGCAAGACTTTAATTCATTGAAATTTTCAATTATTTATGAGCGTACTTATTTTACTTGCTGTAGATGAAAGTCACTCTAGAATTTCTGGAGAATATTAGTTTTGTTCTGCCCAGCTTCAATGTACCCACGACATTTTATTTTGTAATACATGTGTTTTAATTTGGCTTATTTTATTTATTTCACTGGAGTAGGCCTAGTGTTCAATTTTTGTTCTGCCCAGGCCAGCGTAATAGTAATAATTTTGGGTACTGTAAGCTACTTTGTTTTTATGACTAAGCACTAGGCCTAATTCCATTGCCTTGTTTTATTTTTTTGTTTTTGTTTTAAGATAACTGGCTCAAACAATGCAATCGTTGTCTTTGAGTGATGTTTTTGCGTAATTATTTAATTTATTTGTTACAACATGTTTGTGAGTTGAGAATAAATTCTGTGACTGCGAATTAAGCAGTAAGCATTGGGTATATTGCTGTGCTTAGTTGTTGCGTCCTGCCATTCCTTCTAAGATGTGTTCTAAAATAGATTTCCCTCCAAGTGTAATTGATCACTTATCAGGTACATTATGCAATCAATTGATCTGGGAATTTTTTTTTTTAATTCCCATCTCTACATTGTAATTTTTTGTTTTCTATGAGAAAACCTTATTATAATGATAAATTACACCCAGAGGGGCCGCCGCGGTGGTACAACGGTAAGAGCGCTGACTTTCAGTCAGCGCAGTTGTACTCCGAGGATCGGGGTTCGCGCCCCGGTCCTGCCATAGCCGAGCGTGGCCGGTGCCCTGTGGAAGCGGCAATTGGCGGTCGCTTCCGGGTGGGGGGAGGGGCTCGGAGAGAATCGCTGCGCACAGACGACCCAAGAGGAGGTGGGGTCACGGTCAGGAGCTCGAGGAGCCGCGCCCTCTAGAGGACGTGGCGCCCTCCTTCCAACTACTAGTACCGGTTGACGGGGTTGTGTAGCAGTGGTTCTCAAGCGGTTGCTACATGGGGGGGAATTGAATTAGAATAGGGGTTCAATTGGCTACCAAATTGGGAGAAAAAGGGAAAAATCAGAAACAAATTTTTAAAAAATAATAATAATAATAATTACACCCAGACAGCTCACATTCATGGTAGGGCTCGGCGATATACCGCAACAATAATTATGAAATTATTGAAAGCATTTCACATGCCCTCTAAAGTTTGGACGCTTACTACCATATCAGGTATAATTAAATAAAGACAAAAGGAAGTTAGGCTATAATTAAAGGAATGGTGGTTGCATTCGATAATTATCATTGCTCTATATTGCCCAACCCTAATATAGGGATGACGTAGGTGCTCTGTTACACTCTACACTATGTGCAGTACAATTATTTTGGTTTACGCTGAATGGATCTGCTTTACATACTACTCTGGAGCATGGGCATCTCCCTGCTAAAGAGGAGATTACCAGAAAGTCCCCATACTATAGCAGATCCAAACAACAGGTGAAAGCTGGGGTGGTGGAGGGTGATCGCAATTTTTTTTACACAGAAACAAAGTAAACTAAGGGCAGCACATCAGTAGGCAGCACAGGGAGGTCTGATTATTGGTCTTAAAAGGGCGCTCCATTAGAGGTGTGTGCATGTGATTGGTTGAGTATGAGATGTGTGGTTGCTAGCCAACCGATGGTCGGTTGAGTTTCCTGAGAGAACTGGCCATGCGCTGTTCGTTTGCAACGCTCATCAAGCAAAAACATTTCTGATTGAGAGCAAATAAATAAATATTGCAAGTAAAAATATAGATTTCAAGAGGACTTTAGAGTTTTGAACAAAAAGAAAAACTTTTGCAAGTAATTTATTTCTGTGCCAGCGCAAATCTGTTTTGTTTGATACTTGATACACAAATCTGATTCTATAGCAGAGCAGCAGTAAGCAACGTCTTTACAATGGGCAAATTACCTCCACATGACTCTCAACCACAGATATAGAGTGTCTACATCGTCCCTATGTATGTGTGCTGTCTGGAATAGGCTATTATTTGCACTTTGTAATGATATATTTTTAGTTTACATGTTCAAGCAAGCCATTGCTAGAAAGATTTAAAGCTAAATGAACACACAATTCTGAACAGTCATACTTAGTTGTCATTGAACTTTTACTATATCATATCGTGGTTGTATCGAATCATGAACCCCATATTGTGCATCAAATCGTATCATGAGATAAGCATATTGTCCCATCCCTACCAGACACTTATAAGAGCATGTACATCATATCCATCTATGACCACGTACATATCCATTCCCCCTTCATACAGCATACGATGCCTTTCCACACACTTCCAGTATGCCTGTATATATGGCATACCTCTCATGCTTTTACATACTGTACAATCGATTGCCACTTTATCAGGTACACCTGCTCGCAAATAGCCTGTTCCCCCAAATAGCAAATCATGTGGCTGCAACTATATGCAGACATGGTGAAGTGACTTTGACCGTGGTATGATTGTTTGTGCCAGATGTGATGGTTCCAGCAGCTCAGAAATAGCTGCCATCCTGGGATTTTAATGCACTACAGTCTCTACAGTAGACTTTACAGAGAATGGTGCAATAAACAAAAAAATCCAGGTTCTGTGGGTGAAAAAACACCTTGTTTATGAGAGAGGCCAGAAGAGAATTCAACAGTGGTGTGCAAAGGGGCATCTCTGAATGCACAATGTATTGAACCTTGAAGCGGACGGGCTCAAGCAGGAGAACACCATGCCGGGTTCCAGTCCTGTCAGCAAAGAACGGGAAGAGGAGGCTACAGTGGGCACATGATCCCCAAAACTGTACGCTTCATGATTGGAATAACCTGGTCTGCCGAATTTTAATTTCTGCTGCAACATGCAGACGGTAGGGTCAAAATTTAGTGTAAACAGCATGAATCTATGGATCCATCCAGCCTCGTGTCAATGGTGCAGGCTGGTGGTGGTGTGGGGAATGTTTTCCTGGCACACATTAGACACCTTAATACATGTTAAGCATCATTTGAATGCCACAGCATATCAAAGCATTGTTGTTGACTATGTGCATCCCTCATTACATTCTACATTGCTTTTAGTTATTCAGAGGCCTTAAATTCCTCTTCTGGCTACAAAGCATCTAAACGCTAACAGAAAACAGTGCTGGGTTGTGAGCACAGGTCCAAATACAGGACGTCGGGCCCTCATGGAGTCTGTTTCTGACAGTTTGGTCAGAAACATGCACACGAGTAGCCCGCTGGAGGTCATTTTGTAGGGCTCTGGCAGTGCTCCTCCTGTTCCTCCTCGCACAAAGACGCAGATACCGGTCCTGCCGCTGGGTTGTTGCCCTTCTACGGCACTGTCCAGCTCTCCTCGTGTAATGGCCCGTCTCCCGGTATCTCCTCCATGCTCTTGAGACTGTGCTGGGAGACACAGCAAACCTTATTGGGACGGCACGTACGGAGGTGCCATGATGCAACCTGAATGGGCTGCAGGTACCGCCTCATGCTACCAGTAGTGACAAGGGCACTAGCAAAATGCAAAACTAGAGAAAAATCAGTCAGGAAGGATAAGGAGAGAAAAATGGTCTGTGGCCACCACCTGTAAAACCATTTACTTTTTGGGGGTTGTCTTGCTGTTGCCTCTCCTGTCCATCTGTTGTCACTTTAATTTGCAGCAAAGCAGGTGAAATTGATTCACAATCATTTACGCTTCCTAACTGGACAGATCGATTTTAATTCAAGTTTAATTGACTTGGTGTTATACTGTGTTGATTAAGTGTTCCCTTCATTTCTTTCAGCAGTGTATGAAATACATATACAATCCTACCATTGGTTTTATAGATAGAGATGTTCCTTTCAAAATTCAGTGGTCATTTATTGTCTGGTAAATTCCGTTTGAGAAATATACAACACTTTATAATGCTACTACACTATCTCAAACGTCGACTCGTAATACCCCCCATGCCCTGCTAGCCCGTCTCATTCATTACAGTTCATTCTGGTTTAACAATTAAAAAATTTATTGCAGCCCAGCGTAAAGGCAGTTTTAGTTTTCACGGCCTCATATTACGCAAGCTTTATAGGAAACGCATTAGGGAGGGGAGTTTCCCTTTACCGATATGTAAAAACGTTTGCGTCTAAAATGCTGTTGGTCTCGCTGGCTACATATGGACATTAGTTTTTCCACTCGAACACTGTCTTTCCAATATGATTGATAAGCCTATTCTTATTTTCGCATTTTGAGTGCATTTCACATACTGTAGTGCAATCGTTAATTTTATTTTTGATGTAGGCTACTGATTTTTATTGAAGATGGAACATTTGGCAGCATTTTGCAGACGGTGGAATACTATTTTATTTTCAAGTATAGTATATAATATAGGCTATGGCGTATATACTTGTCACTTATGGCATGGCAAATGCTCATTCAAATTTTCTGTGCGCTGATATGTGGTAGATTAAAGTAAATCTAAAGGTAGATTTTCCTTGGTGTCATTATGAATGGAACATAAAAAACTACAGAAAAATGCTATCCCAGGGCAAAGGTATACATACTGTAGAGTACAGGGGAAAGTGATGTTTTATTGAGGTACAAGAGTGAATGATTAGGCTACATATTTAGGTGTATGTAACACTGTGATATCAGTATTTTTATCTTCATCCATCAGAAGAAGCAAATGTATATTTTTTATAATGGACAAAACTAATTTTATTCATTTTATGACATGTTTTGCATAGGGGTTTTGGACCCATAGATATCTACCCCCTATACTGATGAAAATATAGTCATTCCCACTTGAAAATGATGCAAAAGTGAGTTTTATGAGCCAAAACTGTTGATTTGTAGTTAAATATGTCTTTTTATTTTTATTTTATTGAGAGCAGTGCACAATTTAGCCATTTGGATAGATTTGGAGACACTAATGGACAACAGGGTACACTGCCTATATTTTGCATCATAGACCTTTAGTAGTTCTGCATCATCCTCAGATTTTGCACACTTGTTGACATGGAGTTTATGATCCAGGAAATGTATATATTTACCAGTTTCACGTATGTAGCTCTCAGTATTATGTTGCAAACTAAAGAAAAACTATTTATTTTTGCATTTTCCCAAAGTTTCTTTGCATTTGTGGCACTTTATTTTGACTTAAATTATGAAAATAAACAAATCTAAGTTCGTATTGTAAATAGTACACCTGTCTTGTTTCATTTAAGCCATTTACCAAGTTTATGTGAACAGAGCACCCCCTAAATAAATGAGAATTGACTAAATGTGACATCTGCGTGAAGGGGTTAATGGTCATGGATCATAATGTAATGTTGGTTGACATGGTTCCTTACTGGGTGATTCAATAAGGCAGAGGAAGATGTAGGCTACAGTGAATCAGGGTATGCCGGAGGAGTTCCACTCTGTAACCGAAAGTGCTCAAGTCCTGTTTGGTTTAGTTTGCCAAAACTAAGGAAATAATCTTTAGGAAATAACGTAGCCTATTCATTTTCTGACATTATAATAAAATGGCAATGATAGCTAGCTTGATCTACAATGTGTCCCTACCACAGAACCGTCCCTATTCAGAACAGTGACCTCGCTGGCTCCGCTTACTTGCTATGTAATTTACACGGCCTCTTGAAAACACTGTAGTGGTCGAGGTATACGTCAAAATGACGTATACCTCTACCGAATTTTCAACTTTATATTCAAATAACTCAGTACAGATTATTTTTGGCCAGCCACAAAAAAAGACTTAATTAGTTGCGCCTTGATCTATTCAATAAGGCGCATGTTGTTTTTGGGTGGAATTACCCTTTAACAGTCCATAGTCATCCAAGAAAGGGTTGAGATTACATATTTTGGATTGTCTGTCTAAATTCTGTTCACATTTTATGTCTGATCTCCTTTACAAACTTTTCCATTGAGTTACTTGAATCCAATACCTCTCAGCAAACTCAAGTTCATCCAGTTCTCTTCTTGTGTTGTGCATTACGAATTAATCGGATTACCCAAGAAGTGATCCTCATTAATGTGGTTAGTCTGCTGTAATTCCCCAGTGGTAGAATGGCTTCTTCGAAATAATTATCATCACTAGGGTCAGATTGAGATGTCAGTTGGTTCTGTATGATGCTTTCCTCAAAGGAGTCATCTACTGCTGGGAGTCAGGCTCAGAACTGTCATTCATTCTAAGCCACTCCGGCCGATGCCACCAGAGCATGTCGTTTGTCAAAAGTGCAACTTTTGCTCCTCATGTTTGCTGGATTTTCTTTCCCTTTGCAATGCATTTCTATTTGCCTAATCTCGCTCCTATCAATGAGCCTAACAACTCTAGCCTAGGGAGTGTGATGTTCTTCAAAGGGGCGACTCTCATTTGAAAGAAATTAAAGTTGAATTACACTCACCATTGGACTTGATTGTGCGCATGTAGGTTACTGCACAGTATGCAGTCTCGCTGGCATCACAAAACACATGAATTTCCTTTTTGGTGTCTGAACCGTCACTCTGTCCATCATCATAACGTCGGGTTATGGATACTGATTTCAGATCAGTGAGTTCATTATGCCACTGGTGCTGTCAGGCCAAATAGTGTCCGGCTGCCAAAATGTGTCCGGGCACGTCATCGGAATGCTTGGAATGTAGTTGCTATACCAACATGACGCGCTCGCATTGTGACAAGCTCGCACTTGCGAGAGGAAGCGTGGGAGACCTGGTCGCAATCGCAACGTCATCGCAATGCCTTTGCGCAATTCAGTCTGATATTCAGGCTAAAAACAAACAATTTTAGGAGAAAGTCAACATAGCAACTAGCTAGACCAGCTGGCTATCACCTTGTTAGCAACAGCTAACGTTATGGGCTGTTATCTGTGAAATAAACTCCTTGTACTCACAGGAGTCATAAACACTGTCTGTGCCGTTAGCTAGCATGCCAATGTTAGCTAACGTTTACATTAGCATGCTAACAGCGTAAGCTAGCTAGCATGCCATTGTTAGCTAGCAAGCCAACAAGGTTAGCATACCAACGTTAGATTATGTTAGATTTAGACCAACATGATGAGCAAGCATTCCTGAGTAGCCTTCGTGCGTTTGCTAGCTAGTTAGTTTCAGTAAAAGACTAATCTAGCTACTTAAAATAAATCTAACATAATCTAACGTTGGTATGCTAGCTAACGGCACCGACAGTGTTTATGACTCCTGTGGGTACAATTGTTTGTTTTTAGCCTGAATTGCGCGAAGGCATTGCGATGACGTTGCGATTGCGACCAGGTCTCCCACGCTTCCTCTCGCAAGTGCGAGCTTGTCAC
This sequence comes from Ilyophis sp. 1 JC-2022, assembly GCA_022702515.1. Lineage (NCBI taxonomy): Eukaryota > Metazoa > Chordata > Actinopteri > Anguilliformes > Synaphobranchidae > Ilyophis > Ilyophis sp. 1 JC-2022. The sequence continues at coordinate 6,871,207 of CM040406.1, read as the reverse complement.
AATGCTAGCGCGTCATGTTGGTATAGCAACTACATTCCAAGCATTCCGATGACGTGCCCAGACACATTTTGGCAGCCGGACACTATTTGGCCTAACAGCACCACTTTCTGGACAGATCATCTGGCAGTTCATCATCCCACTCCAGGCCTTATTCCCAGGTCTCTTGAAAAAGACATTTTATGCATTCAACAGTGAATGGGGACAGAAATCCAATTGGATTCTTGCTGCAGATTAGTGTTTAGTGTTCTTTCTGTCTTTTAGGATTTCCACCAGATTCCTTAATTCAAAAACAAAATCATCAGAGTCTGTTCTCCAGATCAATCTGAGAACTTTGTACTTTAACCTTTTGCTTCACTGTTTTTTGTCGTCATCATTTCCTATTTTTTCCATTTGTCCTGAAGTTCAACTGAATTTGTTTTCAATTTGCACAATGACATACCTGCAGTCCTCATGATTTATTTAGCTGTTGTGCATAGAACATGTACAGCTTCCACACTCTCTGCTCTACTGATCAGATCATCCACATAAAGGCATTGCCTTTCATATTTATCTAGGTGATGGCGGATAGTTACTGCTAACAGGAATAGACTTGCAGATGCTCCGAATGGACCCCTTGTCATTCTCAGAGTACATAGTTTAACATCTTCATTTCTCTTGGGAATGCCATTTGTCCAAAGGAACCTATGCACATCACTATCTTGCTCAGCTATAGAAATTTTGAAAAGACGTTTGTTATGTCGGACATAAATGCTACCTCATGCTGTCTGAACTTGATCAAAATACTAGATTCAGATTTGGTCCTGTCAGTAAACTAGTCCTCCCAGGATTCCGCAATTTCAGGGGAATTCTGGGCCATCCGTGGAATAGTAAACAAGCCGCAGAATAGTAGACAAGCCGCAGAATCATGCAGATGTGTAGTACCAATCACCACCGCTAGATGCCACTGTCTGCTGTATGGGTTGTGCATACACTCGCTGTGTATGCAACTAGCTCAGTTGACTGACAAGACGTTGACAGTTTTGACAGGCAGACTGTCATAGGCGGCTATGTTTCATTCGTTTCACCTGAAACGAGCCTCTCAAATGAAAGGGGCCTCGCCTCAATCATAAACTGAAAAAAAGTATTTATATAATTTAAAAACTAAAAATCACAGTGAATAAAAGTACCGCCGACCCAGTAGTTTTCCCATTCAGCCACTGTAGGTGTTAAACTATTTCAGTGATGCCTTGCTTCTCCTTATTTTTTTATTGGCTAGTCTATGGATCTGACCAGTTCTGGCCTACATCAAAACACTTTCTGCTAGCTACGATGTCAGAATTATCACATACAGTAGATTCATAATACCACATAACAGTTCTGTGCATAATTCGCATACAATACGTAGCCTAATGTATTTATATACCTTAAAAAGTATGTGTTTTTACATAACAGCAACGTATCAGCTGCGAGTGCGAAAGGTAACATTAGCGCTGTGGAAACATCAACGTTGAGTGAGTAGGAAACATATCCGCTGGCAAGGGCAAGATCCTATGTTACACGAGGATGGAGGAAAGCTGTTTTGTACAGTGTGCAACAAAGTAGGCTACTTGATTAATAACACTGCCTTCTCACCACGTTAACACAATAAAAGTGTCAATTGTCTGAGTGACTCCTGCTCTTTGAGTTAACCTAAGTCTGCCATTTTAACAATGACAACTGTAGCCTACAACTTAACAATGACAACTGTAACTTAATTATTATATGACCATTATTTTGTCAAATAATGGTCACATTAGGAGACTTTTTTCGGTCCGCGGAATATTGCAGAAAATCCTATTTTCAGATCGCAGATTTTACGATTTCTTCCCGCAGAATCCTGGGGGGACTAGTAGACAGTCATTTAGTGAGTTTTTTTTCCTTTCTCATGAGAAGATGCATCAAAGACTACTCTCACTTTCATAGTAAACATTTATTCTTTAATGACAGCATGATGAAGTAATAAACAGGATTGTCAGAATGTTCACTAGTTACATATTCAACCATGTTTTGAATTTTAGTTTTTTTCAGTACGCCAGGGTAATCGGACTTCATATCTCCCTCCAACCTCCTGTACGTTTTCTTTAAAGAACTGCAAAGCGTTTTCATCCTCAATGTTCAGCTTATTTTCCGTCTCCATATGAATTCCCCAAGGATTCAATCTCTGTCATCAATGTGGTGTTTCTAGGAGTTCTAAATCTATACCCTGATCATTTCTGATGTTTCTTCATTTAACTTTTACTGTTCTTGTAGTGGTTCGTGGCTGTTTTGTTTTATTTTATTTTGCGGCTCTCGTCCTGCTTTCTCGATTGTGAATCAATCTGACTTATTCCACGTTACGTTTAATGGTTTGCGGTCCTCATTATTGTTTTCACCTGTGATTCTAAGTTTCTTAGTTCCGCTTCTCCGGTGCTTTATTGTCTTACGACATTGCATTCGAGCCAAGTATAGCCAGGTTACTAGCGACCTCCTGATATTAAACATTGTTTATATTCAGGGGGGACTTGCTAGTTAGCTACTTAATCTTTTTCCTCCTTGTAGCATTCTGCGCTATCTATTTAACACTTTGCTGTTCTCTCAGAAACAGTTTTTTCTTTTTCGTTTTGGTTTTACACTTCTCCGGCTCTGAGCTAAGGCAGCCGAGGGTGTTCTTTTGTTCACTAAGTTTCCCGTTCTTGTGTCATTATTTGTGTTCGGTAGATTTAGTTGTTATTTACTAGTTTTCTAGTTCGCCTGTTTTGGTGAGTTTATTTTTGTTTTGGCTGTTTAGCCTTAAGGAATTACATTCCTGTTTTTTCTTTCTTTCTTTATTATTTTCTCTCCCTTAATTATTGGTCCTCACGTCTTGTGAGCTGACTTGTTCAGATTCCTCCCACCTTCGCGTTTGAATCTCCTGGCAAGTTAAGTGCACAAGAGATGTCTTCACAAATAAAACTGCGTTGGCTGCCTCCATCCAATAAACAACTATTTTCCTTTTCAAAGAAGTCTCCACCCAGATTTCTGATTTTGTAAAATTTGCTGTTCTTTCCCTGCTTTCCACTTCTTTTTGGAGAAATGTCATCAGAACCTTCAAATATTGAGCATCATCTTCATCTCATTGAGGACTAAAGTCTAATGTTATCTCTTCTGGGATCATTTTCATGAGTATTGGACATAACTGAACACCATAGGTGTCAGAGACTACTCCCATGGAATCTAAACTCCGTACTTGGATCTCAGTCATCAAAGCTTGCGTAGTGCGACTATGTCATTAGCTCTTTTAACTGGACTCAAATGCTTGTATGAATAAGTTGCTCAATTTATCACCCAATCCTTTCGACCAAATCTATGAACAAGCATTTTGATTGCATGTCCAAGTTGCCTTCTGATAGGGATAAGCCTGCAATAACATTGACCACTGTGCTAGTGTTTATTACTTTAAACAATCAAACTTATCAGTTTTACTCAGATCAGTGTTCTTATGAATTGCTCATTCAACCTGATTCCAGAAAATCTTCCATAAACATATATCCAGTGAACTTTTCAATGAACAGCTTGCGCAATTTCACTCCATAACCACGTGGCACTTCTGTTTGAGTGTACAGAGCTGTCCAAGTAATCACTCACATTATCTTTATTCTGTCTCATAATTCTTCTGATTCTGGTTTTGCGCACACTGATTTCATCCATATATTCTGAGATAATTTTCCACTTCCTCATTCAAATCATCCTCCTCTGTTCCAGCCTCAATTTCCTGATCCAATTCAATTAATAGCTTTTCCTTTTCAGACATTGTTTCAGAAATCTCTTAAAGTTTATCCACATCAGGACTTTCATTCCATCAATTTTATTCAACAACTTGGTAAACGATGTGCGAACAGTACCTCTTTTCCTTTTCAGTTTTCCAAACGCTTCTGCCATTGTTCCTTTGATCCTCTGATTTCAAATCCACAATCCAAGTCAATCCTCTTTCGAATTCCTGGGTTTCAGCACCATTTTTTGTTTGCAGATTTCAAGGAAATGCTGGACAGTTGTATCTTCTGATTATTGCCATTTTTCTTTTATCAAACGTTTTATATTTGTTTGGAAAAAATAGAGGTGTCATGTCAAAACATGGCTGAATAGTATCATGTCATCATCATTCTTCTTCTTCTAATGAGATTTCCGGCAGTTTAGATGCAACAAGGCGTATTACTGCCCTCTACCGTGAGGACAGAGTAGCATTTTCGCTTAACAACTCAAAGCCAACATCCATGGATATAGGTCAGTCGAGTGCAAGAAAAAAATTATTTTCCCTTCAATGACTTCATGTTGCTTGCCCCGACTAAACATAGATTTAAAAGAAAAGGAAGAAACTCCAAGACTAGCCAGATATTTGAACAACTGATTCCTATCCTCTTTATACTTCTCACATGTGAGCATAACATGCAGGACCAGGCAACTAGCAAGCCGACAGTGACTAAACCTCAGAAGGGTCCAGTTTGACCGCATCCCTTCTGTTGCCTCCCATACATAAGCATTCCCTTTTAATTGAGTGTTGAATAAAATAGTAAAACCTCCCTCTTTTCTTTTTGTTCCATCCCTCTTGCCACTCCTTATCAAGACTCTCCTCGATCTTACTGAACCATTCTAAATGACCCAATAAAACCCTAACATCTATACTTTCTTTCTTTAGTGCATTTTTTCCTATTTGATTGGCTCTTTCGTTTCCCTCAATACCTGAGTGCCCAGGTACCCACAAAAACACCACATCACAGCACATTTTTATGTCATAATTGGGATTATTATGTCACTTCCTTTCTTTAAGGGTTCTCCCGGTGGTGAATAACGATAATGCATATCATGGTTCGAGTATCGTTTGTGTAACTTTCCAAAACTCGACTTAGTTACCGAGTCGTGTCAAGTAAAATCACACATTGTTTCTTATACATATATTGTGGACATAACTAGGTTTAAAACATGATCGTACACCTTTTAGTGTGGTAGAAAAAGGCAGTTATTTCTGATTATGCAACGAAAGTCCCGCCTTGATGGGATGACGGACAAGTGGAAGCCTGTGAAAAGGTTAATGTGATCACCTCCGGATGCATTTGCAATTCAATTTTGCCACCTTTGTAGCGTATGAGGTGACCATATTTCGTGTCAAAGACAGGAGGTACCGTTTCCTTTTTACATTTCGATGACAATTAGAATTTTGCCACCTTTACAGCGCAAATATATCTAATGGCAAAAATGGGAGGCACGGTTTAGTGCAAATGCACGTGAGGTCAATTATATTTAAATGATCATTTTGACACCATTATTGCATAATCACATGAAACATATCCATGCAGTTTGGGAAATACATTTTAAAGGGGTAATATGGTAGTTTACCTACTTTCTGATGTTTTGTATGATATTGGTACATAGGGGCATTGCGGGAACACCACGGAACTATCAAATTTGTATTTTTTTTAAGGTTTGGAGAAGTAGACAATTTAATTTTGTGTACCCATTTTCAGGTCGTTTCTCGTGTCACATCACACGAGAAATGACCACTCCCCGGTGTCTCAAAACTGTCTATGGAACACTCCCCCATCCACGCCCACAAAAGAAAAAAGACAATTTGCACTAGTGATGGGCGGTTCAGATCTTTGCACCGTCCGATTGATCTCGTTCTGAGACATCTAATTGTATCGAACCTTTCAAACTTTTCCAGTTTTGATAAAAACATTTTTAAAATGGTGTCAGTTTGATCCATGATAGCCTACTCAGTATTCGTACATGAACGTTCAATAGTGCTGCCAGTGCCTGCCCCACTAATTTGCATTTACCAATAATGATGTATAAGTTTACATTAATAAATATCAGTTACTTGTTTTAATAGCACATTAATCCTGCAGTCAACTTGTAGTCTAGGCGTTGTAAGCTCAATGTGCATCGTTACAGACCGACTGCGGCGATTTATTGTTCTTTTTGACCTCAGTAGCAGACGTTCGAGTTTGAAAGAGCAGTTAATTCGATCTCATTCAGTTTAGCCGGCTACTCTGTCTCGTTCAATTTGTTGTCCCACTTCAGTGACGCCAGATGGGAAATATTAAATTATCGTAGGCCTACGAGGGTCTTAAAATTATGTTTTTTAAAAGAAAATTGTTGTGCATTGTAAGGGATCTCTGTCAGAGACAGAGATGGGAATATTGGAGATCCAAATGCGATAGTTGGGAAATCTTAAAGTGTTCCTAAGAACACCACTGGAACGGACAATGATCCGTTGTGGAGAAACAAATAAAATAAAAGAACACAAACCTCGCAATAAAAACGAGGAACTCGATAATCGAGCAAAACAAAGAAATAAGCAATAACGCTTATCTAACTCCCGGTTGTGGAGTAAAACAAAAGAAACATCGAACTGAAAAGACCCCAAAAACTTTGGGTGAGACACTCATAGGTGAGAGTAGAAAACAAAAGAAAACGAAAACCTCTGCTCTGAAATAAGAGCGTATTAAAGAGAACTGCTTTCTTTCTAAGGTTGTACTGCTAACAAGTCCCGCGTTGCTAATCAAAGCGGTCGATAGTAATACAACTTCCTATACCCTTTTTTACCGGCTCGAATGTTATGTGAAATAACATGGAAGCAATGAGAGAGGCCGGAAGCGGGGTATAAATAGTGAGCAGAAATAAATGCCAGGTGAACTCACTAATGACGAGGCGAAAGCAAAACCCGTGGCGGAACACAGGAAAATCCGATAGATTACCGGTAAACGATAAAAACTAATAAAACGACGCGGAGATAAGGGAAGAAAGGTACGATCCATGACAGTGCATAGACAAACAAAGATATATTATAGGTGTAAATATGTGCTATTTTTTAAAAACACTGTTTGTTCAATTGTAGGCTAACAATCGTATTATTTGGGAAATCTTAACACAGCAATAATGAACTTTTAAATAACAAGTGGTGATTACTAACAGGATGAATTTAGGAGTTGCAAGTTTAGAGAGGAACAGTCATCACAGATCAACAACCGCATCAAGGCTACGAAAGGTAGCCTAAATTTTTATTCACCTCCAATGATAAAGAAAACTTTATCTCCCTCTTCCCTGTCAGCTATCACAATTTCTCTCCCCTCGGTCCATGATCGCAATTGAAATTACCGTCAACGGAGTGTTACCCCCAACACCTATAAATTATAGCCTACAACATATCATGTCAACCACAGATAACCTCTACGTAAACAATGGGGAATGGAAATTAATGAAATGAAAAAAAAATAAAACACACAATGCACATGGTCTAACTTTAGCTATGATCCAGCAACAGTATCCACAATAACCTAGCAATTTAAGTATTTTGCCTTATATGAAGTGTGCACACCTGGGTATTATCAATATGAATCTGCCCGGTGAATTGCTTGAATCCGGAGATGCTGAAGGTAGCATCGTCTTATTGTCTTGGCACTCAAAGACGCAACAGAATGATGTAATTTAGCAGCCTTGTTACTGGTTTACACAGAGCATGATTGATTATTGCAAGCTAACTTTACTGAATGTATTGTTAGGTTGCAAACCTTAGATAAAAGTTAGCCAAATTGACTGTTTCGATAACCAACTTGTAACATAACAAGGGTAATTCGAGGTAGGCAAATGTTAGCCAGCTATTGATAGCTAAGCACTTTCTGTGCTTTCAAATGTTATATGGAAAACGATTTGATAACTGACTTTTTATAACATTAACGTAACAAAATCAAAGTTGTCTAGAGTCGGTGTGTCAACACATAGCTAGCTAGCTAACGTTATCCCGCTCAAACTACATCTTAGGCGTCCTGCTAACGTTACTGTATGCTTCTGCTTTTGGTATCGTTAGCCCTCCTGCGCTACGTGACCATGGCCAACCTTATGTCAAGTTATTCTTATAATGAGGCTCGTACAACGACGTAATCGGAGTCTGTCTTTATTTTCACAACCCTGTACAGCAGCAGTAGGCTAGTAGCATGAACGGCTATATCGCTAACAACCTCCGGTCCTGACGTCACATCCCGTTACTACAAAATAAAAGCATTCCTTACACTATTATTCCATAATACCACATCTCCGTTTCTTTGAGAACAAAGGGTGGACTACCTTTGTCTCTGCAGGTCGTAACCCCTTAGCGCAGATGGCATATTTGGTAAATCATGGGGGTACTCATGTTTAAAGCTTTATAACTCCAGGTGTGAGCATCACATAAACTTGGTAAATGGTTTAAATGAAACAAAACCGGTGTACCATTTTTTGTACAAACTTAGATTTGTTTATTTTCATAATTGAAGTCAAAATAAAGTGCCGGAAATGCAAGCAAAACTTTTCTAAAAAATGCAAAAAATAACATATTTCTTCAAAATACTGAGAGCTACATAAGTGAAACAGGTAAAACTACACATTTCCTGGATCATAAACTCCTTGTCCACAAGCATTCAATAATCGCAGGGTGATATACAGAACTACTAAAGATCTATGACACGAAATGTAAGCAGTGTAGCCTGATGTACCCAGGGTCTCCAAACCTATCCAAATTGGCTAAAATGTGAATAGCTGTAAATCTTAAACTAATCATACATTTCAGTGCAAATCAACCGTTTTGACTCATTTAACTCACCTTTTTATCATTTTCATGTGGGAATTATTTTGGATCAGTACAGGGGGGTGGATATCTAGGTGTCCAATAACCTACCCAAAACCTCTCCGAGAAATTATTAAAAAGCCTTTTGTCCTTTATAAAGCATATACATTTTACCTTACGATCACTTAATGGATGAAAACATTGATATTGCACAGTTTCAGTTCAGTGTTTGATGCCAAGTGTGCCATTTTTTCACCATTATCCTTCATATACTGCTTCATCCTGTGCGGTGCCTTCGTGGGCAACATGCACTCATCAATGGCACGGTCTTCAGTATGCTGGAAGGATCTGGTCCTGCAGTGGCTTCACTCTGAACAGTAGAGGGTACTGCTGGAGTGGCAGAGGTGGAGGGTCAAGCATGTTATAGGAACAAATTACATAATGCAGAAGCATTATAACACTGTGGTACACACAGCTAAATATGAAATCATTCACTCTTGTACTTCAGTAAACACTTTCTTCTGTATGCTACATTATGTTATATTTTGTTGCGTGCTCTAGGATGGCATTACTCTGTAGTGTGTTTCACAACTGTTGCTTATTTATTTTATTTATTTATTTTACATTCATCTTGCACACATCTGGACACAGTACATTTGAATACATATTTTCCATTCCCTAAGTGAAAAGCATCACCCATGGATATACTAATACCCCATAGAGTACATTATGCACAAAGAAATTACAATACAATAAAATAATATCGGAACACACTACCAATGTTCTAGCTTCACGGCAAATCGAGGCATAAAATAAACTCCTAAAAACAAGTTTGGAAACGTTATTTCGGTCGATTATTCCTCCCCTTTAATAATACCAATTGGTATTGTATTTTATATCGTTGGAAAGCCTGATTAGTCACCTTTACAACGAGGTACAACTTGTAAGGATCATGCATTCGTGGAATGAGCAACACAGCTAACCATGTGGGTAGCGGCCCCAAAAAATGTGCCAAAATCCCCTGCAATATTCTTCTGTTGGTATTCACTCTCGTTTTGAGCTTCAAGTGCTGGCAGGTGTATGCCAGTCACAGGTGTGTGACTGGCACCTGATTGGCACCGAGGAATGGGATGCCATCCCACAGCAGTGTGTGACCAGGCTGGTGACCAGCATGAGGAGGAGGTGCCAAGCTGTTGTGGCTGCGTATGGATCTTCCACACGCTACTGAGGTCCCTGACAGTGTAAAATGAATAAAGTGTAAAAATGGCCAATATGTGTTGTTTTTTCCTTATTACTGTGGGAGAGTGCAATCATCCAGTCCACCAAGCAACTCAAAACGAGAGTGAATACCAACAGAAGAATATAGCAGGGGATTTTGGCACATTTTTTTTGGGCCGCTACCCACACGGTTAGCTGTGTTGCTCATTCCACGAATGCACGATCCTTACAAGTTGTACCTCGTTGTAAAGGTGACGAATCAGGCTTTCCAACGATATAAAATACAATACCAATTGGTATTATTAAAGGGGAGGAATAATCGACCGAAATAACGTTTCCGAACTTTTTTTGAGGAGTTTATAACGTACGACTGAGCAACCAAACCGAACAGCGCTAAAATACTCAATTTCATTGTGAATGCTATGAATTCTAAAAAAGCAGGCCACCACGAGCCACTACAGGAACGGCACGAACACAATAGTATCAATACATTACAGTTATTTGGCAGACGCGTTTATCCAAAGCGACGTACAATAAGTGCATATTGAAGGTCATAGACACAATCTACGAAGCAAAGTCACGAAAGCGCTACTTTCTCACAACGTAGAAGCTATCGCTAGTCATCAACCGAATACAGTCAGCTATACATTCTAAGCTATGAGATAGCTAAACCAAATAGAAAATAAAAAATAAACGGAAAGAACGTACTATATAATTTGCCTTATACATGTAGTTATTCAAGGTGGAGTCTGAAAAAGTGTGTTTTCAAATATGTTCAGCATTATTAGCAGGCTAACAGTGGTCTATTACGACCGATGCAAATACTAAAATAACGAAAATATAGCACGCAGTGGAAAAACGAATGTATATAATCAAAATATTACAAGCAGTAATACTTACATGTCGAGGAGGATATCTTCCCCATATTGATAGGCACCTCTTCCACAGAATCTATGCTACAGGGATTAGAAGATTCTCTGTTGTTGTCCTCTTCTGACCGACTTCGGGGGAAAACTACTAAAAAGTCACTTCAAAGTTGCGCGCAGTTTTATTGCGTAATACCAAATGCGTCATACCAACTGCGTCAAACCAAATGCGTCATCTGCGCATGCCTGCGTAAAATTGTCGTGATATAACAAGTATTGCAGTTACGCTCGCCCTTAAATAGTTAATCCAAGCTTTCAATTACACATGTAAATTACTTTTGGGAAGCTTGTCGTGCCTTCTATTGGATAAAACAATTGTCGATCAAACCAGAATAAAATTGAAAGCGTCACAGCAGTGCAATCAGGAAGGGGGGGTTACGCAGAGCTAGTTTCGTTTGTCTAATAGTGTTCCAATGCGCTGTGTATTTTTCAAACGGATTGTCCAAGACAATAAATGACCACGGAATCTTGAAAGGGACATATCTACGCTTAAATCCACGGTAGGATTGCACACGAATTCCATATTTAATAGCAGATATTGATAGTAGAATGGCATTGTATGATTTCACTTGTTTATGTCGGTATTGATTGAGCAGCGATTTGCACCGCTGTATTTGCATACGGTCGGGCTATTGGTGGGTTTATCTGGTTGCTGGACGGAATTCTGATATTATATGATGAATACATATATTTATGAACTCCCAACATAGACGCTATTGCCCACTATGTCACGCATGGGTAGGTATAGGCTGGGTGGGGAGTGCTTGTTAAATGGACTTGCTACGGAAAGATAGTGACACTTAGAAACTACGCATTGGCCAGAAATCGTCGCGAATCGTCTACCAATAAAGTTAAAATACCGCGTTTGGGTTTTCCACTAATAGTTTGGCTGCAGGAGCAACGCGTGTCTCAGTTGCGTAAAACTGTCTCGCATGTGAGACAATCTGCACTAAGGGGTTAAGGGGTTTATTCTGCCCTTTTGCTGGAAGACTTGTCCCTGTCTCAAGCAGTGGCGGCTGGTGCCAGTTCTCCTATGTGGGGCGGGGACACACGACACGACCCCCCCCCCCCAACCTGCCAGAAATTTTCGACTTGGGTAGCTTAGGTGGTGCTATATCTTGGGGGTGCTTTCCACAATCAAGCAACACATGCCCGCGCGCAGCCATAGCCTACTATGTATCCGACTAGATTAGAATTTACAAGCGTTTCGAAATTCGAAACTAAAAGTGACTTACAGAGTCAATACAATGCACTTTTATCCAAAGTGACTACAGAGTGAGTTCAATAACACTATAACAGTCAGCCAGCTATGCGACTGCCACCACACACTCACAAATGTATACAATTGTCCAATCTAGACCTAACATGAAACACAAAAGTAGCCTATTGTCATCATCACATATTGCCAACATGACAAAAAAATCTCTCATGAAAAAACTCCAACATGAATAGGCTACATTGATGCGATCAATACTATCAACAGCCTAGGCCTATTGTCATTGCCAACACCTATAGCGTTACTACACATATAGCACTAACGTTAGGCCTACTGTGTTAAACTAAATCATCTAATTCAACGTTAGCCTACTCACCAATGGACGTCTCTCATACTATAGCAAGCCAATGCGCTTGTTGTTGTGGTTCATGGCAAAATCATCAATGATGTCCTGCTCATCAGGCCCTTTCTCCTCTGGAGTTAATCGACAACAAAGCCAGGTTGCTATTCCGTGTCCCCACTGTTGCTCCTCATGTAATTTTTTACATGCCATAAACAAGAAAAGCAGCGTTCACAGAATCGCATTTTAACTCCGCACTTCTTAGCTGGGTATTTTCGCAGAATAGGGCACCGTTGTCCTTCGTCTGGCTAATAGCAGCAGGCCCAGTGCTGCGGGGGGGTAGGCATGCTGCAGCTAACGGTGGTGGCTAATTGCTGATCAGATGGCGGGGACAGCAGCTCTTCTTCCTCCCGATCTTTTCTCGCAAATGCAGATCTGCTCAATATCCTGGCTGTCGTTGTCCTACTCTTCGACTTCGCCGGGGACAGCAGGGTTAACTTTTTTCTCTGACTCTGGTGTTGCTGAGGTCTCTGGTCGTTTGGGGAAGAGATATTTCTCAATTTTCAGCTTGAGTTAACATTAGATAGATGCGGTGAAGTTGAAGACCTGACTCATTCTCGCGAGTCCCGAGATCAAGGAGTAGAACGAATTATCGGGCGACTTCGTTTGAGAAAATATTGTGTATATTTATTATTAGTCAAAACGATATAATGATTTTTAAATTATTTATTTATTCATTCATTTTCATAATGAAATTAAGCACCGGCCTGGCGCCGCCACTGAGCAGGAGTGACAGTCGTGCATCCGTACTACATCCAATTACATTACATCAAAAAACACAAAAACAATACCAATTCACTGGCAATAAAGGTGGGAGGGTCTGGGGCGCAGAGAGCTGCGCCCCGTGGAAAATCTGAGGCAACCAATTAGAGAGCAGCCTCAGGTCACCTGCTTGCCAAAAGTTGAAGGACTTACATACACTCTCATTTGGCCGGCGCCCTTCACCGAGGAAATATATGTATTCACACAAAAATTAACCAAATACAATTTGGAACCAATGTTTAATGAAGGCGCTGACAGGCGCATTGTATGAGTAAACAATTTGTATTTCACAATTATTTTGCATTATCTAATTAATTTATGTCTAACATAAGTTTAAGTAGCTTTCTTCTTTAGATATTTGGAGGGGGGCGGCGCCCCAGCGCCCCGCATTAACGAGCCGCCACTGGTCTCAAGCATACAAAATAGAAATAAAATAACTTACACATTACCATACTGTGAACTATTACTTTAGCAGGCTGTGTTCTTCAAAACTTAAACTCTCAGGTTTCAGGTAAATGTAAACAGTAAAGCAGAACAATTTCACAATCGCATTTCACTCTCTTTTTTTTTTACTGTAGAAAACAAATCACTAAATCACCAATCAAGTCTCTGCGGCTTTCTAACCTCTCTCCCACACCTGGTCCGCACAGTCTCTGTGGTGGGGCCCTCTCTGCTGGGTGATGTTGTCACTGGTGGAGCTGGCTCTGGTGTAGGTGAATCTTCTCCCACCGGTGGCTCATCAGCGTCGACTACCCCACAGTTGGTCTGCAGTGGCACCAAGTGATGCCGGTTCCTCCTCAGTGTGCCCTGAGGCACCTGGACGATATAAGAGCGAGGGGTGTTGTGTGTAGATAGCACTGTGCCCTGGACTCGTGCATCGGTGATTCACACATCCTCCCCAGGTACGAGTGGCTCCAGGTTTCTCGCTCCGTGTCTCTTGGCGAAGGATCTTGCGTCGTTCCTCCTCTTCTCCCTTTCTTTGGCCTCCAGCGTTTTGTAGTCAGGCAAAACTGGATTCAGCAGGGTTGGAAGGGCAGGAACTGTAGTGCGGAGGCGGCGCCCCATCAACAGCTCGGCCGGGCTATAGCCGTTCTGTCGAGGGGTTGCTCTGTAGGCCAGCAATGCAAGATATAGGTCTGATGCCTTTGTTAGCAGGTTTTTCATGGTTTGTACAGCGCGTTCCGCCTCCCCATTGCTCTGAGGAAACTTGGGGCTGCTCGTGATGTGCACAAAGCCATACTCTGCTGCAAAGGCTTTAAAGTGGCTACCTGAGAACTGGGGCCCATTGTCACTTTTAAGAAATTCACAAATTCCATGATGAGAAAACATGGATTTCAGGTGCACCACCACATCTGTGGACCTTGTGGGTGACAGCAGCATGACTTCCACATACCTTGAAAAATAATCTACTACTAGTAGATAGGTCTTGCCTTTCAGCGTGAACAGGTCAGCTCCCAAGGTTTGCCAAGGCCTGTCTGGCATCTCCGTTGGCATCAGCGGCTCTTTGACGTTCCTTCTCTCTTGAATGCAGGTTCTACATTTCAGCACCATGTCATTCAGCTGGCTGCTGACTCTGAGTCCTGGCCACCATACCGTCTGTTTAGCCCGGCCCCTGCACTTTGTCACCCCCAGGTGTCCCTCATGTAGTCTCTGCAGCACATCACCCTGTAAGGCTGATGGGATGACGAGCCTCGTGCCCCGCAGCAGCAGTCCATCGTGCACAGTCAGCACTGCTCTATCAGCCCAGTAATGTCTCAGCACTCCCTGCAGTTGGCTTTTGTCAGGCCAGCCGTCTGTGCAGTACTCCATCTGTGCAGAGCATGTGCCGTCTGCCTTCAGGTGCTCACGTAGGCTGCTCAGATAATCTCCACTGACAGGAATGTTGCTGATGACAGAGTCTACATAGATGTTGGTGTCCTCTAGTAGGCTTGTATCTGTGTGTGCTCTTGCGGCTCTCAGAGGAGCACGAGATAAGGTGTCGGCTGTCCACAGGCTTTTCCCAGGGACATGATTGACTGTATAGTTGTACCTCATGAGTCTCATTCTAAATCTTTGGATTCTTGGTGGGAGGTCATCCAAAGCTTTCCCTCCCAGCAGACTCACCAACGGCTTATGGTCAGTTTCCAGCTCGAATGGTCTTCCCAGGATGAAACAGCTGAACCTTTCACATGCCCACGTTGCAGCCAATGCCTCCTTCTCTACTTGAGCATAGCGCTGCTCTGTTGGTGTCATTGACCTGGACGCATATGCCACAGGTGACCACATGGCATCGCTCTTCTGCAGCAGGACTGCCCCCAGGCCAAAGGAAGAGGCATCAGCAGAGATTTTAGTGCACTGTTTGGGTCGTATAGTGTGAGCACTGGTGTGGATGACAGCTCTGTTTTTAACTGATCAAAGGCGGCCTGCTGCTCTGTCCCCCAGTACCAGTGGTTCTTCTTGGACAGCAGGTCTCGTAGCACTTTGTCTTTTTCAGCCAGGTTAGGCAGGAAGCGGCCCAGCTGATTGACCATGCCCAGAAAACTCCTGAGTTCGCTGACATTTTTGGGTGCATCCATCTCTTGTACTGCTCTTGTCTTCTCTGGATCTGGCTTCACTCCATCTGCTGAAATCACATGACCCAGGAATCTGACTGTGTGGCGTGTGAGCTCACATTTGTCCATGTTGAGCGTAATGCCGGCCTTTTGTGCCTTCTCTAGCACCGCATGTAGCCGCACGTCATGCTCCTCCTGCGTCTGTCCCCAGACCAGGATGTCATCCATGTGACACAGTACCCCCTCCAGGCCACCGGTCACTTCTGTCATCATCATCCTTTGAAAGTGCTCGGGGGCTGATGCTATGCCAAAGGGTAGACGGTTAAAATAGTAGCGCCCAAAAGGCGTGATGAAGGTGGTGTATTTGGCAGACTCTTTTGTCAATGGTACTTGCCAAAAGCCCATGTTGGCATCTAATTTGCTGAATACTGTTGCGCCAGCTAGCATGCCCAGAGTGTGCTCGACAGAAGGCAGGATAAACTTTTCTCTGCATACTGCTCCATTCATCATTGTGAAATCCACACAAATGCGAACATCACCTGCTTTTTTCGGCACCACCACCATCCCGGCACACCAATCAATCAGCTCCTCAATCTTGGTGATTACGCCCATCTTCTCCATACGGTCTATCTCCTCCTTCACCTTTCCCATAAGCGGCAGAAGGACTCTGCGTGGTGTGTGGAGAGAGAAGGGCACAGCCTCTGGCTTTAATTTAATTGAGTATGGCCTCTGAACAAGACCCAAGCCGCTACACAGCTTCGGATACTGTTGTTTCACTGATTCCATGGTGATGCTGTCAACCCTGCACACAAGCTGAAGCTGTTCTATGGCAGGCCTTCCCAACACTGCAGTGTGCAGGTCTTTTACGACATAAATGTCCTCTATGGCTGTCTTTTTGCCTCTGCGCAGTGTTTCTCTGGCTACACCTAGGACAGAGAGTACATTGCCACCTGGCCAAAACAATGGGCGTGTCGACACTGCCAGGCGCTTCACATCATGCCCCCCCGTAATGTCATGGTACACCTCGGATGGCAGGGCGGTGACATCAGCACCAGTGTCTATTTTAAAGCACACTTTTTTTTGTCTCACTTGTAGCTGCACTGTCCACGGGACTTTTCCAGCATCCACTGCTCCCAGGAAAAAGCTCTCTTCTTCCTCTGTAGTGACAGCATTCAGAGATTTTGCACTGTTTCTGCACACTTTGCCATAATGTCCCTTTTTGCCACAGTTGTGACACACAGCATCTTTAGCAGGGCATTCAAATTTTCCATGCGAGGGCATTTTTCCACATCTATAACAGGCCTTTGAACCTGGCTGTGGCCGTGCATTAGGTTTATTTTTGCCTGGTGTTTGTGCTTGTGGCTGAGGCTTTGAGGGAAATTTGGGATTTCTGTAGCTTTTAGCATGCACAGCATCAACATTAGAGCACTTGCTAGCACCGCCATTTTCTCCTCTTAAGTCAGACTGCTGTCGTCTAACTTCTTCAGACTGCCTTGTCTTAGTTATAGCAGTTTCAAGGGTTAGGTCTCTGTCTAGCTGTAGCTTTTCTGACAATGAGACGTTTCTCAGCCCGACCACTAACCTGTCGCGGATCAGCTCGTTCTGTAACTGTCCATAGTTGCAGTGTTCAGCTAATCCGTATAGAGCGGTGATGAAGGAATCCACCGTTTCTCCCGGCAGTTGCACACGCTGATTGAACTTGGCTCTTTCGTAAATTATATTCTTTTTAGGCACAAAAGATGCATCAAAGCCCGCCTTGACATCCGTGTACACCTCCTTCTCATCTGCAGTTAGCGTTAGCCCCTTTAGCACATCTTCGGCTTCATCGCCCATGCAATACACTAACGTGTTTACCTGGTTCTTTTCCGACGTTGCGTTTAAGTTGCTTGCAAGCCGAAAGCGGTCGAATCTCCTGATCCAACACTCCCATTCTTGAGGCTTGGTAAAATCGAATGGCTCTGGAGGTTGTATTGTGAACGTAGCAGTTGGTGTAGGTTGCGCCATATCTGCCGGCTCGTCTCCCCTTCCTCCGCCAAAACGATACACTTTACTCTTCTTTTTCTTTCTTTTTTTCGCTTACAAGTCGCCCAGTTCTGACACCATGTCAAGTTATTCTTATAATGAGGCTCGTACAACGACGTAATCAGAGTCTGTCTTTATTTTCACAACCCTGTACAGCAGCAGTAGGCTAGTAGCATGAACGGCTATATCGCTAACAACCTCCGGTCCTGACGTCACATCCCGTTACTACAAAATAAAAGCATTCCTTACACTATTATTCCATAATACCACACCTTACTCCTTTATCGCACTTATCACACTTGCCCGTTGCCCCTCGGGGACAATAAAGATCTACTACCAATACAGTTTTATGTCATGTTGTATTTATTTTATGCACAACAATTGCCCCTCAGGGACAATACAGATCTACTACTAATAAACTATTCCGTATAGATTTTCCATTTTCTCACTCATCTTGCCTGAAATCACAGCTCTGTGTCGTGGGAGACGCACCATCGTTGTGCTTTTATCTTCCTTTTTTCAAAATTCCGCAAATTCGGGGATATGGCCTGGTAGCAGTGTTGTAAAGTAACAAAGTACAAATACTTTGTTACTGTACTTAAGTAGTTTTTTGACGACTTTGTACTTTACTCAAGTAGTTATCTTTCTGTTTACTTTCACTTATTACTTCACTACATTTTCTAAATAAAATTGATACTTCTACTCCGCTATAATTTTCAAGAATGCGTTCGTTACTATAAAAAAAAACGCCGAATGGAAGAGAAAAGCGCACCAGCCAGTCACCTGACTAGCCTATCGGTCTGTACTTAATACTACACCCAAAGGTGATCTAAACTATCAAACAAAATATAGCACAGACCCACCATTATTTTTGTTTACATTTTTAAGCGTTTTCCTTTTATGAATTACTGAAGCTGGCTTCAAGTTAACCTGAACCAAATATCTGAACCATACATGATGTTATATTTTGATTAATTAAACGTGAAACAAGAAACCAATTGAAAATCGCTTTTTTTTCTTAAGGTATGCATCCTAGGCTACTACTGACTCTCCAGAGTGTCAGCTATCAATAAGACATAGTTCGCTAGAGGTGATGTTAACTCCACGAAATGGACAATACTAACTAAACCCAAAACCCACACAGAATTAAACATCATGCCTGCATGTGTCAAACGATTCTGAGGAAAGTAACATTAGCAGCATATTTTCAACATCTGCCTCCCAGTGAACAGTTTTACATGGTAAAACGTGGTTTTAAGTCAGTGAAATGCCATCTCGCAGAAATAAATCCAACATTTTGGCAATATGAATTTAATTGAATTTAACGTGGCATTTACATATTTTTTTTTTTTTTAATTTTTGTTTCTGATTTTTCCCTTTTTCTCCCAATTTGGTAGCCAATTGAACCCCTATTCTAATTAAATTCCCCCCCATGTAGCAACCGCTTGAGAACCACTGCTACACAACCCCGTCAACCGGTACTAGTAGTTGGAAGGAGGGCGCCACGTCCTCTAGAGGGCGCGGCTCCTCGAGCTCCTGACCGTGACCCCACCTCTTCTTGGGTCATCCGTGCGCAGCGATTCTCTCCGAGCCCCTCCCCCCACCCGGAAGCGACCGCCAATTGCCGCTTCCACAGGGCACCGGCCACGCTCGGCTATGGCAGGACCGGGGTGCGAACCCCGATCCTCGGAGTACAACTGCGCTGACTGAAAGTCAGCGCTCTTACTGTTGTACCACCGCGGCGGCCCCGGCGCATTTACTTTTACTTTTGATACTTAAGTATATTTAATTACAGATACTTTAATACTTTTACTTAAGTAGTATTTTAATGGGTGACTTTCACTTTTACTTGAGTCATTTTCCAGCAACAACACTGCCTGGTAGGTAGCGTGTCTTAACAATGTTTGGAGGTTAAAAGCTGGTGTGACATCTCACATTGCTTATATTAAGGACTTTGTAAACGCCCACTTTCTGGTAAATCCAGTCTCGAGGTAACTATGGTTCTCATTGATATGCCTACAAAACGGGGTGGGGAAATTTGGGCATATAAAAAGTTTTATAGTACTTAAAAATGACTGAATAACAACATTGATGGACACATTCACTTTGATGTTACCTAAAGATAACTGGCATGTGTCACATTCAACCACCATGTTACCCCTTTAATTTTCTAATTTGTATTATCATTTGAATAAAGCTAATCATAAAGCATACAAATCTCTGTTTAAATATGATATGAAATGGCAAATGCATGTGAAATTATTGAATATAAATATTCTAATTTTGTGGCAAAATTTGCACATATGAGTGGGGAATTTAAATCCAAATGTTGGATTACATTGCCATTTTATGTATTGCATTTTTATTTTCATTTCATTAAGTGTTGAACTCTATTGTATTCTGCACCATGTGGGTACTGTGAGTCAATTAGTCCACAATGTGACTTGTGTTACATCCCTGGAGAAAACAGACACATAAGGGATCCCAGCTTGCTCCCAATAAAAAGGGTTGCAAGACCACAGCCCAGTCCTTTGATCCCTGCCTTTCCTGACTTGTTGATGTTAATGCTTCCTGTGGTTAGTAGCTTTTGGTAATTCCGGAACCAGAGTTTTGTTTTCTTGGAGTTGAATGGGTGATGGGTGTTATGGGTTAAGGAAAATGTCACTGTATGGCCATGGGGGAAATTTCATGTTATATACTCAATTTAGCAAGATTATTAGGAAGGAATATGTGTATGCTGGTGTAATTGTACATCTATTATCTTTGCTAAATCATGTTAAATTTGATTACTGTTGCTTCCGAATATGCATTCATACTCCTATTTGTTATTCAGCTCTTATAAATTCACTTTTGTACTTTGCCTTGGCAAATTAATTAATTATAATTATTATTTATTTACTTCATTCATTAATCTTGTCATATCCTTTTCTTCTTCTGTATAGTCAGTAAAACAGTTCAGGTTCAGTACCTTACAGGCTCACAGGCGCAGCAGCAGTGCCCCACACTGTATTTGAGCCTGTATTTGAGCCTCATTTCCATTGACAGGAGATGATTGACGGTGTGGTGGCAGCGGCGGAGAGCACTGCAGATGAGCTAGCTCGGAGCGACGGGCGGGAGGTTCAACTGGAAGAGGACCCCGACCTGCAGCTGCCGTTTCTGCTGCCTGAGGATGGCTACTCCTGTGATGTGGTGCGCGCCCTGCCCAGCGGCTTCCAAGAGTTCCTAGAGCCACTCTGCCAGAGAGGTATACCTCTGCCTGTCCCTTTATCTGTCTCTGTTCTTATCCTTCTTTCTTTCTGTACCCCTACCAATAACTGGACTTTAGACACACTTTGTTTATGGACATGGATGTGTGCTTGTGCATGCGCACCAAATTATATGCATTGCGGAGCAGGCACGTACAGAGGATGTTAGAGGAGCAGGGGCCCAAATTCATAAAAGGGCACGGTGGCGATTTTTGCAAATAATTAAATAAATATATCCCTGGAATGAAGGGATATTAAAATTGATGTATTCAGGGTTTTTCCTGGCAGCAAAATAGGTTTTGGCGGTACGTAGGTTATGCGAGCGCACAGAGTGTGCGACCAGCAAATTTTGTTGCATTAATTTCACCGTACAGTTTTTGGAGTACAAAGAGCCCATGTAGGCTTTGGTTGTAAAGTACCAGTAGGATTCTGTTTAGGAGTTAGGTTTTAGAAATCAAAGGTCCTTGAAGCTTTTTGAATATTACACCATTTAGGTTATTTCGATAGAGCACAAATAGAAAAATACTCTAAAACACTCTAAAACACAAATAAAAAATAAGTGTAGCTACAAGTTTAAAAATATTTTTAAAAAACATACAAAAGCACTGTGTGTGTTTTTACATATAACGCTGCATCCCAAATCGCATACTTCCATGCTCCGCACTACCGTACTTCACTATGGACCCACATGGATGAGCGTGCTCGCTATGCATGCTCGGAGCATGGAAGTATGCGATTTGGGACACAACCTAACAGTCTACATTTGCTGTTGTTATTTCAGCCCTAAATGCGATAGGTCACTGTGGAAATGTCGACTGTACGGGACTTTGGCGAAACGTAACAAGATAAACTCTTCAGGGTTAATCATAACACAGTGGTAGCTGCACATCGCCTACATGTAAGATATTTGGTTTCATTAACATATTTATAGCTACGAGAGATTTTGGAGAACAAAAATGAGGTGTCTTCTAAACCGAAAGTGCATCAGATAGCCAGTAGCCTACAGTAAGCAATGGAAATAGCCGAATACTTAAGCCTATTTGTACAACGTTTTTAAAAAATATTATTGTTTCTAGCTATATCTGAACATGATTTTCTTGTAAACGGTGCATTCTATGCATTTTTTCAGTCTGGTTGCACTCTGCCACAGAATAGCTGAGTTGCATTTCTATACAGTATATGGTTCTATGCTTCTTCTACTCAGTCGTCTCCTAGTACTGATATATCGCCATCCGCTAGCCGAAAGACCATATTGCACCCAAAAAATTTAATAAAATTTATTCAGATAAGATTTTATTTGCCGTTTTCTCAATTATTGTCATTTTGGCGGTCACGATTTCAGTAAATTCTCCTCACATGTTACGTATTACATGAGCTAACTAGCTATCGAGACAATAAGACAACATTAAAACTGCTGTGGTGCGATGGGACCGTTCTTTTAAGTTCAGTGGATGGGACACAAGAACTCGACCATGTTCCACTGTTTCCCACATTACTAGCAAAAGGTATCAACGCTAACGATAGCTAGTTGACACATTTTGAGCTGCTAAATAGTTCAAGCATAGATAGACCCTACTTGCCAAATAGTGTCAAGCAATTCCTAAAGCGCATTAATATCAATATAAAACAAAAATGAAGAGTATATTTATACTTTGTTTGGTCACATACCTGATGTCTGCCTCAAAGTAACTCATCACACTGACTGACTCACGACTGTCGAGTTCCTATGCATGCGTATGTGTGCAATTTTGCATGGGTAGAAAGGCTCAGTGCCCACACAGTGCTTGCCGCTGCGGCAGGAAACCAGGAGGGAGGGAGGGTAGAGGGCATCGCCTGGGAGCACCAATCTCCCGACCTGATATTTTGATTCAATCAATATATTTGTTCGGCAGGGCAGGCTGTGCGCAAACAGGAATTTATTCATTTATTAAATAAAAAAATTTAAATAAAAAAACTGAAAATGGGCACTTCTCTATAGGAGGCCAAACGGCAGGTGCTCAAGCACCCTTTGAGGTCTATGTATGCACATGCATGTTGCGGAGGTCGAGCTTGGAAAAAATAACCGCCCCCTGAAGGCGTTCAAAAGCAGAATTCATTAGGGGTAGCGGGTAACGGTTCTTAACCATGATAGCATTCAGCGAACGATAGTCAATGCATGGCCTTAACCCTCCATCTTTATTTTTAACAAAAAAAACCCTGCACCAGCAGGTGAGGTGGCGAGCCATTGGCGAGCGCCTCCTCAATATATTCCTTCATGGCCGTACTTTCAGGAGCAGAAAAGGAATATAAGCTACCCCTAGTAAGGGGGCACAATCGTATGAACGGTGGGGAGGGAGGGTGGTTGCCTTCTGCTTGCTAAAAACCTCAGTTAGTTCCATATATTCAGTAGGAATTTTTTGCGGTAAAGGAAATTCCAATGTCCCTGCCATCTCAGCCGCTCCCCTCTGAGCAGGCAAGTCAAGAGGAGGGGACCACTGAATCTCTGAATCGGAAAGCTCATCAGTAGAGGTCTCTCTCCAGTTAAAATATCCGTCAGCCAAGGAGTCCCACTCCAAACTCTTGTCACCAGATTCTCCTTGAATGTCCCTTCGGACTTCCCTTAAATGCAGTCCTAAGCAGGCCTTCCACAATTCCCTTTGTGTGTCCAAATAAGGTCTGGCAGGAAGCGATGTCACTCCTCACCACCCGGAGACCCCCCTCCAGGAAGATAAGATGCATAGTCTACTCCCCACGATCTAGTGATAGTAAAAAGATTATTTTAACGACGGCACGTGATCTTATGATCTTTCCTATGATTTATCTAGATATCAGGTGAGGACCACTCTATGTTCCAGATACTTATGTGGACAAGCGCATCCCTGATAACCTATACAATCCTCCTTTCTTTCACATTCTTTATTCCTCCCCCTCCTATACTTTCACATACCCCACACATCAATTTGTATTAATCCCGGTTCACCACATTTATCATATTATCCACAATTATTTACATGCACATACATATGATTCAAGATACATATACAGTTTTGTTTCAGTCCATAATATGTTCCAAGAACATTAGATACTTGTTCACATGTCTTTTACGGCCTGTGAACAAACCTGGGTTCCCGGCCTCATTAGGAGGAACAAACATCGCAAAACTGCCTGCAAAATGCCTTCTAATGTCCAGTTGTAGGGTCAATTCCAGCTGTTTACGAGGCCATGAGAGGTCAGAGAAGAAGTTCTCAGGCCACCTGGTGAATTGTTGTATTGCACCCTCAAGGAAGTCACCACCAGCTCCCATGGTTTATGAATGATAATCCATTTTTCTGTCTTACACTGTGATGATTAAGTGTTAAGTTTTGAGCAGTGTATATATATAAAACAACACTAGATGACTCTCAGTATGTGTGAGGCGCAAAAGGACAGTCATCATCTGACTCCGTAGCTAACTGTACTGTTAGCATTTGTATGAATACAAATGTTTGTCAGCTAATTCTTTGTGTGGTGATTTCTTTATTTTCAATATTTTTCACATGTTTTCAAATAATTGTTACAACTGGTGTATTCCGATTTTAGCAAACATTGCAATAGACACCCATGATGTTGGTAAAGTACCTTTTTGAAGGTTGTACGTTACTGCTCAGGATATGCTATGAGATGCTATTTATCTCTGATAAAGCCAATAACACGGGCGCAGCCATATGACATAATCTCTGGTCCAACTAATGATGATAACGTGATAAGATAATTCACTTCCAGGTTAATTTGGTTGAGAATTGATATGGTTAAAGTTTGGAGCAAGTGGAGCATCTCTTCATCATGTATCATCTTTGGTTGAATGCGGATGAACAAGATGGCAGCACCGCAAAACAATATTAGCCTACTGCCGGATAATTTTCGAAAATGCGTTTGAGTATTTTGTCAATTATTTTGATCAGGAGGAGTTTACCCGTGATGTAAGACATTGTAAATTGTAATCGCTGTAAGATTGTTTAAATTAGCCTGTAGTCAGCTCATTTTGACAGCTTGGTTAGCACTAACATTCCCAAACTGTAGCTCAATCAACGTTATAGGCTAGGGGGTATTTGCTGCTTACATTTCTTCTGAGAAAGTGTGAACATCTGCATAAACAAATAAATGTAAATATTGTAAAGATGTTTATTTGGTACAATGGTTTTGTGGAACAGTGTGTTTAGTCCTAGGGTGAAGAACGAGGGTTAACCCATAGGCTTATTGTTGCGTCATTCGTAAATAGACATTCTAATCTTGTGTTCTAATCACACCGGTGTGACCGTACGCTTCAGGGACCACTCTAGCACTGTAACACCTGTGTGACCGTACGCGTCAAAGGGTTAATATCGAAGAACTGTCGTTGAGTAAAGGGGCAGCCCAGTCAAGTGCGGGTCCAGTGAGCAGTGAAAGTATGAATGCCACCTCGGACAATTGAGAAATAAACCATGATGGTTGGGCTTTAAAAAATAAAAAAAATTCTGCCACTTGCCAGAGCGACCGTCATAGCGGAGGGGGAGCTGCAATTTGGGCTCCCTTCCAATCTGTGCAACAGGGACAGGAGGGGCGATAGCCTGAATGGCAGGTATGGGTGAATGGTGTACTGCTACAAGCTGGCTCATGCTCTCCGCCAGCTCTCGGAGCCAACCCTCTTGTACTTGCAGTTGGGTGTTCAACTGACCCACTTGTCCCGACAGTAACTGTTGTTGGGACTCAAGTCCCCTAATGCACTCCTCAGCGCTCCTTTCCCTCGGCTGACTTTTCTTAGGAGATCTTGCTGATCCATCCATGATATGGCTTCTTTGTACTATGATGGATTTAGTAGCGGTGAATCAAACGCAGAGGTGAGGGAGATCAGACAAGTCACCCACACAGGTGAGGACCAATAAAAGAAGAAAAGAAAAACAGGAACTAATTCCTGACAGCTGAACAGCTAAATGAAATCTACCCAGGAAAATAGGGCGAACTCGAATAGAACGAGTGAAACACAAATCTAAATTTCCCGAACTCAATACTAGAGCCCACACAGGAGACTAGAAAAGCAAAGAAAACACCTTCGGAACGTAACTCTAAAACGTCCGATAGAGGGTGAAACAAAACAAAACCACCAAAAGAAAACACTGTCTCCTAGAGAACAGCACGGGAATAAATAGCGCAGAATGATAACAGGAGGAAACACAATCCTACACCTGAAGATAAGCTATAAGCAAGTCCCTCGTGAATATAAACAAGGTAATATCACGTCGCTTAAACCTGGCTATACTGGCTCAATGTACAAATGAATGACAAAGAAGCACCGGGGAAGCGGAAGTGAGGAACTCACAGGTAGAAGCACAGGTGAAATGAATAACGAGCATGGGGAAGCAAAACCCCGGACTGGAACGTGGAAAAAATCCGATAGATTTTCAATCGGGGAAACAGGACGAGAACCGCAGCGGACAAGGAAAACAATAACCCACGAACCATGACATCATTATGACGTGTTTTCATATATACAATAATAATCTTAAACATTAGGGTTTAACACCGGCACAGGTTCCCGGTAATTCCCGACCAAACTATTTCCCGTTTCCCAGAAATATACTAATAATGGTAAAACAGGAAAATATTTTCCATTAGCCTACACCAGTGCTGTTATTTTAATAAAAAATGTAAGAAAATAGTCTACATGCGATTCAATTTTGTTAAAAACAACAGAAAATAAGCTACCAGAATACGGCTTCCATCTCACCTTAGAAAACGCCGAATTAGCCTGCTTGTTTAACAAATTTTGTTTGACAAACAATGGCTGAGCTGCTTGCACACCAAAAGAAGAAAAAAGCAGACAAAATCTAATGCAATCATTTAATCTGTAGCAAAAGTAGAAAAAGCAGACGTTTCGGTCTAGAAGACCATCGTCAGTATTTTAAAACCAGACAACGTGGCCTATATAAATCCCAAATAGCCATCAATCAACAGCACACTAATTAATCGATCAATTACAGCAATCAGACTCACCTGAAGCAGGTGGATCTATTAATTTAAGGAAAACTAGAGCACATTATACCATACCAGTCAAATAAGGCTAAACAAGAAAGGAAACCAAATGGGAGTAAATGTTTGTAAACATGAGGGCACATACAGACCTACAAGAAAAAAACAAATAAACAATAATACAGAGACCACAACTAGGACCACGACTGCTTGTATATAAATAAAAATAAATATGAATAGCAATAACCAGTCCTCGTACATATATATTTTTTATTAAATGGCCATTTCCGGTCTTTTTTATATTTTATTTGGAACGTAGATCCGGTAGGTAATTCTTGCGCCAGAAACAGCATTAATGCGCCGATGCGTCAGAAACCACTCATTGGTCCAAATTTACACGGAAACAATTGTTCCTGGTTGTAGATGTGACTGGTGTTGGTAAAACGATCCACAAGTAGCACAGGTTCATTTTTCAGTTTTTTATAGTTTATGAAAATGCAAATCCTCAAATTATGTCTCATACACTGCTATATGCAAATACTTGAAGAAGATATGCTTTTTTAATGTTGGTACACCGTAACTCCTTTGTACAGATACATAGTGAAGGTGTCGCCGGCGCCACCTTTTTGCTCAACTGAGACATTTGTTGCTCCTGCAGCCAAACTATTAGTGGAAATCACAAACTATGTTTTTTAACTTTATTGGTAGACGATTCATGACAACTCTGCTGAATAGAAAGTTTCTAAGTGTCACTATTTTCCCATAGCCCATTTAACAAGCACCCCCCCACCCAGTCTATACCTTCCCATGCGTGACATAGTGGACAATAGCGTCTTTGTGTGAGTTCATAAATATATTTATTCATCATATCAAATTTTAATTCCATCATAGCAACAAGATAAACCCAGCAATAGCCTGATCGTATGCCAAAAACGCTGTGAAAAGCCCTGCTCACTCAAATGCAAAATAAACGTGAAATTAGTCTTATTGTACCACGTATTCTACAATGAATATCTGCTATTAAATATGAAATAAATATACAATGCTACCATTGGTTTTATAGATAGAGATGTTCCTTTCAAAATTCAGTGATCATTTATTGTCTGGTACAATCCGTTTGAGAAATATACAACACTTTATATCGCTATTACACTATCTGAAACATCAACTCGTAATACCCCCCATGCCCTGCTAGCCCGTCTCATTCATTACAGTTCATTCCGGTTTATTTGTTGGCTCTTTTATCCAATAGAGTACATTATAACCTCAGCAGCGGTATATGCAATGTTTTATTTTGTGCTTTGAAAAATTAATTGCAGCCCAGCGTAACAGCAGTTTTCATTTTCACGGTCTCATATTATACAAGCTCTATAGAAAATGCATTATAGAGGGGAGTATTCCCTTTTGCGATATGTAAAAATGTTTGCGTCTAAAATGCTGTTGGTCTCGCTGGCTACATATGTACATTTATTTTTCCACTCGAGCACTGTCTTTTCGCATTTTGAGTGCATTTCACATACTGTAGTGCAATCATTAATTTTATTTTTGATGTAGGCTACTGATATTTATTGAAGATAGAACATTTGGCAGCATTTTGCAGACAGTGGAATACTATTTTATTTTCATGTTTTTTCGTACATAATATAGGCTATGGCATATATACAGTCAAGCCGGAAAGTCTGCACACCCCTTTCACCTTCTCCACGTTTTATTACGTTACAGACTTATACTACAATAGATTGAGTTCATTTTTTGCCTCAAACATCTACACACAATAGCCAATAATGACGAAGTGAAAACAGGTTTTTAGAAAAAATGCAATTTTATTTTACTGACAAAAATAGGTTATTTTGGGGTTACATATCTCTACACACCCTTAGCCTAATACTTGGTTGCTGCACCTTTGGCAGCGATTACAGCTTCAAGGCGTCTTGGGAAAAAAGCTATGAGCTTGGCACACTTGTTTCTGGACATTTTTGCCCATTCCTCTTGGCATATCCTTGCAAGCTCCGTCAGGTTGGATGGGGAGCGTCGGTACACAGCCATTTTCAGCTCTTTCCACAGATGTTCAATTGGATTCAGGTCTGGGCTCTGGCCGGGCCACTCAAGGACATGCACAGACTTTCTCCGAAGCCACTCCTTTGTTCTCTTGGCTGTGTGCTTCGGGTCGTTTTCATGTTGGAAGGTAAACCTTCGCCCCAGTCTGAGGTCCAGAGCGCTCTAGAGCATGTTTTCTTCAAGGATCTCGGTGTACTTACGTAGCTGCATTCATCTTTCCCTCTATCAGGACTAGTCGCCCCGTTCCCGCTGCTGAAAAGAATCCCCATATCGGGATGGTATTAGCCAGGTGTTGAGCGGTGTCTGGTTTCCTCCAGACGTGACGCTTGGTATTCAGGCCAAAAAGGTCCATTTTGGTTTCATCAGACCAGAGAATCTTGATTCTCATGGTTTGAGAGTCCTTTAGGTGCCTTTTGGCAAACTCCAAGTGGGCTGTGATGTGCCTTTTACTAAGGCTTCCATCTGGCCACTCTACCATAAAGGCCTGATTGATGGAGTGCTGCCTGGATGGTTGATCTTCTGAAAGGTTCTGCCATCTCCACAAGAATACGCTGGAGCTCTGTCAGAGTGACCCTCGGGTTCCTGCTCACCTCCCTTGGCCAAGGCCCGTCTTCCCCGATTGCTCAGTTTGGCCGGGCGGCCAGGTCTAGGAAGATTCTTGGTGGTTCCAAACTTCTTCCATTTACGAATAATGGTGGCCACTGCGCTCTTTGGGACCTGTAAAGCTGCAGAGATTTTTCCGTACCCTTCTCCAGATCTATGTCTTGACACAATCCTGTTTCTGAGGTCTGCAGATAATTCCTTTGACCCCATGGCTTAGAGTTTGCTCTGACATGCACTGTCAACTGTGGGACCTTATATAGGCAGGTGTTGGCCATCCCCAATCATGTCCAATCAATATAATTTATCACAGGTGGACTCCAATTAAGTTGTAGAAACATCTCAAGCAGTATCAGTGGAAATAAAATGCACCTCAGCTCACTTTTGGCTGTCATATCAAAGGGTGTGCACACTTGTGTACATATGATATTTTACATTTTGATTTTTAATAAATTAGCACAAATGCCTAAAAACCTGTTTTCATTTTGTCATCATGAGCCACTTTGTGTAGACTTTTGTGACAAAAAATTAACTCAATCTATTGTAGAATATGTCTGTAACGTAATAAAACGTGGAGAAGGTGAAAGGGGTGTGCAGACTTTCCGGCTTGACTGTACGTGTCACTTATGGCATGGTAAATGCTGATTCAAATTTTCTATGCGCTGATATGTGGTAGATTAAGGTAAAGATTTTTCTTGCCATCATTATGAATGGAACATAAGGAACATAAAAAAACTACAGAAAAATGCAATCCCGGGGCTTATACTGTAGAGTACAGGGAAAAGTGATGTTTTATTGAGGTACAAGAGTGAATGATTAGGCTACATATTTAGGTGTATGTAACACTGATATCAATCATTTTATCTTAATCCATCAGAAGAAGCAAATGTATATTCTTTATAATGGACAAAACTAATTCTATTCATTTTATGACATGTTTTGCATAGGGGGTTTGGACCCATAGATATCTACCCCCGTATACTGATGAAAATATAGTAATTCCCACTCGAAAATAATGCAAAAGCTAAAACTGTTGATTTGTAGTTAAATATATCATCTTTTTTTTTTATTGAGAGAAGCGCACAATTTAGCCATTTAGATAGAATTGGAGACACGAATGGACAACAGGGTACACTGCCTATATTTTGCATCATAGACCTCGTAGTTCTGCATATTATCCTCAGATTTTACACTTGTTGACATGGAGTTTATGATCCAGGAAATGTATATATTTACCTATTTCACTTATGTAGCTCTCAGTATTTTGTTGCAAACTAAAGAAATTCTTTTTTTTTTGCATTTTCCCAAAGTTTCTTTGCATTTGTGGCACTTTATTTTCACTTAAATTATGAAAAAAAAACAAATCTATTTTGTTTGTATTGTAAATGGTACACCTGTCTTGTTTCATTTAAGCCATTTACCAAGTTGATGTGATGCTCACACCTGGAGTTATAAAGCCTTAAACAGAGCACCCCCTACATAGATGAGAATTGACTAAATGTGCCATCTGCGCGCAGGGGTTGGGCTCTCAAAGATTTGCAATGATTCACACCTCAGGCTGGCAAATTTAATGGGCGTGAACAGTAGCTGGCTAACCCCACCCCCAACCACTCCCCCACTAGCTGTCACTGGCTGTCAGCTGTAGCTAAGGCAGATACACAGCCTCCAACCACAATTGCAACCACAATCGAATTTGAACTGATCAAAATAAAGGCTGAGGTGAATCAATAATTGGTGAAATTCACCTAATTGGTGAAAGTGTTGACACATGGCCACTAAAACTAACCATTTGGGTTAACCAAAGTGAGGTGTGCAACAGTGTAGATCTACAATGTCCAATGCAGCTGGAGAGCTACAGTTGAAGTGAATCTACAAACGGGGATTCTTGTTCTGTGCTGTTGTGGAGTTTGGTGGGGGGCATGTGATCATCAGAGCACAATTCTCTGATATTTCTGCCTGGCTGAGTCCAGTCTGGGTGGGGCTTGCACAGGGGGGGCAAACATTAGCGTTGTGCAGCAGCTGAAATTCTGTTGCTTCTGCATCACAATACTCTCTGGCCATAACCACACCAGGTTTCAGAGAATCAAAGCTGTAATAGAAAGAAGACAGGACATCAAACATTGTACACTGCATTAGGCACTCACTGACTACCATGTTCTTAAAATAGAAAAGATAATAAAATTACAATTACCTTAAGTGCTGGTAACTCTTAATCTTAAATTCAGAAGTAGATGTTGTTGCCACTAGTTTTCAACAAGCACTGTGCCATCGTCCAGTCCAGCAAACTGTGGGATATTTCCTTCACAGGAGAGCTATCCCTCACAACCCTAGCAATGTGTGACAAAGTGTCCACTCTAGTCCTCATGAAGCACTGCTTGATCAGACCGAAGCACCAGTCAGGGCCAAACTTGGTGTGGTCTGCAATCAGGAAGTGGAGGCCCAGATTCTGGTGAAGGCTGTGCATGGTCTGCCAGGCACAGTACCACAGCACAAATTTGTTCTTATTTTGCCCACTGCAGTTGTCACAGTACAGGTCCACATGTGTTGGATTTGACCTTGTCTGGCAGGTTGGCACTTCAGAACACCTGTAGTTATTCTTCTGGCACTGCCAGCACAGATTTGTCCTGGGTTTAGTGCTTGTTATATGAAGAAGCAATACAAACAAACACGATCCCCTGAAAAGTAAAAGGAATAGTGTAAATACTTAGATTATAGAAATGTCTTCTGTGGCTATTACACTTCAACAATACACAACTTTACATAACAAGCTTTTCCACTGCGTCTTTGTAGAGACGCCACACTGAGGCTTTGGAACCATTGGATGGCAGCAACTTTGCACTCAAGTCCCTGTGACCAGGTTGTTGGCCAGGCAGGACAATGGCATGGTCTTCTGCATAGTTTGTGATGAATGCCACAAATCTTTTGATGTCCTCATGCTTGAGGAAATTATTGTTTACCCGTGGACCTTTACCCCTTTGGTGTGGTACTGCACTATGCTCCTTGTAAGATTGGAGAAGGGCAGAGAGCTGATTTTTGCCGGTCCTGAAAGTAAAAAATACATTGGTTTATATATTATATATTGACGTCACGTGGCGCTGTAATGGCGACATGTAGTCCAACTGTCTCTCGTGTTCGTGTTTGTTAATTTGAATGCATTTTGTTGTGTCGGGCTTTTGTCTTTTGTTTTTTTTTCATCCGCTGTGTGTCTGTTGTGGTACGGGGAAGCGGGCTGGAGATTGTTCAGGGCACTCCTGCTGCTCGTTTTTATAATATTGACAAATTGTCTAGTCGAGATAATTTTGTTTGTGGTCGTCACCATGGATACGCATTCGCAACATATGCTCAGGAATGTACGTTGTATCTGCAGCACAGAATCTGCAGCAACAAAGTTTACCATCGCTCTTCACTGAAGTTGAAGACGGTACTGATCCGGGAGTGCAGGCAATCTCCAAAAGGCAACCAGGGAATGGAAGGAGAAGATAATGCGGCGCAGGAGTGAGGCGACGACTGGGAAGGTTGACGCAGTTCGACAGTGTACAACACTGTGTGTATGGAGGAAATTCGTGGAGGCGGATTTTGTGTGTTGGACTGCTTAATGACAATGGACATCTCTGGACAGTGGGGGCTATTTTAAATTATGGCTGTATTCCACTTAAATTCACTTCATTAGTTTGATTAATGCAATGATTGCATTGAATGTCTTTATTTGATATGTTTGCTTGTGTGTTGTGGGTCTGCCCACTGTCTATGTCTTTTTTGTTGTTGCTGGGGCTACAACTAAAGTTCCCTAACGGGAAAATAAAAGTTATTCTATTCCATTCTATTATATTCTATCACAACAAACATGCTTGCAAATTATACATTGTTTGGACATCCTGCTAGTTAAACAAAGACTGGTAGATATGAATATCATGACAAAATGTTTATACTATGTTTGGACATGGGGCTAGGTAGATAGCTAGCTGTTAGCTTAGCTTGGTTTGTTTTAAACAAAGATACATAGCCTAGATAGATAGCAATATCACGACAAACATGCTTGCAAATTATACATTGTTTGGACATGCTGCTACTTAAACAAAGACTGGTAGATATGACTATCACAAAAAAATGCGGATAGACTTTGTTTGGACACAGGGCTAGCTAGATAGCTAACTGTTATCTTAGCTAGAAAATTTTCTGTTTGTGTCATCTAAACAAAGGCTGTGTTCGAATCGACGCCCTTCTATTGAGTAGGCTATGTTAACGTAGCTGAGTAGTCACTGGATGAGAAAGTTGTTAAGTAGGTGAAATGTTTTGTAAATGTAGTGTACTTTAAATTCCACAATTATATAATTATTTCCAGGTTTTCGCTGATAACAGTATTGAGGATATTTTTTGCATAGCTACTGCATGTCACTAAACGGCTTATGCTAAGGAGAACAAACCCGTTTTTGTGATCTTTCAGAAAATATTTTGCCAGCTTATTTTTCATGCATATTGTCCTAAATGCTACAATATAATCAAATAACAATATATAAACAGCTTGCCAGGAAAAGGACGTTTGTTTGCTTTAAAATTTACAAAGAAAATGACCACGGATCATTTAATTAATTGTGTTTGCAATACATTCTCTGAATAAGTTTGATATGCTTGAAGGCTATTATAAATGTAAAATAAAGAAAGTAACTCTGAACTTGATATGTTTGTTGAACTAAGGGTATATTATAGCCTATGCCATGTATATTTCTGTAATTTTGGGGAGAAGGGGCAGGGCGCTGGGGGTGCAAGAGAAGCATCTGGAGGGGCAATACCCACCGTGCCCCTGCGTACATCCGGCCCAGGTTTGAACTTGAACCTATGTGTGTGTGTGTGTGTACTTGTTCTTGTATTCATGTATGATGGACCACTGCTCTGTTCCTCCTTCAGGGTTCTGCAGACTCATCCCTCTCCCCCACTCTCCTGGCACCTGGACCATCCACTTCAGTGGAGTTGACTGCGATGGTCATCTTTCTGCTGACTTGGTACCCTCCTCCATCTCACGTAAAAACTCTCTCATGCCATAATAGCACATACCGTACAGCTGTCTCTCCCCACTGTCTTATACCCTAACAGCACATCCCATATAGCTGTCTGTCCTCTCTCACATGCCCTGATAGCGCATACCCTACAGCTGTCTCTACCCAATGTCTTATACCCTACAGGGCTTGACATTAACTTTTTTATCCACTTTGGACAAGTGGCTCAGATTTTTACTTGTCAAACAAACTTACTTGTCCGAAACTGAAAATAAATATAAATATAATTTTTAAAATAATAAAACCGACAGAGATTTGGACAATTCTTGTTATTTATTAGCTTATTAACAACAATTACACAATGCCCGTACGCGTGCATGCGTTTGCACCGTACACAAGTCTTGTTGGACGCGTAGCAGTTGGAAAGTTGGATTTTGTAGATTAAACCATGTAGGGTTGTCGGGTGAAGGGCTGCTCTTCTCTGGCTACATAATAAGCAGTGTGTATTATATTGGCCATTTTCACCAACATATTTTTTTCCATCCTGTGAGGACAGGTGATGGTGGGGCATCAGGTCCCCTCTGTCTGATTCTGGCAGCAGCTTCAGTAAACTGGTGTTGCTTGTCCCCCTGTCAAATTTTGCAAGATTTAATTGATAACATACAAAGCCCTTCATAGTATAGCCCCTTCTTATATGTCCGAGCATTTTATCCCGTACCAGCAGTGCAGCCTTAGGTCAGAGGACAGAGCTCTACTCACTGTTCCAAAGTTTAGGTTCAAATCCAAAGGTGATGTGGCTTTTGCTGTCAGGGCCCCTAGAATCTGGAACAGCCTTCCAGACACAATGGCCATCTCATCTTTTAAATCCCAATTGAAAACTCACTTATGGACTTGCTTAACTGATTATTTTTTAATAATTGAGCCTTTTATTACAGTTAATTGTATTTTGCTACTTTGTATTATATTTATTTTTATTTGTTTGTATTTTGGATTTCATCTCTATCATGTTGTTTTTTGTTCTTTTATTTTGTACAGCACTTTATAACCCAGTGTTTTAAAAAAGTGCTATATAAATAAAGTTGTTGTTATTATTATTATTTGCATTGTTGGTCAACTTTGGAGCTTAACAGCCATATGCTTCAAATAAAGAAGCATTATTAAAAAATATGCCACATATTTCATGATCTTAAGGTTTTATTTTTGTCTTCAGTCAATGCACTAATAAAGATTCTCCTCCATTTCTGAAATAACTCCCAACTCAGAATCCAATCCCCCAACCTAATGATTTGTGCGTTAACGTTACCTAATATATAATGTGTGCTTTCACATTGAGAGACTTGACGCAATGACGTGACAAAGTTGGCCTAACGTTAGCATTTACCTACACAACTTTTGTCAACTGCCTGAATGTCAGCGAGGACAATTAACATTAGCTTGCTAGCTTAGACTTCACATGCACAGTCACGGTTTATTTCAATTTCAACTCATCAGCATTACACAGGAGGATACGTTTGTTAACTTTTTAAGTGCACTTATGTGTCTGCAGTATCGGGCGAATCGCGGCAGCTTATTCGTTTCACCTCTAATCTGGAGCCAGCTGTTTTCTCAGGGGCTTGTCTTGGGCTTGGTTAGGTTTTGGAGGCTGCCTGTTTCGATTGCGATGGTCATCATCTTTCTGCTGACTTGGTACCCTCCTCCATCTCACGTAAAAACTCTCTCATGCCATAATAGCGCATACCCTACAGCTGTCTCTCCCCACTGTCTTATACCATAACAGCACATCCCATACAGCTGTCTGTCCTCTCTCACATGCCCTGATAGCGCATACCCTACAGCTGTGTCTCCCCACTGTCTTATACCATAACAGCACATCCCATATAGCTGTCTGTCCTCTCTCACATGCCCTAATAGCGCATACCCTACAGCTGTTTCTCCCCTCTGTCTTATACCATAACAGCATATCCCATACAGCTGTCTCTCCTCTTTCTTGCCCTAATAGCACATACCCTACAGCTGTCTCTCCTCTCTCCTGCCCTAATAGCACATACCCTACAGCTGTCTCTCTTCTCTCCTGCCCTAATAGCACATACCCTACAGCTGTCTCTCCTCTCTCCTGCCCTAATATCACATACCCTACAGCTGTCCTTCTGCACTCTCATGCCCTAATAGCACATACCCTACAGCTGTCTCTCCTCTCTCCTGCCCTAATATCACATACCCTACAGCTGTCCTTCTGCACTCTCATGCCCTAATAGCACATACCCTGCAGCTGCCTCCCCCCTCTCTCATGTCCTAATGCATCTACCTCCCTCCCTCCTCAGCCTTTGCGGAGAGAACCAGAAATCGTTACCGTCACGCTGAAGAAGTACAAGGGCATGGGCCTCAGCATTGTTGCCGCCAAGGTGAAGAAGAAGGCACAGATCGCCCTTTTATAATCAATAAGTGTGATGTTAACCTGACAAACAGCCATTTGTATTGTAACAAAAGAGTTTCACTAGACTGACAACTTATGTTTACCCAGCTATATCTATACATTACCCAAAATGGAAATCCAAAGAAAGAAAGGATATCTAAAGGGGGTCAGGGGAGCCATGGTACAATCTGAAGAAGTGAATCTTCATTCCGCTTCGGAAGATGGGTCAGGGTTTTTGCTCTCCTGACTGCAGTGGGAAGCTCATTCAACCACCAGGGGTCAGGAACAAACAGGAGACGTGACCTAGAAGTGCATGGGGGGGTACCAGGTACCAGGCACCAGGCACCCGGCACCCAGAGGTAGAGGAACGGAGAGGTCTGGGTGGTGTGTCTGGGTCTTACGATCTTTTCAAGCTAATTTAGGTAAACAGTGGGGCGTGATAAGAATGGGAGTGGAATGGCTGAGCCTTAAGTCTCTATGATTGGAGACCACAAAGAAAACTAAGATATTGTAGCTAAATTTAGCTAAACAGCTAAAAGCAAAGACAAAACAACAACCCCTCCCCAAAAAAAAGAAACACCCCTAAAAAATGTAATAAAACAAACCGCAAAACAAAATTTTTTGAAATATATACTCATATACAGTACCAGACAAAGGTAAGAAAGGTAGATATGGATTACAGAGGGATCAAGAGTGTATTTTTTGAGCAGGGGGGTGACAAGTTTATTTGAAGACTGTAGGGACACATCCAATGGACAGGGATGAGTTCCCCAGAGAGGAAATTAATGGGAGGGTGTTGGAGAATGACTGGAGGAGAGGTGTAGGAATGGGAAAATAGGATATATTGCTTTTTGTATTTAGTATGTTTCTTATTTTGTAAAAAAAACTGTGAATATTCTTGCTGTGCTTGCCCACAGTTGATCTTTTTTTTTTGCGTTCTCACCTGCTGTGTATTTTGGCCCAGGGTGCAGGACAGGAGAAGCTTGGGATCTACATCAAGTCAGTGGTCAAGGGAGGAGTGGCAGATAAGGTGAGTTTGATCATGATTATCTACCTCAGGCGATAGTGGTCTGGGCCATGAGTGGCATTGCGACACAGAGGAGAGTACTATGCACCACTGACCCTATCCCTGCCTCAAACATGGTGACAAAAGTAGACATTTTACAGGGTTCCTACACTGTCTGGAAAAGTATGGAATATAATTTTGATCATTTCCAAGTGTGGATAAATATGGAAAAAAATAGGAGAGAGTATGGGAAAATATTTCTGTTTCCAGACTGTTGCTTCTACTTATTGTTTTATAAAAGGCATAATTTAGAAATTCAATCAGACAAGTATTGTATTTTGTTTGCGTTTGGAGCAGCCAGGTGAATATGTTTTCAATTGAGAGCATGCAAGGCAAGGGATTCGAACGCCTCCTATCGACACTACATTTCGTCTATGCTTTATTACAGATGGCTTACTGATCTGAAATATAAAAAAATGTTGGCGAAGCACCATAAAACAGAGAAAAGAGTATTGTGCAAACTGTCAAATCATTCACTATTTCCAACAAGAGTGAGGCAGCTATTGCTAGTCATATGGAAGGGAAAAGTAACAGTGATCTTGCGAAAGCATGCTCAGCAACAAGGTTATTATTGTAAACAAAATATAAGACTAAAACTAGGTGTGAACAAACATTATTGTAAACTGAGTTTTTGAAAAAACAAAAACTAAAGTAAAAATATAACCGCAAGCAGCAATTGAGGATTTGAGCCCTTAAAAGCCTGAAGAAAGCCAAGTATATAAGACATTTAAGAACATAAATGCAATATGACATGCAGCTGCACAATGATACACATTCTACACAAATGAGAGGAATATTTCCTGTTTAACATTGAAAAACAATGAATGTCTATGGGAATTTTTGTGAATGTAGTCCATTGACTCATGTAGCAAGTAGCTAACATTTGCTAACAACAGCAGAATGACCAAACCAGAGACCATAGTGTGAGATTAAAACCTCTCTCTCTTTTTAATTTGAAGCAATAATACATTTTTGTATGAAAATATAAACAAAAATATGACACATGGCACATGTAACAATTTTACAATCAATACATTTCTTTATTTGCAATGTTATTTGCATGTTTTCAAATACTTGTTACAAATGATGTATTCCGATTCTAGCAAACATTACAATGATGTTGGTAAAGTACTTTTTTGAAGGTTGTACGTTACTGATCACGATATGCTATGAGAAAATCTCTGATAAAGCTAATAACACGGGCGCAACTGTATAACGTCATCTCTGGTCCAATCAAAGATGGTAATGTGACAAGATAACTATCATCTTTGCTTGAATGCGGAGATGCAGCACCAGAAAACAATATTACTGTCGGATAATTTTCAGCCTGTAGTCAGCTCATTTTGACAGTTATTTTAGCAGTCTAATGTTAGCTAACTGTAGCTAAATGATAGTCTATGATGTATTTCAAAAAGCAAGATTAGCTGGATAACTGCACTGAGTAAAACCCAGAACCCTCCCAAATCTGGAACATTGACTGAAGTAAAAAGAGCTGTTCCGGATTTTACTCAGTGCAGTTATCCAACTAACTCAGTAATCCTGCATTGTTAATTAGTCCCGTATATTTTACATGAATGTCCTTAGGTAAAAGCAACACTAAAAAGGTGTTTTTCAGCTGCCCTTAAAGCAGGTGGGAGATTATTCCAGAGGCGGGGACCATATGAGCTGAAGGCCATAACTTTTAGTCTGTGATTTAGGAATTATTAAAAGAAGTGAGTCAGAAGATCTGAGGGCTCTGCTAGGAACATATTTAGGAAGTAAATATGAAATATAACCCGGTGCAAGTCCATGGACTGATTTAAAAACGAATAAAATAATCTTAAAATCAATTTAAAAATTTACAGGTAACCAGTGTAGGGACTTTAAAATGGGGGTAATGTGTGCTCTCTTCCTGGTTTTAGTTAAGACCCTAGCAGCAGCATTCTAAAGGAGTTGCAAGTGACCTATTGCCTTTTTAGGAAGCCCAGAGAATAATGCGTTACAGATAGGGGTGTGCAAAACTCATATTTGTCATGTTCGAATAATCAGTGGGTGGTATGAGCGAATAATCGATTATTCGGATGTGCCGACAGGATCAGAAATTGACACCTGTCGAGTGCAAAATGCAGTAGATTTTTCCAGTAAAAGTTAAGCGACTGCACGTCACTCTGAATGGAGAAGGTGTCAAATAAGCAACAATATTGTTGTTGCAGCCACTATTGTAGGCCTATGAATTTCCCTTAATTTTTCTGATCTTAAATAGTGAATGCTTAAGACATTATGTTTTCATCTTGCGGGTGTGTCGGCTTAACCCTCCTCCCGCTGTCACCCTTGTCGTCTTGGTAAATTCGCGAAAGCCAACTTGGATTTCCAGATTTCTTTAACCCGATCCACGTTGGACCCCTTGTGGTAGACGTATCTGTCACAATTACAGTATTCATGTTTGTCTGAAATTAAAAACTACAGCTTTAAGAAAAGACCATAAATAAAACGCACACAAGAAGCATTAGGCCATATTAAATAGGCTATTTATTCAATTGTAGGCCTATTAACAATGAAATTGTGGCAATTCAGGCAACAAATTACAAGTAACAATTCTATAATATAAAATACGTCGATCAAGAAAATTAGTAGGCTGTAATGTGCTATAAACACACATCTAGGCTATATCAAAACACACAAAAGCACATGAAATAGGATAGCTGCAAACAACAAAATAACGGCTGTTTTTCCTGTTTTCAGTACTTTATGCACCTACCCTTTGCAAGGATTACACTGCTGTTATCTAGTGTCCTTGGCATGCCAGCGATTTTCGCGGATATTTTTTCAGCTCGAGGTTTGTCATATTTGCGAGTTTGCAAGAAAGAAGACGTAGCCTGCACCGGGCCGATGGTTGTGTTGTGGATGTTTTTGAGATCATCATTGTCGAGGTCGATCCGTGGTAGGACAATTTAAAAATATTGCACTGCACTTGATTGTCCCCGATTGTTTTAAATTGGTCCCAGGCTGAGCTTTTTCTATCTTTTTTAAACACTGACATTTTTGCTGGCTTAGCGGCTAGCTAGGAAGGGCTAATGCATCCCCAGCGAGAAGTAGTCTCTAGGTGTTTCTCACTAATAGTTTGACAGAACCATGAACTGAAGTGCATAATGGTTCTGTTCAGTGATTTGTATTTATTTATGAAACAATAAACTCCGCAACCTTGTGAGTGCATCCCAATACTCAAAAATGCACCCTCCTTTCCTCCACTACCACCTCCTCTCCTCCGTGCTCCGGAAACTGATCTTTGTGTTTTAATTTGATGTTGCTGATTACATTTGAATTATGTATTAATGGTTACATATTAATGAATGTCTCGACGCAAACCGCAATGTCAGGTACATTGTATACTGTGCCAGCAAATACTTGTACTCAAAACGTTCAGACAGGTTTGCATACTTCCGGGTAGGAGAGGAGTGGTAGTGGGGGAGTGGAGGAAGGGAAGTGGGGAGTGAAAAACATTGGGATGCACCCACAGAGTTTTTCACACTTCGCTTTTGCGTATTTCCAGCACCTGTGGTCTACAGTCTAGTGTACAAACCTTTATTTTTATATTTATTTATGAAATATGACATAAGAAATATAAATTGTATGTATTTATTCATCCCCAAAATACATTTCACAAGAAATAAAATATGACTTATTTTTTGAGTGAAAATTACCTACACAAAAGTCGTTGCCCCCCCTCCAAAATTCGATTCTTGCTGTCATGAACGAATAATCAAATCAGTAGGTCGAGACTGCTCATAATAAATGCGCGCATTAGTTTTTCTGTGTCTCCTTGAGTGAGAACAGGTCTGACTTTCACAACATTTCTTAAAGGGAGTGTAAAGGTAAATCCGTAATTTGCTTCAATCTACATTATATTGGGTTGTTATGTTATGTATTAAGCATCAGCAGCAAGTATGAGAGTTCAATTTCATTGCAATCTCAAACTATATCCATCTATCCATTTCCATTTATTCCGATGTGAGGAGTTCAAATTATTACCGGTCTCAGTTATATTGGGCACAGCTCCTTCATGTCATGATGGACCTGACGTAATGGCCAATACATGTTTTAATGTCATTGCATATCTCCTCCCATAGTTAGAGGCAAATAAAACTATTCTGTCCCACTAAAACAGCCTTTTTGAATCTGAGCAAAACAATCGTGTACCATAGTGAACCTTTGTCTGCATTATCAATAGTTTTGTAATCTTTAGCTGTAGTTATTTAGCTATTTTTCCGTTCTTAATCCTGTACCAACCTTATCCCTCTCCTTCTCCAACCCGCTATTTAATTTCTCCCACCTTCTCCATCCCTTCATGGTGGTGCTACCTAGCTGTCTAGCTAGCAAGGCTACTTTAGCCCTAGAGGCTAGCTAAGTTAAGAGTTATAACTTAGATGTCGTTATCGCTTCCATTTGCATTGCAAGCATGCCGCATATACCCCGTGTATGTGCCCTCCCTGGATGCACAAACAGAGAAGATGAGGTCGAGGGTAATGCTACGGTGTAATTTTTTCGGTTTCCTGAAAATGCTGAAATTCATAAGAAATGGGTGGCATTTTTGGAAAGCTATTGCTACAATGGCAAGCTCAGTGCAAACACTTGTGCAGCGACCATTTCACAAAACCGGACAGCTTTCAGAATTATAACCAGAGACTCCTTTGCTTGGCCAAATTTCTCAAACTTGTTGCTGGGGCTGTGCCCTCTCTACTTCGTTCCTATCCAGGATCCTCCTCTCCCTCCCCCGATGACATCGGTGGCCATCGCCGGGCAGATGAACCTGCTTGATTTATGCCATTCCCCAAAAAGCATTTATTTTCTTTTATGGACTTCTTAAGTTAAAGTTTCCATTGCGAAATTGCATTTTTTCTTCACACTCCTATCTGTCATTGTTTCCGACATTCCTTCATGGATATGAACAGGGATATGTAGGCTATCTAGGTTAACTGTGGGCATTTTCTGACCATTGCTGCAAATGTAAGAGTGGAGACTAAGCGAGTCCATGTCAAAAAAAGAATGACGATTTCATCTGGACGCTCTGATTTATCATGATAAACAGGTGTACATGGTGTTTGGTAACGATAAGTAAGAGAAAACTTACATACGGAGAAAAACTGTAACATAGCATATATATAGTGCAGATTCTACGCAAACATTGCTACATGCGGCCCCAGGTCCGGTAAATCTGTCATGCTCAGTAGATATTATACTAGCTAACGTTAGCAATGTTCAGCTATCTGAGTTTCTTTGTTTTATTATCTGATACGCTTCCTGACCATCTAACAGTAACGTTACCCAATTTGTACAACCATTAAGCAGAATGCCAGTGTGATCCAATCCATGTGCCTGTAAGGGGGAGGCGGGGTGACGCCGCAGTCCCGACCACGCTCACACAATCCTGAGGTTTTCAATACAGATTTTATGTCTGACTTGTGATGTTTGTTTATTATAGTTATTGACATTACTTTGAATCGATATTTGGTGAATATGTAGTGGATACATCCCTCTGTGATCATTTAAAATTATTTAAACTACTTTTCAGCCCCTTTACAATCCCTTTAAATGGGTGTATGTACAAGCATGTACAAGCTAAACAGGATGGGGCCTAATATTGAACCTTGAAGGACTCCACAAGTAAGGGTGACTTTCTGTGATGAATGCACTCTGAGACAGACCAGGGAATCACGGTTCATGAGGTAGGACCTAAACCAATTTAAAACTGTGCCAGAGATGCCAACCCACGTATGGAGTCTGTTTAAAAGTATTTCATGGTCTACAGCAGGGGTCAGGCCTCGGGAGCCGATGTGTAGGCATGTTTTTACTGCCACCAGTTACCACGGCTCGATCAGCTAATTAGTCATACACACAATCACCTATTCACTCGTAAATTACAGAGCGATAAAACGCTACAATACACACATAGAACATAGAACACAAGAACATCCATCATCTGCTGTTCATATCGCGGATATGTAGATTCAAATATCATATCATGTAAACGATTGGGCTAATTAAATAATTGGTAACTGGTGGCAGTAAAAACATACACACACACCAGCCCGCGAGGCCTGGAGTTGCTGATCCCTGGTCTACAATATTGAATGCTGCACTAAGGTCAAGAGTCAAGAAGCAACAAAATTGAGGATTTCTTTGAGTCAAGATTCACTCTAATGCCAGTACAGACTTTAACCAATGGCGTTTCAGTACTATACATA
This sequence comes from Ilyophis sp. 1 JC-2022, assembly GCA_022702515.1. NCBI lineage: Eukaryota > Metazoa > Chordata > Actinopteri > Anguilliformes > Synaphobranchidae > Ilyophis > Ilyophis sp. 1 JC-2022. The sequence continues at coordinate 6,826,999 of CM040406.1, read as the reverse complement.
GTGTTTAAAAATTCAATCAGCTGCGTAAAAACCAGTGTCTCAAGTATTTTGCTGAAAAACATTAAATTGGAAATTTTTCTATAATTGTCAAGAATAGAAGGGTCTAAATTAGATTTTTTCAGTAGGGGTCATACAACAGCAGTTTTAAGAACAGAAGGTAGGGATAGGATCAAGAGTACAAGAGTTGAGCTTTTTCACAATTTTAAAAAGCATATTCTCACCAATTGTGGCAAAAGATTCTAAGGAGACATTTTGTGGAGAGGCAGGGTCAGTGCAGATAATTTCTGAAGATATGCCAGTCCTAATGTTTGTTATCTTGTCTCTGAAGTACATGGCAAATTCAGTGCATTTAGCTGGGAGACTTTCTCACTATCCACAATGGGAATAGGATTAATCAGTCAATCTAGTGTTGAGAATAGAAATCTCTGATTGTCCCGATTTTTAGCAATCAGGATGGAGAAATATGCTTGTCTAGCAGCTTTGTTACTCTTATTGTAGTTGGTAAGACTATCTTTTAAGATCTCATAGTAGATCTCCAATTTAGTTTTCCTCCACTTTCGTTCAGCCCTACAGCAAATCCTTTTGAGTTTGGCCGTCTCCTCATTTTTCCAGGGAGTTCTTGGCTTACTTGCAATGTTTTAAATTTTGAGTGGAGCCACGGAGTCAATTGTGGTTCTTAGTTTCAAACAAAAATTTTAGTGAGTTCTTCACAGGAAGATGGTAGATATGATGATGGACCATTGTTAAAGAGTGAAATAAAATGATCAGGCGCTTCAGAGTCAAGAAAACAAGAAAATAGTGACACTTGTTAGTGAGTTCTTCACAGGAAGATTGTAGATATGATGATGGACTATTGTTAAAGAGTGAAATAAAATGATCAGCCGCTTCAGAGTCAAGAAAACGGAAAAATAGTGACACTTAGAAACTCTCTATTCAGCAGAGTTGTGACGAATTGTCTACCAATAAAGTTAAAACACAGAGTTTGTGATTTCCACTAATAGTTTGGCTGCAGAAGCAACAAATGTCTCAGTTGAGCAAAATGGTGACGCCGGCGCCACTATCACTATGCATCTATACAAGGGGTTAAGGGAAATTTGGAAAATCATCCCTCTTGTTAAGATATGCAATTCAGCTAAACGAAATGCATTGGGTTCAATCACTTATTTTCACTCCTTGCATCATTTCCTCGTGTCCTTTCCTCAGTCCTTAGCTCCACCGAGGCCCGGACTGGCCATTTTTCCCGGATACTTGAGCAATGTCTAATCAGATAACACTTTTGTTGTGCACGTTTATGAAGAGACAAGCTATCTTTTTGAACCCATCTGTGGTCATTAGCTAGGATTCGTGCTACATAATGCGAGTGCAGAACTCGCTAATAATGTTTATTTACAGGCCAATTGAACAAATACATTGAAAATGATCAGTTCAGTGCTAGGTGCTAGTAGCTAGCGAGACATACAGTAAAGCAATGGACCTGGAAGTGGGAAGAATTGTACACTACACTGGTCCGACTGCCTTGTTGCAAGAGAGAGATGGAGAGAGGTAGGACAGTTATTATTTTTATATTCCATTCTATTCATTTGTGGCTTGGTCATATATTGATTTGTCATGTAAAGGCATGTAAAGTTAGCCGTGTGTATGTTTTTTGGCCGCAGTGCCATGTGCACATGTGTGAATGTATTTGTATGACATGAATTGTATCAGTAAAATAAATAGATGTAAGCTAAATTACATTATTGTTTCTCAATCATACAGTTTTAATGCCGCGGTTTCCACTTCTGCTAATTATTAGTGCAGAACAAATCATATGTCCGTTTGTAAAATTATGGCTGAAATGTAATTGTTAAAGTTTTATTTTTGGTTTGGTGGGGGCTAAATTACATAGGCCTACAGGTAAATAAACTGTGGTGGCCTGTAAACTGTCATTTGTTCTACTGTTTCAGAACAAGGGCGACCTGCACCTAAAAAACTGAGGGGGCACAGAGGAATAATGATAGGAGTTGATAACAATATCCTGTTTGGAGAATAGTTTTGAGGGAATATACAGTCATCTTACAATATTTTTAGATGTAGCTATAATAACATTTGGAAATAAAATTGACTTATTTATATGTAGATAGATACTGGAGAAAGCTTAATCTGAAATCTGGCCAAATCGGGGGCTTGTTGAATGGGCAGATTGGCATCACTTTTTCAGAATGAAGGCAGATTTTTTTACTCTAATAATTAACATAAAAGATCGCTACTACTTTGCAGCATCGCTTGAGCTAAGCCATCGGTCCAGAACGCATTTTGAGGAGACTGTCAGAGACAACATTGTTTGCAGTAATTCTCTATTTTCAAGCTACATCAATGTGATTGTGGTTACAATAGTTTAAAACATTATTTCCAGCATCAAGTTAGCAAAGCTGTATTCCGACTTTGAAGTTGAATATGATCTCTAAATCTGACATAGCATGCGGTGCCATATATTTTTACTGCAACCTTGGACTGTGATTCCAAACACCTTAAATAAACCAGTACAACAAACGTGACGGCTTTAAGTAATTTATTTGATGGCTCAAGTGTAGGATCAAGCATCTTAAGTTGATGGGTTTTTGGATTGTTTACAAGAGCGCACAATTCTTCACAGATCTAGTGTCTTAATTTTCCTCTCAAAGCACACCAGATTGATGCATTTAACTGTTAAAATTTACAAAATATCTCCCCCCCCAGCGGGGGTTTACCACCTCACAGTAGAGCCAACTATTTTTACTTTTTATTTTTTGCCGGATACATTCAACTGTATGAACATAATTATAGTCTAAACATGACATATTGCATACTACATATGGCAAAATTAATAGGCTATATTTTTGAAAGGACATGGGTTAACGTTAAGCATTGAAGGTTGCGTTTCCTAGTAACAAACACACTGAATGATATGGGAAACAAAAACGTCAGTAATATGCTTACGCCCATAACTGTAATGTGTTTTAGCCTTTTTGTTTCATAAATAAACGTGGCTTTTGTTTCTAAAGAATGTGAGGGTTTCTGTCAGTGAGAATCAAATGCGACGGGAAGGGGGGTCAGAACAAGTCACCCACAAAGGTGAGGACCATTAGAGGAGTGTAAGCCGCTAATGGGCAGAAAAGAAAAAGGAATAAATACTTCTGGCTCAACAGCCAAATAATAATCAACCCAGGAAAAGTGGGCGAACTCGAAGACACGAGAACAAAACAAAGTTTCCTGAGCTCAAATACTTGAGCTGTGTTAAGGAATTTCCAATCTAAGTTTGCTAAATTTAGATTTTAAGAAATAAGAGTGATCAACCACGAGGTTAGGTTAAGCCATTTACAAAAGATTGTTCGTTTATTCATTTAAGAAAACTTCTGCAGAAGGGTGCTATCAGTCAAAGTAGCTGATCAGACAGAACCCCAATTTCTGTTAAACAATTCATTAAATAGACAAAACTATGACATCACAGGAAATCATTCTCATTGGTTAAATACAGTTTTGGGGGTTTTGAAACTGTCCACCAAATTAAAACATCAAAGGAATTCTTACAATGGAGGGAACAGGAAGAATTCTGATGGGAACCTAGCCAGATTATTATTCCTAGGGTTATTGGGGTTATAAACCAACATCTGCTTCGGTACTCTTCGCAGTTTATAGCCAGTTCCTTCAGACAAGAGAAACTGTTGTCTAACTAATTTTAACTCAGGAACTCTACATCAAAGGGTTTCACCAAGCAGGGGACAGTGGTAATTAAATTTCATTCACAATCCCCCGGTTTTGTGGATTCGACATCCACATAACAAAATGTAATTTAAAAGAAATTTAGATATAAAACCAAACATAATGAGAAAAAAATTATTTGTTCCTGCATAAAAACCCTAATCTAAACACATGGAAAAGAAGTTATCCCTTTTTCCTTGATCCACTAGGTGGAGTCAGATTTAAAAAACTACATCTAATTAGATGTTTGAATTACTATTTAAAAATTTTGGGATAAATTCTACTCCACATGTAAAACCATGAACACCAAACCTCCTAGCCTCAATTTGACGGAAGCTAGGTAAAAGATGGCATGATTTACTAATCTAACAATCTTTTCCAGGTATTTTCTGAAGGTGGAAAAAAAAAACTCTTCTCTTATGAGGAAAAATCCATACATTCAAATCTGGAAACATGTACCAGCTCATGTCTCAAAACATTTTAAGTTTTCATCACGAAAATGATAACCATCTGGTTATCTGATTCAACTTTGTCATTCAGCATCAATGCAGTAATAGGCAAATCAGTAACATGGTTTAAACACCTTGTAAGACATTTTACAATTATTACAAATTATACACTATTGTGGTTGACAAATTGTTCTGTCTTTTCGGTCGCAATCCCAATGTCTTATCTTCTGGAAATGAATGACTTGAGTTCGAGTCCAGAGTGTGTGGTGCATGTGTATGTGAGGCAGTGGCTGCCGTGCTCAAAGTTGCCATAACAACAATCTTGGCAATGTAGTACAGATCACTCCTCCCCTGACTCCTCATCTGAGGAGACCAGACTGTGAGCTTTCGCTCTAGTTGTAGAGGCAGCTGGTTGATCATCTTGGCCGTTGGGACCCCTTGGTGGGTCACTTTCTTCTCCTGGACCTGGACCTGGGCCTGGAACACGCCTGCAGTGGCTCGCATGGATCCACGACTCCCTTTCAGCTACCTTAATCGCCGTCTGTGTGGTAAGCAGGATCTGATAGGGTCCACGCCACCGGACACTGTTCCACGCCTTCCGCCTGAGGTCTCGAACCACAACCCAATGGCCTGGTTGGAGGCGATGCAGAAACCCCTCTCTTGCGTCAGGAATGGTTGCCTTCACTCCCTGCCTTTACGGAGTATCTCACTTGTGTGGATCTCCAACCCAGTCTGTCACCGCCATTACGTCCTTCAGCCACGCACCAGCATCCTCTCTGTTAACAAACTCAGAAGTAGCAAGTGAAACATGAGGAATAGGGTGTTCACCATGCAGCTGTTTCTGTGCGTCATTTAGGCAAACAGAGAGGGCTGCATGATCAGATCCAACATACAACATATCACATGTTAATGTTTCACCCATTTGAGGTGGTAACCAGGTGTTCTCAAAATCATGGTCCTGTGCTAAAAGAGATGTGGATGCAGTACAGTGTAGTGTTGTGTGAGGTGTGAGTGGGGTGTCATAACTATAACAAGTTTCAATTTTTGAAAATAGCTGCACCAGTTGGTGGGATGTATGAGCACTATTGTCAACATACCAATTATAAGACCAATCTGTGGGCATGTCGTTGTACATGATGGCCACGTCTGGAGGCATTACCTGTGGTGGTCTAATTATGGTAACACCTTCTGGAGAGCAGCACATCTGGAAACCTAATTTACATAATAGGTCACGTCCCCAGAGATGGACTGGACAGCATTCACTCAAAATAAATTTGTGTAAGTGAGTATCATCCATCACAACATCCAATGGCACAGTTATTTTCTCTAATTTCACAACACCTGAAGCACCCACAGTTTTAGCAATTTCATTTGTTAATTTAGGTAGTACCCTCATATTAGCAGCACTGAGCACAGATGAATGAGCGCCAGTGTCAGCTAACAAACAAGTTGTTCACCATTTACAGTCACAGTAATAGTTGGGTCTGCAGATGGTGTTGTGTGAAGGCTAGACCACAATGGAATTTGCTTACAAATACCAGGAGAACACTTCATAGCCATTATCTTAGCAGGACCAGAAAATGCCATATCCTCCAAAGGAGACGAGCTACCATTAGCACCCATAGCGAATAATGGTTCAAAATAAAATGCAAAAGAGAAAAATAATTACGAATCCGTTTAAAATCAAAGCAAAAACGCGTTATCAAAATACAGTAATCAAAAAGAACAGACACGCTTACACAATCACCTAGCCGATGGTACCAAGAGAAATATGACCCGGAACGTGCAATCACGTGGTGATCAGTCCCTCTGTACTCGGCTGCACCTTGTCCTAGTTTAACAGAACTACAATGAACAAGAACTGCAAACTCAGTATGCACTTTCAAAAATAACCTGAAAACTCACCTTTATAAACTAGCTTTTACTTAAAAGTATTATTTATTTATTTATTTATTCTTCTCTCTTTTTATTATCTTGTATTTCTGTATACTTATTGTTCTTGTTCTTCTGTTTGTTATATATTTTGTCATTTTTCCTTTGCCTGTCAAAGCACCTTGTATCCTTGCATTAGAAAGGTGCTATACAAATAAAGTTATTATATTATTATAAGAATATAATTAACCAAAAACTGTACAGATCTACCGGTAACAAACACTTAACATGAAGGAACAAACACACAAACAGTAACAGAAACAACAAAAATACACAAACAAAAATTAAACTAGTTTCAGTTAAACAGAGTTTTAACTAAGTAAGCAGAGACAAACAACAAAAATATAGCACTATGTCCATTAACGGGCTAAATTACAAGCACATTTGCCAGGGCGTACCTTTGTGCAGGACAAAGTTATGTAAAAGCCGGATTAATGCCATGCATGAACTGATCACAGGTAATTTACAAACACATTTGCCAGGGCGTACCTTTGTGCAGGACAAAGTTATGTAAAAACCGAATTACAATCACTTTTCTCAGGGCGTACCATAGTGCAATAGAAAAGTACCGTAAAACTGTATCAGACTGACCCCAGGTAAATTACAATTACTTTTGTCAGGGCGTACCATAGTGCAATACAAAAGTACCGTAAAACTGGGTCAGGTACTAGCTAGTTCAACAGACAGCGCCAACCGCTATCTCCTGCCACATCCGACAACATACAAGACAAAAACCCAACATTCAACACCAATCATCAATGAATATCAGGAAAAGCCACTATTCTCGTAAGCTCAGCATGTGACGAAGGCCATGAATGGTCACAAACCAATCCAGTAACATAGCAAAACAAAACCAAGTTTAAGATCACTTAAAACCAACGTGGGTCTTAAAACAACGTACCGTAATTCAACAATCAGCAAGAAAGAACAGGGAGCTTTCCAAAATCACCGCGCCGTCTACAGCCGCAGTTTAGAAAACTAATTCCGAGCTTCAAAGCACCACGCGTCCGTGCTGTTCTCCCCACCAGCTGTTGAAATACCGCAGTTGTCCCAAAAGGTACTATCAATAATGAATTAGTAACCTTTAATTTCTCGTCGCCAATATTGTTAAGGAATTTCCAATCTAAGTTTGCTAAATTTAGATTTTAAGAAATAAGAGTGATCAACCACGAGGTTAGGTTAAGCCATTTACAAAAGATTGTTCGTTTATTCATTTAAGAAAACTTCTGCAGAAGGGTGCTATCAGTCAAAGTAGCTGATCAGACAGAACCCCAATTTCTGTTAAACAATTCATTAAATAGACAAAACTATGACATCACAGGAAATCATTCTCATTGGTTAAATACAGTTTTGGGGGTTTTGAAACTGTCCACCAAATTAAAACATCAAAGGAATTCTTACAATGGAGGGAACAGGAAGAATTCTGATGGGAACCTAGCCAGATTATTATTCCTAGGGTTATTGGGGTTATAAACCAACATCTGCTTCGGTACTCTTCGCAGTTTATAGCCAGTTCCTTCAGACAAGAGAAACAGTTGTCTAACTAATTTTAACTCAGGAACTCTACATCAAAGGGTTTCACCAAGCAGGGGACAGTGGTAATTAAATTTCATTCACAGCTGACACGGGTAAATAACAGAAAAGAAACACCTTCAGCACAGAAGGTGAAATAAAAAATCAAACAACAAAGGAGACTGTCTCAGGGAGAAGAGCATGAAGTAAGTAGGAACAATAATAGCACTAACGAGGAATAATCCTCAACGTAAAAACTTTGCTTGTACCTGACTATACCTGGCTCAGTGTTGAGTCGATAAGACGCAGAAGCACCGGAACATGGAAATGCGGGACTTAAGTAGTCGACAGGTAACTAGCACAGGTGGGGCAACTGAGTGCAGGGAGAAAACAAAATCCTGAAACGGAAAGCGGAAAAAATCAGATAGAGTGCTATCGAGCCGCTCAGAACGAACCCGCTTCCAATCCACTCAACATCTCCAAACAAGAGAATCAGCAGAGGGCACCTCCACATTCCTTTCCAACTCCGATAATAGTGGGGGCAAATAACCCACCTGGGCCTCGAATGGGGAAAGACCTGTGGAGGCATTGCGTAGAGTATTATGGGCATACTCTGCCCAGGCAAGGTAACAACTCCACGACGTGGGGTTTGAAGCCGCCAAGCAGCGGAGAGTATCCTCCAGAGTTTAGTTAGTGCGTTCCGTCTGTCCATTCGTCTCCCGGTGAAACCCGGAAGACAGTCTAACGGACGCCCCCAGCTGGGCAATAAAACTTGGTGATAAATTGGGGGCTGCGGTCCGAAACTATGTCCTGTGGGTTTATGCAGTTATACAATTAAATAAATTTGTTCTTAAAAACTTCAGGTTTTCTCAACCTGGTGTCATTTGTGCCCACATGAATGATTCGTTTTTTAATTGGAGGAGCTTCATGTTTTATGGCATCCACTCTCACACCAGAAAAGCAGTTGGCTACACAGGCATGGTAGGGGAGCTGAGAACTTCAAAACAATTTCAAAAGTGTTTATTTCATCGTTATAACACTGGCTAATTACTGTTACCAACCATACAGAACAATGCATGTTGCTAAAAATTTTATTTTCATTTTATCTTCGCTTGACATTTTGCTTGCTGTGCTCGGGGGTTTAGAATGGAGGAGACATTTCATTGTTAATACAGGACCATAGAAAGGCTAAAAATCATAGTGCACCTTTAATAGAGGAGGCAGAAAATGGAAATACTGCTCACCTGTTGGTAATTCTATTACCTGTCTGGTTAGCACTGTCTTGCATATACTAGCTGATTGGACAAGTGATAAAATGTTATATTGCTTTGAAGGCGCAAAGTACTCGCTTTGTGGTGTATTGCTATAATGTGTGGCCTAGACAGCGCATTCCCAAATGTTAGACTGATAGATCAGAAGGCGTATTTGTATGATTGGCTGCTGCAAGTCAGCTACTTGTGTTTCACCATTCATGAAACTGTAATATGCTAATTTGCTTAAGATAATGATTATTAAAACAGCAGAACTTTCAATTAGAAGGCATAACTTTGCCTGACATTAACTGTAATTTGGTATGCTTCGGTAGTGATAGCAAGTCTTTAGCTGGCCATACCAGTTCACGGTCAGTTGAGGTAAAATGGGAGGGGGAAAAAATCACTGCTTAGACCCCTAAAAATACATCATAAGAAGGACATCTCTCCATTCAGTCAAAGTGCAGCAAGTTGTTTAAGAATAAAAGCATCTTCCATTAAACAGAATTTAAAAATCATGATTGTTTTTCAAAATATGATTAATTCGAATTACAATGTATTGGTCTAGGTTTGCGCAATACTCTTTTCTCTGTTTTAGTGTCCTTAGCATTTTTTATATTCCGGAACGGTAAGCCATATCTCTGAAGTAATGTTAAACAGTCACCAAAATTCACCAAGAAGTCTGGAAATGTAGGTCTGGAAAAGTCTGGAATTTTGAAATTGAACACTGAACCCTTCAGTAGTGGCCTGTTTGATCTTCTTTTGTGATGTGGAACTTTTTCAGTTTTTTTTGGATATCAGTTTCTTTCAATGGTTTAATGTTATTACACTTTACCTGCACCCTGTGTGTGTATATGTGCATGTACGTGTCTGTGTTTATGCGTGCGTGTGCATTTGTGTGTGTGTGTATATGTGTTTAGGATGGCCGTTTGGCTGCAGGTGACCAGCTTCTGAGTGTGGATGGGAGGAGCCTGGTTGGATTGTCACAGGAGAGGTAACAGCAACAGCCACCTGTCCTACCATATAACAAATCATTACTTATCTTCAAGGTGACATGTTCTCTCTTTAAAGGCAATCTGTGGAATTCTGTTGAAATGAACACTTTGCTGCATTGATGTCTTCTTAATACTTTTCATAAGCTCTGAGCATTTTATTTGGTACAACAGGAACACATTAAGCAGATGTCCTTTATGAGACTAAATCATGAGTGCAGCCAAATGGGGAACTCATAATTAGATTTTTGGTCTTAAACAGAATTGAATAATTGTTATGACTTGTATTTCATGTGTAAAATTATTTTGTATTTGTATTTTCAGAATAACATTTGAATTGATTATGTCTTTGGAATATTTCTCATCTGAACAAACACATAAAAAATTGTGAAGTTACTCATGCATAGCCTACAAAACACAAAGTAATTCATTACAACTTGCAAAAAATAGGTCTGCTGTTAAAAGTATTGATATTAAAATGAGGCCAAGTTACAACCAACAATATTGCCTATCGTAGCTCACACTAATTAAACTAGCTCTATTCCTAAGCAATGCTACCCAATATTTAATGTATGTAAAATGAATGTAACCATCTCAAGAGAATGTGCTCATTCAAACTTTATGAGGCACATCAAATTGTGAAATGCCAATCCTTTGTAGTGGAAATAATCTGCCATTCTGATATGTTACACTTGAAATGCACTATGGGCCAGATTCAGAGTTGAGATAAGCGCACGCAAATGGGACTTGCACCCAATATTCCGCGTAGCGTAAGCTGTTTGTGATTCAGACATTTGACTTATCCGCTGTTTTAAGCGTCTCCAGTAGATACGCGGTAAAATGCCTTACACGTGCGGGTGGAGATTTGATGAAAATGAGGCATGTCTGCAAGTCGTGGAAGGTATAGATATGCGTATTCAGAGTTTTCACTTAATAATTTTTTTCCACACAACTTTGTTCGGAAAAAAAGGTAGTTTATGTCAAGTGCCGCAAATAGATGATTATGAAAATATAGCATCTTTTGCAAAAATGGATATTAGAATGAGTGCATGTTCTTTGAAAATAATAAATGGTCTTCCTTTGTTTGTAAATGCAAATGCTATAGGCTATGCTGCTAGAAAAATATCTAGCAGCATAGAACATTATTAAAACCTGTATTTTTCCTCAATGGTTTAAGGCAGCGGTCCCCAACCTTTTTTGGACCACGGACCGGTTTCACGTAAGACAATATTTTCACGGACCGGCCTTCAAGGTGTGGGGGGATAAATATGACGAAATAATATGATACGACTGGCATAAAAACAAATACGGTAATACCTTGACATACGAGTTTAATTCGTTCCGTGACCGAGCTCGTAACTCGGTTTACTCGTATATCAAATCAATTTTCCCCATTGAAATTAATTGAAATACCATTAATCCGTTCCAGCCCCCCAAAAAACACCCTAATTTCTTTGTTACGTAGTTATAAAAATGAGAAATGTATTTATAAATAATTAATACAAAACATAATACTGTCATGGTTTTCCCTTCCTTTCCTCTAATTCGACGCCTCGTCCTTTTTTCGGTCTATCAGATTTTTCTCCGCATTCCCTTGCGGGATTTTCCTTTCGCCCAGGTGATTATCTAGTTCACCTGTCGCCCGCGTCAGGAGGTATTTAAACCCCTGAGTTCCACTTCCTGGCGCTTCTTTATCATTTCGTGCCTTCACGTATGTATGGTTGTTGTTTGTTTCCTCTGCTCGCACTTAAAAGATTGTTATTCTTTATTCGCGTAGTAGAGCTATACCCAGATAACTACTAGAAGCTCAGGGAATATAGTTTAGGTTTTTCCCTCTTTTCACTTCTCCGTTTCCACTCCCGCTCTCTTTGTTGTTAGAGGGCGTGAGCGTTATTTTATTTTCATTTGTTTCACCAGTTATCGGGCGTTATAGTCACGTTCCGAGGGTGCCTTTGTTTTTGCTGTTCTTCTGGCTATCGGTATTAGTGTCGCCCGTGTTTACGTGGCTATCCCGGTTTTACAAGGGTGTTTTTGGTTTCGGCTACGGCTGGGAGGTTTTTTCATTCTTTCTTTTCTTTCATCGCGTTTGGTTCATCGTTGTACCACTTACAACGCCCTTACAAATACAAAGATAATAAAATAGAATATAAAGAAATAAATTGGTTTTATAAAGTGTATTTACCTTGGAGATCAGACGACTTGGGCTAACGGAAGATGCTGGTGGAGGTGGTGGAGGAGATAGGCGGAGGAGATTTGAAGGGCTCATCACACTTTATCCCTAAACTTAATTGATACAACTTTGTTTTTAGTTTTTTAGTTTTTTCATGCGGGTGTTCGCTTGCTTAACTGCGCCAACTAGCGGAGGCGTCTCTAAGCTCGCTCCACTTGCTCGGCTCGTAACTCGGGTCTAGGCTCGTAAGGCGAAGCAAGAAATTGTCCGAGCAACGGCTCGTAACTCAGAATACTCGTAAGTTAGTGCACTCGTATGTCAAGGTTTTACTGTATAAAGTGCATAAAAAATACAACTCACCATCTCAAGAGACGCAGATGCATTTTTCTAAATAAAACATCTTTCAGATTCTGAATACAAAAATATTTTATTGATTATCAGTCTTTCTGTGCGGACCGGTGGTTGGGGACCGCTGGTTTAAGGCATTGAAATGATGTGTTCTTCCATGAGGCAATTTATGTCATTTCAAATGTACAGTTTGAAGGACCACATTCTCTTGAAAGGTAAGATGAAAAAACACAGGGTCAAGTTAAATTAAATAATTTAGGAAATATTGGGTAGAATTGCTGAGGAATACAACAGTTTAATTAGTGTGAGCTGCAGTAGGCAATATTATTGGTTGTAATTTGGCCTCATTTTTTCAATACTTTTAACGGCAGGCCTAGTTTTTGCAGGTTGTAATTCATTACTTAGTGTTTTGTAGGTTATGCGTGAGTAACTTGCCATTTTTGTATTTTGAAAACATTTTTTGTTCAGATATTTGTTTTTGTACCGTGTTTGTTATGAGTAGCTAACTGATGATGATGAAATATATATTGAAAATAAATGAATGAACCATAAAATAGGCTAATGAAATCTAGCCATAATAACAGTCTCAGTAGGCAATACGTGTAGCCTATGTCTTAATGTTAAACTAAGACTCGAATTATTATTTGTTTGTTAGCTAGGTAAATAGCAAGATAGCTAAATCATTTGTGAGCATATTGGTATGAAACACAGGCTAGCTAGCTAGCTATTGAACTAATATGAACCTGGCTCACTTGACAATGGCCTGTTCATAAACGGTGTATGCTGTCAGCTACCTACCGTAAGTTAACTAGTTAATGAGCCTACAGTGTAATTATGTCAGGTAGACTAGGAATTAAGCAGTTTAAATTTACATTGAACATTGAAAACATTAAATGACCATACCAATCAAATTTAACATATTTCCTATACGTTACCTTTTCCTTGATCAAAACCTGGACTATGCGAATCTTCAAAATCCAGTTCCCTTAGAAATCCTGCGAAGTCTATGGCATTTGTGCCTCAGGACAAAATAACTGTATAAGAACAGCTCTGTGGTCCGGATAGAAAGGAACTAATGTAATGTCCTACTAATCAGACATTTGTGTAACCACATCGCCCTCTCCTGACAAGAATGAGAACATCTCTCCTATTACTGAATTGCACGATAAAATATCATTCTGCATTTGTGACATGATAAAAAAGAAATAGACACATGACATTGTCATTGGACAACAAGGCCACACAGGCATATTTTCCAGCAATCTCTGCATATCAGAAAAGAAGACAATACTACCGTCAAAGAAAGTACCCTACCACACATTATTATTATTAGTACTATTATAATTAATAGTGTTTGCAATTCATTGTCTGCAGACAATGTTCAGAGGCTATTGTAAATTTTTTAAAGTGAGTAACCATGAATCGTATGTTTGTTGAACTGAGGGTATATAATACAAAAACAAAAAAGGTAAAAGTGACTACAGTTTGGCTTTTTTAATATGTCTGTGGTTTGGGGGAGAAAGCAGTTTTAATTTACATAGAAACATTGGAACATTAAATTACCATACTAATCAAATTTATCAATTCAGTAAGTTGACAAATATACCAATGTTCTAAAGTGCCAAGGGCGACTTATGTCGACCAATATGTGTAAACAGTGAAAAAAAAAAATAGAATAATTAAAGAGAGGTTATAGTATCGAGTGTAGGAGTACCAGAAAATAAGATATCAAGAGTCTTTTGATATTGTTGGGACACAGTCATGCAAAAGATATGCGACTAAAGATTAAAAATGATTACTTTATTCTACATTAGGTTAAATTGTCCAATATATTTTGATTCCCGGAAATGGGGGGAACTATGTACAAATGTGAGGGTTTATGCAGAATAACGATGAGCGAAACGCGACAAAGAAAAAAAGGGATATAAAGTCCCTGGCAGTAGCCAAAACAATAACACACCCCTATAAAACGGGCTTGCCACGTAAACATGGCAGAGAAAAGAATCAGAATAGCGAACGCTAAAAATATTGCGAGAAGGACAGAAAAAATGCACCTTCGGAACGTGACTAAAACGCCCGATAATTGGTGAAATAAACAAAATAAAAATAAAACTCAGAGAGAATGGGAGCGAAGGAGAGGGAAGAGAAATAAGGAAACAGAAAAACGAATTCCCTCGGCTTCTAGGCCAAAGAAAATATCAACTGCAAAACCAAAGAAAATAATCATCTTTCAAACAACAGAGAGAATTAACCCACCTAACACTGACTTCACGAAGGCACTAAATGATAACGAAGCATCCGGAAGCGGGAGAGAGAAGCTTAAATACCTAACAGGCAGGGGAACAGGTGAAATTAATAATTAGCGGGGAGGAGCAAAGCCCCGAGACGGAATGCAGAAAAATCCGATAGATTGCTTAACCGGCGCAGAGAGGACGAGAACCGTAGCAAACGAGGGAAGGACGCCACAAACCATGACAACAAATGGTTCGATAATTTCTAAACGGTTCATCCGATATGGATGAAAACGCCCTCAAATTAAAGCTGACAGTCTGCACTTCAACCGCATTGTCATTGCATCCTTTCAAACTCAAAGTGCTAGCGTATACCAAAATAAGTAAAAATGTGTCACTGTCCAATGAATTATGATGCTCACTCTATGTCTGAATGAACGTTCTCTAATGAACTCGATGGCTCGCTACAGCTCTAATTTATTTGAATAAAGAAAAAACACGGTTTGGTGACAGTCAACACTTAAAGGTCCCTTATTGTTTCACTTTTGGGCAATTTTACATCATCCACGTCAGTCTATGGAACACAGCTGTAAGTTGTTTTTCAATAAAAATAAATTTTGTGTATTTTAAATCAAGCACTGCAATGCACCTCTCTGTGTCCTTCCAACTGAACAAGCCGTCTTGGCATGGGTCATTAATATTCATAAGCCCTTGCCCTGATTGGCTGAGCAATCGACTCTGACTATAGCTGAAATTTCTGGAGTCGTTGGAATCGACTCTTCGACTTCAAATTCGGTCACAAACTGCGGTTTTCAAGTCTGTTGTAGCGATATGCGCATGGACCATATTAGGCTACACATTAGGCTAATATGCCAGTCAGTGGTGAAGGCTCCTTGAGAATAGTGAATATACGCTTATCCGATTAGCAATTAAATTTAAAGGTCCAATGTCCCATACAATTTTTTCTCAATTTTATATTATTCAAAAATGTCTACAAAACATGTTGATAAGGTTTTTTAAGGGGAAACATTTTGCAATATATAAAACATATATATAAATCCAGTGAGTTAACCTTCCACCTGAACAGCCCGTTTTGAATGGGCAGTTCAGGTTTTGTTTTTTACATGCTCTGCATTGATTGGCTAACTGACCCAGAATCACAAGAGCATCCATTTCCTGCCTGCACTTTCACTCTGAAAAACAGAAGAAACAAATAAAAAAGAGCAAACGGTGACATTAAATAATGTATAAATAAATGTAACATATATACAATATAGCGATTACTTCTTAACTGTTTAAAGTATACTTAGCATTTACGTTACTTTTCAAGCAGTCGAAGACATCCCTGCATGCTTTCAAATGTTTTCAAATGTCAAATTGATGTGTTCCCCCCTCTGCAAGCTATTGTTTTTAAGCAATTTGTCGGAATAATATTGGGTAAAATACAGCCACACGTTAGACAGTTTCGCTTATAGAAAATTGACCTAGTTTAATGTTAGCTGTTTAATGTAACAACAGTGCCGTTGTTAAATAATGTTAGCAATCGGAAGCTCGTGCATTGTATTTTAAGTCCTTTGTGCAGATGCACAGTGAAGTTGGCGCCGGTGTTGTGCCGTATTATGCACCCCTGCCGTGGATTACACCCCCTGACGGAAGCGCGCGCTTACGTCATTCGGTTTGAAAAGTTGCTGAATTAGCTTCGTTTCATTATCGTACCAATATAATATGAAGGAGGTATTCATATTATTGTACTATAATGCTTTGTGAAGGGTATCCTTGTTTTAAAGATGGTAAGCAACCTTCGATTTTATACTCATTTCAATTTAGACTCAAAACACGGAATTGGCCAGGGGTATGTTAGACGCAAATCCATAGCTACTTTTCTTATGGCACGATCGCATTCTGCGAAAATATAGCCCAGCTATAATTACAAAATTAGCTGGAATTTTACTGGGGTTGTATTTAGCTACTCGTAGCTGGGGAAATAACAGCTTCCTTATCCAGCAGATCAGCTCGACTGAAAATTAAATGTGATCCACGGTTATCATATGCAAGTCATATCGCTAAACTATACTGGATACTTGGCAGGACCCCAACGATCACCGTCAAGTATTTCTTTAAATGTTTTTTTGCAGCTAAATGAATACAAATAAAAATGTATCTCCTATACAGGTGCAGCTCAAAAAATTAGAATATCGTGAAAAAGTTCAATATTTTTTGTCACTCATGTCAGAAAGTGAAACTCATATATTATATAGATTCATTACACATAGAGTGAAATATTTCAAGCCTTTATTTCAGTGTTTCAGAAAATTAGAATATTTTGCTTTAACATATTTTTAAAGTATCATATTTCATATTTGGTCGCATATCCTTTGCATGCTGTTACTTCCTGAAGTCTGTGACCAATCAACATCAAAAGACTCTCGATATCTTATTTTCAGGTACGGTTTTCTGTCCGGTTTTCAGCGCTGGGTTACTTAAGAAACATCGGCAGTTTGATCCCATTAAAAAAAGCTCCGCGACCTGGACATAAAATACTCTCTACTCTATCCTGCCACGCTGAGAGTTATTACTGAGGGTAAATCCACACTGTTTCGCTGCCCTGTTGATGCTGAGGCATTTCTTTGTGATATCCCCATGACATCTCTATAACTGGGTGATAGATGGGTGATAAATCTTCTTTCTTCCTCTCCGTCTTACTACTGTTTTTCTTGTGTCTATCATTATTTTGTTATGATGGTATAGCATGCCTTTTAGTTGCTGGGACTTAAAACTAACTTTTGATAATAAACTTTGTTGTTATGGCGGCATGTTGTCAAATCAATCTATGCCATGTGATTACATTTTTTGTTTGTCGTAAATCATAACGTAAGGCATCAAGACGCAGTGATCTGTCGTAAAGTCATGCCGTGAATGTTTGTGATAGATGATATCCTTGGTTAAATTAGTTTTATTTGGAAGGCCTATTTGATGGGAAGTGAATGATTGTGGATTTTTCAGAGTAATTTAAATTTAACAATGCAATCACACTATCCCCTGCTAAACTTGCTGACTGAGCTTCGTTTTGTCGTTGTTTTTGTTTAGCCAGTTTGTGATTATCTTTGTGCGTGTGCGTGCGTGCGTGCACTGCTCTCTTGTTACCTACACCTTACCCCCCAGCCCCTCTTTTTACTTTTTATTATATAGTAATATTTCTGATAATGAATTTAAACTTGACAACTATGTTTTGTACAGAGCTGATCAGGATGCTAGAGGAGGAGGAGTGGCAACATATGTTTCCTCAAACTTGTCTTCAGAGCATGTTATACAAAAAGAGAATCCTATGTATTTTGAATGTCTCTTTGTTAAAATAATTTTTTATGAAAACAAACAATTAACTCTAGGAAATATTTACAGACCTCCAAATGCTCCCTCAGAATCTACAAAGTGTATTTTGTCTACCATAACTCTTTAGATCATCCAAATGAAATGATTATTCTGGGTGACTTTAACAGCAATTCGTTCATCGCTCAATGATCAAAACCTATTTGGCAGTATAAACCTAACTCAACTCATAAGTGAACCTACCAGAGTTGATTACAGGTCTAAGTCCTTGTTAGATTGGATTCTTGTCACCCATCCTGATAGAATTTGTGGTATTATCTGACTGTTTTAGTGACCACTCCATTATTTTCTGTGTTTGGAAGATTAAAGTACCTTGTCTTCCACCAATATGCATCAAAGTTAGACAATGTAAAAATATGAACACTGAAATTCTTATTCAAGATTTAACTGCCATAAATTGTGACAGGCTTCAGCTCATACCTTTTGTTGATGATGCATGGAATTTCTTTTACACAGAGTTTATTAAAGTTATAGACAAAGTTATATGCCCCCTGGACAACAATTAAGGTTAAGGGTAGACATTTATCTAGGATTAATGGTGATCTTATAAGTCTCTTTAAACAGAGAGATAAGGCCTGGGAAAAATATCGCTCGACAAAGGATTCTGCTGATTGTTTTGCATATAAACATTTAAGGAATACATGTACAACCAAAACAAGAAACGCTAAATCTAATTATCATAAAGACTGTTTAGCTAATGATTTTAATAACCCTAAACAGTTTTGGACCAGAATCAACAGCATCATCAATAAATTCACGAAAAGCCCTACTACTCATATTAGAGTTAACAATGAAGTTGTTAATGATCCCTCTATAATTGCTAATGCCTTTAGCCAGCATTTTTCCTCTGTCTGCAGCTCACTTTCCCCCCCCCCCCCCCCCCTACTCTGATACTTCATTGAATAACTCTAAATGTGGTAGCTCCTTCTCCTTTAGAAGATTCCATCAAATTGATATTCAGCAGGTTATTTGTGATCTAAGCTCAGGTAGTGGTGCTGGCCCAGATGGTGTGTGAAAAGTAAGTTTTAACCAACTATCTCAATATGTTAATGATTCTCACATCTTATCTCCATACCAATCTGGTTTCAGACCTAACTTATCTACAACCACTGCTCTTTTAAAATTTGATGTATCCTCTTCATTGGACAACAATATGCTTACAGGCACAATATTTATAGATCTTACTTTTGATATGGTTGATCACTACCTCCTCATTGACAAACTTTGTGCTATTGTTTTTTTTTTAAATTCCTTACTTTGGTTCAACTCATATCTTCACCGCAGACATCAGTGTGTCTCTTACCAGGGCAGTCAGTCAGATTTTATGATCATGGAAAAAGGTATACCTCAGGGTTCATCTTTAGGGCCGTTGCTATTCTCCATTTTTATTAATGATCTCCCACAAATCTGTTCTGATTGTCATATTCAACTATATGCAGATGATACTGTGATTTATTCCTCCAAGACTGATATCTCGCAAATTCAGTGTACATTCCAGGCTGATTTTGATGCCGCTCAAAAATGGTTTTCTTTTAACAAACTTCAACTAAATAAGAAGAAGCCTTATAGTATGTTGTTTGGCACTAGATTAGATTTTTTGCATTTAACCAATCATTTCTTGATTCATTTCTTAGATGGGACACCACTCGAGAAAGTGGAGGAATTTAAATATTTTTGTCTTTGGTTTGATTCTCAACTTTCTTTTAAGCCCCATATTGATAAAGAAAATGAATTGCAACCTGAGAATATTATATCGCTCTATCAACTGTTTCACCCTACAGGTCAGGAAAATAATTATATCACAGTTGATATTACCAATACTAGATTATGTTGATATTGTCTATCAGAATACCTCAGAAACAAATCTTCGTCCTCTTAATGTAGTTTACAATAGTCTCTGTAGATTTGTTTTGAGGTGTCCTTATAGAACCCATCACTGTTTTATGTTTGAGTCGCTAAATTGGTTAACACCTAAATCTAGAAGACGTTTTCACTGGTTGCAATTTATTTTTAAATGTATTTTCCTTAATTATCCTTCTTACCTAAAACTATTTTTAATTCCATATAGGTCATCGTATAGTGTAAGGCATACTGAGTATCCTTTTTTCTTCATTCCTTGAATTTCTAAATAAATTGGACAACGTGCCTTTAAATTTAAAGCTCTATCTGACTGGAACAACTTGCCCAATTCAATTAGATCTATTACCTCCTTTTATTTCTTGAAGGCATCTCTTTTTACTTATCTTCAAACAACCTACTCTTGCTTCTAATTATATTTGAGATATGGAATTTATTTATCTCTAATATGTAGGTGCATATAAATGCATGTATATAGCTTTATATGAGTATGTGTACATTTATTGTATGTATTTATACTGTATGTATTTTGGCATTTTTAGGGGAATCAGTGGGTGAGGGAGTGGCTAGGCTTGGGAGAGAATTTCTGTGTATGTGTGAGTGTATCTGTGTTGTTTTGCTTTATGTATTGTATTTCTGTATATTTGTGTTAAGGACCCCCTTGAAAACGAGATGGTTAATCTCAAGGGGTTCATCCTTCTAATAATAAATTGTTCTATATCTTAGATAAAAAGAGGAGTTTACTGATCAGATCTGTCTAGCTAATGTTCAATATATGACGTGTTGAGTTTTCTGAATGGTTGAGATTCATTCATAAAAACCTCCTGAGCAGGTGACATCCGGCGACGTTGCACGGACGAGCAGATTAAATAAAACTTAACAGGTTTGTCATTCTTGGCTCTCCTGCTAAGGTCCAGTGGACATCCAAATTAGACGGTGTATCTGCCTCAACTTTTAAATATTGTTAAAAATAAAACTAGCTATGTCTTATAATTCACCATAATTCACAATTAAAAAGTGATATAAACAATGTATGGAGCAAGGCGATGTCTTATAAACTTTCCTTCGGGCTATTCGAGGGACGTCACAGAAACACGCCCGATGTCGCCGACATCCATTCCACGGACAACTAATGGACGTGATTTTGGTCCGTGGGTTTATAAATAAAAAATATATATACTGTGCGGCGACAGGAAACATGGCGATGCATGTGTATGTAACCACAGCAACCGAATGTCATGCAAGGGTGTCCCATTTCTTAGCTATGCGCCGTTGCGCACCGCACAGCGCACTTGCACCCCTTGGTCCAACCTCGGGGAAAAGTGCGGACTTGAAGGAAGTGCTTAGACCATAGGGCGAGTATTTGGACAAGGCCAATAGAAACCAATGGGGAGCACGTCCGAAACAGGAAGTTTTAATTTTGCGCTCATCTCACATGCGCAGGTCACATGCATAATCACGTCAATTCACATGTACAACGAGGAAGGTGCAGAGCAGTGATGCAGATAGAAGGCTATACCAAAGCCCATCCCCCTTCTCCACAAGTTGTCCACGGGTGATAAACGCTTTGGATAAACGCTGTAGCATCCCCACCGTTGAATGGTCAAGACTTAAACTGATGGTTTTCTTGATTTATTGAAATCCTTCCGTTGTCAACCAATAAACCACCGTAAGAGCTATAGGCAGAGTACAAATACAATGCATTACCTAACTAGCCAGTGTCATGTATTAACCTAGCATAACATTCAGTACCATCACGTAGTATATGAACTTAGCACATGTAAGAAATGTCTTATTACAGTACAAAATCATTTCAAAAGGCATTAACACATGTTAACCGTGTATTATTACATGAACACTGACCTTGTGCCTCTTCGGCGGGTGCTAAAACAATTCAATATTAAACCTTAACTGTATCGCTATCTTTCTGTCTTTGTTAACGTTTCTGTTGCGTTCTGTTCTTCTCTGCTTCGTGCGCGCGCTAGGAACTCACTTGAGCACGGCACATCATTTCAACATAAAAGTCCTTCAAACAAGGCAGAATATAAGGCAATATAAATTCACCAAAAATAGAAGCAATAATTATAGATCATGACTATACTCAATAGTGCTGTGTTTTCTTTAGAACTAATTCAGAAATTGGGTCCTTTACACTCCCACCAAAATTATGAGTATTTCATTACACAACATGAACTACGAATAATTTTCTCAATAGAAATTACATTTAACATGAACACATTTTTCATTTACATTGACAAATTTTTTTTTTTTTTTTTTTTTTAACATTTCTTTTTTCTTTTCCTTTTTTTTTCCTTTTCTTTTAAGTAGCTTCTAGCAGCAGGACCAGTTTCTGCACCGGACGCTCCAACAAAGAGAGCTTACTCAAGCGCTCACCCTTTTTGCTCAGTCTCTTATCTCCAACAGAGATTTTTGCTCTTCTTACAAGTCCATCCTTTCCCTTGACAGTCTCTATGACTCTTGCAAGTTTCCACTCACCTCGAGGCGACAGTTCATCAATGTCCAGGACAACATCACCTACTTGCAAGTTTCTTTTCGGTGTGTGCCATTTCTGTCTTGCCAAGATGCTGTGCAGATATTCTTGTTTCCAGCGGCTCCAGAACTGCTCCGCTAAATGTTGCACCCTTCGCCATCTCTTTGCTCCGTAAACGTCCTCTCTGGGGAATGTGCCGGGCGGAGGCAGTGCTGGGCCAGTCTTCATTTGGATGAGGTGATTGGGGGTTAAAGGCTCCAGACTGTCGGGACTGAGTAAGGTGTCTACAGTAAGGGGTCTACTGTTGACTATAGCCATAGCTTCATATAGCAGAGTTCATAGTGCAGAGTCAGTGAGTCTGTTGTGAGAAAGTGTCAGCGTGGAGTTCAGGACACTTCTGACTGTTTTGATTTGGCGCTCCCACACTCCACCTGCATGACTTGCGTGGGGTGCGTTCATCACAAAGTCACACTGCCTTTGTGACAGAAACGTGCTCAGTCTGTCAGTGTCAAGCTCTTGTAAAGCAGCCTTGAATTCATTCTTGGCACCAACGAAATTCGTGCCTTGATCGCACTGGATTTGGCGGACAGCACCTCTGATGGCGATGAAGCATCGCAAGCCGTTAATGAAGGCATCGGTAGACATGTCTTCTAGCATTTCCAGGTGGATGGCCCGTGAACAAAAGCAGGTAAAGAGCAGGCCATATCGTTTGTGTTGTTTCCTTCCCTCTGTTGTGACGAAGGGACCGAAGCAGTCCATTCCACAATAAGTGAAAGGAGGGGAGGGCTCCATGCGTTCTTCAGGTAAGTCACTCATACGTTGGCCCTCTGATGGTCTCCTAAGTCTTCGACAGATCACGCACTGGCGAATGAATGAAGACACAGCTCGGCTCATACCTGGTATCCAATATCCACTGGATCTGATCTCATTGGCCGTAAAGCCCTTGCCTTGATGCTTGGTCCTTTCGTGATTGTGAGCTATTATTAGTAGGGCCGGGACTCGATTAAAAAAATTTATCTAATTAATTAGAGGCTTTGTAATTAATTAATCGAAATTAATCGCATTTTAATCGCATATAAATATTTGACCTGAGAACAGTGAGAAGTATTTTTTTTCACATGGATTTTTAGTATACCATTGAATAATGACTGAATAATACATAAGCTTAAGCAACAAAAATATTGTTTATTTTTGTTCAAGTCCAACAGACCAGTGCAATTTTTGCCATTAAGTGTAGCAATAGCATATTTAGAAATATAGTACATTTCAGAAATTCAGGTAGCCTATAGGTACTGTAGGTAGGTAGGTCTACAGTCGAGTGCAACCCAGTAAGCCAGGGCGTTGGTTATTTTTTCAGACGTGGACTTAGTTACCCTCGTCCTCAAACCAGTCAACTGGTGGAGTGTGGGTTGGGTGTGGGTCCTTGTACTCGAAGTCGGGCTAACGTCCACGCTAGCTACCACACTAGCGTTCACGCTAGCTGCTATATGTTTCGCATTGAGGTGATATTTGAGGCTCGATGTGCTGCGGTGATATGCGAATTCCTTGTTGCATAGCTTGCACACAACCATGCTCTTATCGACGCTTCCATCCGTTCGTTTTTTGTAACAAAATTTCCCATCTACGGGGCCAACCAAAGCGGTCTCATCAGCTACTTCGTTCATGTTCACTGTGGTTTGTTGTCTGAACTCATGAAGCTAGCAGCTAGTTGGTGGTCCAGTATAATCGGTCCGCCTGACTCATCCAGTGAGAAACGTTCCACGGTGCAAAAATAAGTAAAATAATTTTAATAAGTGATTAAAATGCGTTAATTTTTTTAACGCGTTAATTATTATGTAATTAATTAATCTTAATTAACGCGTTAAAGTCCCGGCCCTAATTATTAGCTTTGTGACCTGATGCTCTTTGGGAATGACAATGGGATGTTTAAGTGAATCTGAGAGAGACGAATGGCGGAGTCTTCCTCCCACCTTCACAACACCGTCTGTGTCAATAAAGACATCAAGCTGGTAGAGTTTGTTGTTTTTAGTTAATTGATTTCCTTTCTTTAACTGTTCAATTTCTTTCTCATATGCTTGACTCTGCAGATCTCTGATTATGACACATTCTGCCCCTTTCTGTTCATTTACTGTGGAGAGAGCCTTTGACTTGATTTGCTTAGCCCGTCTCACAAGGCGGGCCACTGCTTTGATGGCTCTGCTCCATGACGAGAATTTGCCCAAGCGGTCTGCAATGCTGAATGGCTCCGATGTCCGCAAGGCAGAAGTTTGTAGTGTTTGAGCTTTTCTGATCTCTGGACCTCCTGCACCCTGTTAGCGACGAATGTATGAAAGCGCCTTGAGTCGTTGTTAATGTAGCTTAACACTACTTTGGAGTCTGTCCAGAAGTACTCTTTTGCATTAGCACAGCCAAGCTCTTCTCTGAGCATGTTGCTGACAGTAACTGAGACTACTGCCGCTGACAATTCAAGCCTTGGTATTGTCATTAGCTTTGTGGGAGAGACACTGGCCTTTCCTATCATGAGAGAGCAGTGAATCTCTCCTCTTTTGTTCTTGACTCTCAGATAAGAGCACTGTCTGTATCCACTGGTGCTCGCATCGGAGAAGTGGTGTAATTCTGTTTCAATGACTTCTCCAAAGTCTCCGGGTACATAACATCGAGCTATATTTATCTTTTCCAGGTTTGCGAAGTCATGTTGCCAGCTCTCCCACCGTGGCCTCAGCATTTCCGGTAGAGGGTCGTCCCATCCGACACCTTGACGGCACATCTCTTGTAGGATCTTCTTCCCGGTAAGGACATATGGCGCCAGGAAGCCAAGAGGATCATATATGGAAGCGACAGTAGACAATATGCCTCTACGTGTCCCTGGTTGATTTGCCACAGTGTTGTTGAATCTGAAACTATCCCCTTCTATGCTCCATTGGATTCCTAGGGCTCGCTCTATTTGTGTGTCGGTGAAAGTCAAATCCTTTGTCTTTGTGTCCGTTGCTCGCTCTGACGAGGGTATACTCTGTAGAACGGCATGGTTGTTCGAGACGAATTTGTGGAGACGGAGACCTCCTTTGGCACATATTTCTCTTGCCTCTTGTGCCAACTGTATGGCCTTTTCCACAGTGTCTGTACTTGTGACCCCGTCGTCCACATAGAAGTCTCTTGCTACAAATTGTGATCCTACTGGATGTGAGAGCCTGTTCTCATTGGCTAGGTACTTCAATCCATAATTCGCGCAGCCAGGTGATGACACTGCACCAAAAAGATGGACCTTCATACGGTAATCCTGTGGCTGTGCGTTAGAATCTCCATCTTTCCACCACAGGAACTGAAAGTAGTTGCGATCCTGCTCTGGCACGTGAAACTGATGAAACATTTTCTCTATATCACACATGTGAGCGATCGTGTACTGTCTGAACCGTAGGAGGACACCGGTGAGGTTGTTTATCATACCTGGCCCTGGGAGGAGGTGCTCGTTGAGGCTTGTGCTACCACACTTCGCAGAGCAGTCAAATACGACACGCAGCTTGTTTGGCTTTTTCGGGTGATATATGCCGTGATGCGGAATGTACCACCGTTCACCTGGAATTCCATCTTCTCGCACCTCTTCCACATCACCTCTCTCTATGATTTCCCTCATGTATGTTGTGTAATCCCTTTTGTATTTCTCATCTCTGTTAAACTTCTTTCGCAAATGGTTAAGCCTGGTTTCAGCAAGTCTCCTGTTGTCAGGTAAGTGTGGCCGTTGTCTAAAGGGTAATGGCATCTCATAATGTCCCTGTTCATTTCGTCTTATGCCTTCTTTTAGTTTGCTCAGGAAAATGAGATCTTCTTGTGAAACTGTTTTGTCATCCCCTTTAATGTCCTTGAAATCTGACTCTAGGGCGCTGATCACATCCATTGGCGTAAATGGAGGGAGTTCCTTTACAGAGACTTTGTGGCACAGGCTGGTGTCTGTTCCGTCTAAGCTTGGTGCCGAGCAGCCTACAACACTCCATCCTAAATCCGTACAAATGGCGTAGGGCTCGTGGTTGTTCCCTGTTAATACTTGTCTGGGTGTCAATGCTCTGGGACAGTTGTACCCAATTAAAAGCCCAACATCACAGGTGAGGAGGGGTGGCACTTTATCAGCAATTGATCTTAAGTGAGGCCATCTTCTTGCCGTGTCGTGAGTGGGTATATGATCACGGTTTCCCGGAATGCAGTCTTTTGTATATGCAGGGGGC
Organism: Ilyophis sp. 1 JC-2022; assembly: GCA_022702515.1. Taxonomy (NCBI): domain Eukaryota; kingdom Metazoa; phylum Chordata; class Actinopteri; order Anguilliformes; family Synaphobranchidae; genus Ilyophis; species Ilyophis sp. 1 JC-2022. Next base: position 6,800,446 of record CM040406.1, on the reverse strand, counting down.
AGGTCAATGTGGATGAAAGAGTTGTAACCTCTCACTCTAAGTCAAGACACCCTTTCACACTTCACAATCATGTTCTCTCCGAGCATAGTGGTAAGTTTCAGCTTCACTGGTTGGGTATTTGCTTGCAGCTCATTGCTTATCTCATTGTCGATGAATGTGCTGTCGCTTTGAGTGTCCAGTAATGCGTAAACAAGATGTTCTTTGGACGGATCAGTGGCCAAGGACACCCATACAGGAACGATCATGGATGTGCTGCATGATTGGCCCTCTCTGGTGACATTCAATGTCGTGGCTGCTATCGTTTCACCAGAAGTGTGTGAAGCTGTGTTTGCCATGGATGCTTGACCTTCTCGCCCTTCACGCCTTCTAAAGTTCTCATCATGGAGACAGGAGGGATGCCTTCCCTTGCATACATCACAAGTGTGTCGGTAACGACATTCCTTGGCGCTGTGACCTGATTTGAGACACCCGTAACATAGCCTATTTTCCTTCACATGTTTCCGTCTATCATTTAAAGGCTGTCCCATGAATTCTGGACATTTGGGTAGTTGATGTTTGTCATTTTTGCACCACATGCATGGGAGTTTTGGTTTCTCATTGCTTACTATTGATTTATTACCGTTTGCAGCTGTTTGGATGCTGAAGACATTAGCCTTATTTCCTCTGAATTCCTTTGTGCTTTTCTTTTCGTTGGTTGTGTGGAGGGCATGTAGTGAAGTGACGGGATTACATGCTATCTCTGCTTCTAGAGACACAAAGTTAGCAAAAACTTGGAAAGTGGGAAATGCTCTACCGTCCATGAGGGCTACTGTGACCTGGCGGTTCCAGCGGGATGCCAGCCAATCCGGAACTTTAAGCATCAGCTTTTGATTCTCTTCACAGTCGTTTAATATTTCTAGCCCTCTCACATGGGGCATAGCTTGTGAGCAGGCATTCAGGAAATCAGAGAATGTTCTTAGACCTTCTGCATCTTTGGGCTGTATTTTCGGCCATTTTGACAGCTTCTCTCTGAAAGCTCGTTGGATTACAAACGGCTGACCGTATCGTTGGTTAAGCTTATTCCATGCGTCTCTGTATGCCTCCTCATCATTTCTGTAGAATGTGCCTTCAAGGCATTTTTGAGCTGCGCCACTAACGTATTTCTTTAAGTAATAAAGTTTGTCAGCAGAGGAAATATTCTTCTGATCAATAAGAGACTGGAATGAGGCTCTCCACTCAATGAAGTGCATTGGCTCGCCACTAAATATTGTTGGTGTTGGCATTGGGAGTCTATTTGTGGCTATGCTCTCTTGGATTGCCTTTGCCAAATAGGAGACATCCGTAGGGGGCATTGACATATCAATGTGAGGACGCTGGTGATCTATGAGTGTATTGAAAGTCAATGGCCTATTGTTTGATTGTGTAGGCTGGTAAACATTTCCTTGTTTGATTTCCCGATCATAGATTTCAAGTCTAGCACGAGCCACCTCCATGTCCCTTTCTGCTTGCAGGCGTTCTAATTGAGATTGCTGCATTTCAAGTTCCCTTTTGTGCTGCTCTTCCATTAACCTTATTTTTTCTTTTTGTTTTATTTCCTCTTGCATTATTTTATATTGAGCCTCTTTGGCAGCAAGCTCTGCGGCTGCTTCAGCTCTTTTTGCAGCTATGCTCAGGGTATCGGAGTGCTGGCTGGCTCGAGAATGTGAGGCAACAGTGCCATAAATGGAGTGAGCATAGTCATGGGCTAGTAGCTGATGAAGACGGCTCCTTTCATAATCTTCATTGAACTCTCCACTTATCTCTGATATACGCTCTAAGATTATTTTCACAATGTCTTTTGTTACAGCCTCACATGCATCAATTCTCCTTCTAAGTTCAGTGGAAGGCGTCACTTTCCCTCTTATTTCATCATAAAGTTTCACAATTTCATTCATTCCCCTTTCAATGTCATCTGCCATAGTAGCCAACTCAGTCTCAGATATGTCTTCCTTTAAATTGTCTCTGGATTTTCTGATTAGAATTTTCCATTGTTCATATATGCTGAGCAAACGTTTTTCCTTTTTAACTACTTCCTCCATTTGGTATTCACGAATTTTATCAGTAGGTTTGGGCGGGCGATCTGTACGACGCGGCAAAACTACATCCTCTTCATTATCATCCATTTCATTTTGAAGTTCAGCTAGTTGCCTTTCCTTACTTTCAATCAACTCCTTTAATTCATTCCTAGACTTGCCTTCAGATTCGCCTTGATTTAATAAGCTTCTATGTTCTTGTATTTCCGTTTGTAGCTTCTTTATCAGTTCCTTAGCTCCGTCCATTTTTGCATTTAATTTTCCTTACCTTCTCCGCTGACCATCACACTTGCTAAAACTCACTGCAGTCGCGCCGTGCCGTCTGTGGATTGCGTTAGCAGTTCGATGAAGCAGGTGTAGGTTAAGCTCTTACTGTAGCATCCCCACCGTTGAATGGTCAAGACTTAAACTGATGGTTTTCTTGATTTATTGAAATCCTTCCGTTGTCAACCAATAAACCACCGTAAGAGCTATAGGCAGAGTACAAATACAATGCATTACCTAACTAGCCAGTGTCATGTATTAACCTAGCATAACATTCAGTACCATCACGTAGTATATGAACTTAGCACATGTAAGAAATGTCTTATTACAGTACAAAATAATTTCAAAAGGCATTAACACATGTTAACCGTGTATTATTACATGAACACTGACCTTGTGCCTCTTCGGCGGGTGCTAAAACAATTCAATATTAAACCTTAACTGTATCGCTATCTTTCTGTCTTTGTTAACGTTTCTGTTGCGTTCTGTTCTTCTCTGCTTCGTGCGCGCGCTAGGAACTCACTTGAGCACGGCACATCATTTCAACATAAAAGTCCTTCAAACAAGGCAGAATATAAGGCAATATAAATTCACCAAAAATAGAAGCAATTATTATAGATCATGACTATACTCAATAGTGCTGTGTTTTCTTTAGAACTAATTCAGAAATTGGGTCCTTTACAAACGCGCAGAAATTAACAATGTCCGCTTGAAATGAATTCACTCTATGGGTATAGTGCTAACTGTCCAATTATCATTCTAATAAATTATTTGATGCCACAAAGTAGGCTATTTTTATAAACATATATTAACACGTACATGTTTTATTCAATAAAATAACAGCAAACTCAAACTAATTAAAATGAAATTAAACAAAGATGGCAGAGTGCCTCAGCAAGTGCATTTTCCTGTATGAGTGTATCATGGAATTTGGCAATAGGCTACAATAGCAGGCGTTAATGCAAAGTTCACAGTAGGCCTAGATGGTTAGAAACATAATGTAACTTAAAGGGACTGTAAAGGTAAATCCGTACTTTGCTTCAGACTACATTATATGTGGTTGTTATGGCATGTATTAAGCATCAGCAACAGTATGATATTTCTATTTCATATATCGATCTATATCCATCTATCCATTTCCATCTATTCCGATGTGGGAATTAAATGGGTAGAGTTCAAATTTTTACTGGGCTCAGTCCTATTGGCCACAGACAGGTGGTTCATGATGTCATGAACCACCAGACGTAATGGCAAATTAATGTTTTAATGTCATTACATATCTCCTCCCATAGTTAGAGGAAAATAAAACTATTCTGTCCCACTAAAACGGCCTCTGAGTCTGAGCAAAACAATCGTTTGCCATAGTGAACCTTTGTCTGCATTATCGATAGTTTTGTAATCCTTTATTTCTTGTAATTGTGATGATTATGGCTTACAGCTAATGAAAACCCAAATTCAGTGTCTCAGAAAATTAGAATATTGTGAAAAAGTTCAACATTGGAAACTCATGGTGTCACACTCTAATCAGCTAATTAACTCAAAATACCTGCAAAGGTTTCCTGAGCCTTTAAATGGTCTCTCAGTCTGGTTCAGTAGGCTACACAATCATGGGGAAGACTGCTGACTTGACAGATGTCCAGAAGACAGTCATTGACACCCTCCACAAGGAGGGTAAGCCACAAAAGGTCATTTCTAAAGAAGCTGGTTGTTCACAGAGTGCTGTATCCAAGCATATTCATAGAAAGTTGAGTGGAAGGAAAAAGTGTGGTAGGAAAAGGTGCACAAGCAACAGGGATAACCGCAGCCTTGAGAGGATTGTCAAGCAAAATCCATTCAAGAATTTGGGGGAGCTTCACAAGAGTGGACTGAGGCTGGAGTCAGTGCATCAAGAGCCGCCACGCACAGACAAATCTAGGACATGGGCTACAAATGTCGCATTCCTCGTGTCAAGCCACTCTTGAACCAGATACAACGTCAGAAGCGTCTTACCTAGGCTAAGGAGAAAAAGAACTGGACTGTTGCTCAGTGGTCCAAAGTCCTCTTTTCAGATGAAAGTAAATTTTGCATTTCATTTGGAAATCAAGGTCCCAGAGTCTGGAGGAAGAGTGGAGAGGCACAGAATCCACGTTGCTTGAAGTCCAGTGTGAAGTTTCCACAGTCAGTGATGATTTGGGGTGTTGGTCCACTGTGTTTTCTGAAGTCCACAGTCAACACAGCCATCTACCAGGAAATTTTAGAGCACTTCATGCTTCCTTCTTCTGATAAGCTTTATGGAGATGCTGATTTCATTTTCCAGCAGGACTTGGCACCTGCCCACACTGCCAAAAGTACCAAAAGCTGGTTTGATGACCATGGTATTACTGTGCTTGATTGGCCAGCAAACTCGCCTTACCTGAACCTCATAGAGAATCTATGGGGTATTGTCAAGAGGAAGATGAGAGACACCAGACCCAACAATGCAGATGACCTGAAGGCCGCTATCAAAGCAACCTGGGCTTCCATTACACCTCAGCAGTGCTAATTCATGCAAAAGGAGCCCCAACCAAGTATTGAGTGCATAGAAATGAACATACTTTTCAGAAGGCTGACATTTCTGTTTAAAATATCCTTTTTTATTGATCTTATGTAATATTCTAACTTTCTGAGACACTGAATTTGGGTTTTCATTAGCTGTAAGCCATAATCATCAAAATTACAAGAAATAAAGGCTTGAAATATTTCACTCTATGTGTAATGAATCTATATAATATATGTTTCACTTTCTAAATTTTTTTTTAAAAAAAATAGAACTTTTTCACGATATTCAAATTTTTTGAGCTGCACCTGTATATGGTACCAGCCAGCTTCTGAGCCAATCACAATTCGATGAACTCCTTCAGTTTCCACTATACTTTCTCACATACAGTACATACATTCTACTTTTACATGCAAACATGTGTGTATGTGAGACTGAGAATGTATGCGAGTGAGAATATATGTATGTAAAAGTGAGAATATATATATGTGAGAGTGAGAATATACAGTGTTGAGTTGTTTGGGGGATTGGATGATTGAACTCTCTATCAGTAACAAGGAACAAACAAGACATATTGGTAATTTTACGCTTTATTCATTGAACAAACAGTCAGGAGTCTCAGTAGCGGGTGGAAGAACCATACGCAGCCACAACAGCCTGGCACCTCATGCTGGTCACGCGTTGCTGTGGGATGGCATTCCAACTCAAAACAACTCAAAACAATAGAGTCAATAACAACAGGAGAATACACTGTTTGACATTGGCAGGGAAATTTGGCACATTTCACTTGGGACCCCACCCACATAATCAGCTGTGCTGCTCATCCCACAAATGCATGATCCTTACAATTGGGACATCATTGTAAAGGGAAATGAACAGGCTTTCCTTTTTTTTGAGGAGTTTATACAGGGGGCGGACAAAATATCGGAAACACAAGATGAAAAAACACAGGGCCAAGTTGCATTAAATAATTTAGAAAAGTTTGGATAGCATTGCTTTGGAATAGAGTTAGTTTCATTAGTGTGAGCTATGATAGGCAATATTGGTAGTTGTAACTTGGCCACATTTTGATATCAATACTTTTAAAGGCAGGCCTAGTTTTTGCAAGTTGGAATTAAGGACTTACAGACGATGCTTTTAGGCTATGTGCGAGTAACTTGGCATTTTTTAACGTTGAAAACGTATTTTTTGGTGAGATTATATACATGTATATATTGTATGTTACTATTCTGAAATAAATGTGTACTTTTTGTGTACTAATGTAATGTGTTAGGTAGCTAACTAATGATGATAATGCATGAAGATAATGACATCAAGAGAGACATGCATACAGAATACATGCAGACATATGCATGCATTGTAGCTCAAAGAAAGACATTCTGCGTGAATTCTGTGCTTTAGCCTACCATGAACTACAACTAAATTAAAGTGTTGGCAGTCATTTTAAGTGCATGACGGTACATAGCCTATTTAAACTGTATGAACTTTGCCCCTAGTAGTTGAGACGTATCCGTCTCAATTACAGTATTCATGTTAGTCTAAAATTATGGACTACAGCTTTAAGAAAACCCCGTAAATTTTGACTTACGACCGATCCTGTCGCCACAGCCACAGAGTGTAATGCATAAAATGCACCGTTTATACACGCTAAGAAAATAATGTTCACGTATAGAACGAATAATATTTGTAAAAATTTTAGTAGTAAAAGCATTTTGCCTTGCTTACCGTACTAGCCTATATACAGTACCTGATGCACTTTCGGTTTAGGAGACACCAAAAAAAAATTCTCCAAAATTTCTCATATAAATATGTTTAGGAAACCAAGTACTTACCAGTATATTCAGCTACAACTGTTTTCTGATTAACCCTGAAAAGTTTATCTTGTTACCTTATTACAAGTCCCGTACAATCCACATTTCCACAGCGACCATCTATCGCACTTAGGGCTAAAATATGTTGCTGTTATTGTGTAGAAACCACCAAACTATATAGAAAACTAGAATCTCTCCCATTCATTCTGTTGAAGCCAGCATTCTCCGCCTACTTTACCCAAATCCCCACGCCATTCTTTTCCGTACCATGGAGGCCAGTTTGCACCATTTACTAAGGATTGTGGGTCGCCCTAGCAGCCAATCACGGTTGCTTCACTCACGGCGTCCATCGTGGTCCAAAAATCACGGCGCCCACTGCCATCAGTATGAGAATGTCAACCTAGTAGATGGAGATGGATAGATAACCTTTTTTTTTAGAACCTAGCAAGATACATTCATAATGTAAGTAAATACATCATTAGCGATTGTTTTGGTTAAATGCCTTTCCATTTTACACTGTAAACAGGCTACCAATGTTGTACTTGTAATCATATTGTCAACTACCTTAGCCCAAGCTAACAATTAGCAAGCCTGAGCTAATTATTTGCATTAGCTATAATTGCCTTTTGTTATTTTGTCTATCTCTGCAGCTATCAAAGACACTGTTAGGCTAAAGGCAAATGTGTAGGCCTAATAGCATGTCTTGGTGAATAAAAGCTATTTGAATAATCTGTCCTGATTTAGTAATTCCTCATTACAGCAAGATTTTAAACTATAGCCTACTGACAAAAATGTAAAAATTTAACAAGAATATCTTAAAGGCCCACTTAAAGGCCAAAATACATTACGACAAAGCCATTTCCAAGGTTTATTTGCATGGTTTATTTGGCAAAACTATTTTTAGATAGACTATCTGACGAGTGAGCATTGTGAGCACCAAGTAAAAATGAGTGAATGATACGTTTTTGTTTCCATGGTGATGAGCTGCACAAGCCCTACAAAAAAGATAAGAAAATTTTTAATATGCATAAGAATGAAATGCGGAAGACGGACGATGAACAAAGAAGTAGTCCCGGCCCCAAACTTATTTTAAATACGTATTTTTCCTTTTGAAGTACTTTTCAAGAGGATCTTTATCGTGTTTATTAGTATAATAATTCTATACTAACGTTACCATATCTCCGACTTTTTGCTCGTTGTAAGCGATATTTTTTTAGCAAACGAAATTAAACTTTGATTAACGTAACAGATCATTCCTCTAGCCACTATAAGAAACTTCAGTTTCAGCAAACTCTGACAGGTGACATCACATCATGGTTCACGTTTTGGAGAGTGGGCTCCAGCCTAGAGGGAAGCAGCAGGCAAAAAGATCTGCATTCTGGACAAACCTGAGGTTAGTGTCTTGGTTTGGAGAGGGGGGCATGTGTTGTTTTTTTGTTCATAGTTTTTTTTGTTAAATAATGTATAACATGACAAAAGTCCAGAGCACTCAATTTTATGTTCGGTTTTACACTATAACCTCCATGTGTAAGGGGTCGGGTCGGAGGACCAGACGCGACCGAGGGAATCTGAAAGCTATTCCCGTAAGAATAGCCACAAACATGGAAAACAATCCGTGAAGGGGATAAGGAGAGAATTCGCCTTATCTCTCGATATAGGAGAGATAAAATAAAGGAGGTGAACGAAACGGAAAAGAAATTAAAACAACCCTAAAAGGGCGAAACAACTCGAACTACGAGTGGTAGAGAAAAGAATAGAGAAATAAAGAAAGCAGAAAAGAGAGGTAACAGAAGTACACCCCCAAAGGAGGAAACCGAAGGAAAAAGGCTAATGAAAGGAAAAGAGATCCTAAGATCGAAACCTAATTAAATCGCTAAAGGGACTTCCTGCTTTGCTTATTTGCAACAACCAGAAAAGCAGTATCCCAAGTCCTATACCTTATAGTCCTATAGCTCTGAGAAGTCGCAAGACAACTACTAAGCACCTGGGAATGGAAACACAGAGCTTAAATACCCGGCAGGTAAGCAAAGACAGGTGCGGGAAATTATAAAAGAAAGAACAAAACACCGGAATGGAAGACGTAAAAACAAGGGAAGAGCGCCCTCAAGCCGTTCAGGGGAAGAATGACCGCAGAAAATAAAAGGAAGCTGAAAACCCATGACACCATGGTTTTACTTGGAAATGAAAAGAAGAACCCCAGTCACTCATGTTGTGTGGTCTCCACAAATCAGAATTCTGTTTTATTCAATAAACCAAAGAATAATATTTTCAAAAGTACATCAATTTTTACCAATAAATCCAAGTTTAACCATGTTCTTGTGTTTAAATCTGATACCAAATATTGTTTTGAATGAGTGGCTTAAACCTTTCTTTGATTAATAATAAGAAGTAATGCACAGAAATGTAATGGGTTGTTCAGTCATAGTCATAGACATTCATGAAATCATTACATTTTCTTAGCAATCTGACTCATTCACAAGTAAACAATGGGCCTCATTCACCAAACCCTTCTACAGACAAATTTGTTCTTGAACCATTGAATTGATCTAATAGGCTACACTTTTTAGGTTTTTTCTTTTTCCTCACTATAATTTATAACAACAGTGCTGATTAAACTAAGAGTAGCTGTCCACCTTCATGAAATAGGCTATCAACAAAAAAATACCAACGTAGTCAGACAGTTTCTGGTTTTTTCAGTGCATACAGGTGCAGCTCAAAAAATTTGAATGTGGAAATGGACTGTGTCTGCTTTTTCTGGGGGATAGTATTGGAAGTGCAACCAGGCTTTAATAGCCTCCTTGAAAAAGGGGTAGATATTTGTTAGTAATTCATTGAACAACCATGCATAATGAGAAGGCTTAATTTGAATAAAAGGAAATATTTTACTTTTGAAGATTGGATGTACAGGTGCAGCTCAAAAAATTAGAATATCGTGAAAAAGTTCAATATTTTGTGTTACTCATTTCAGAAAGTGAAACTCATATATTATATAGATTCATTACACATAGAGTGAAATATTTCAAGCCTTTATTTCTTGTAATTTAGATGATTATGGCTTACAGCTAATGAAAACCCAAATTCAGTGTCTCAGAAAATTTGAATATTACATAAGATCAATAAAAAAGGATATTTTAAACAGAAATGTCAGCCTTCTGAAAAGTATGTTCATTTCTATGCACTCAATACTTGGTTGGGGCTCCTTTTGCATGAATTACTGCATCAATGCGGCGTGGCATGGAGGCGATCAGCTTGTGGCACTGCTGAGGTGTAATGGAAGCCCAGGTTGCTTTGATAGCGGCCTTCAGGTCGTCTGCATGGTTGGGTCTGGTGTCTCTCATCTTCCTCTTGACAATACCCCATAGATTCTCTATGGGGTTCAGGTCAGGCGAGTTTGCTGGCCAATCAAGCACAGTAATACCATAGTCATTGAACCAGCTTTTGGTACTTTTGGCAGTGTGGGCAGGTGCCAAGTCCTGCTGGAAAATGAAATCAGCATCTCCATAAAGCTTGTCAGCAGAAGGAAGCATGAAGTGCTCTAAAATTTCATGGTAGATGGCTGTGTTGACTGTGGACTTCAGAAAACACAGTGGACCAACACCAGCAGATGACATGGCACCCCAAATCATCACTGACTGTGGAAACTTCACACTGGACTTCAAGCAACGTGGATTCTGTGCCTCTCCACTCTTCCTCCAGACTCTGGGACCTTGATTTCCAAATGAAATGCAAAATTTACTTTCATCTGAAAAGAGGACTTTGGACCACTGAGCAACAGTCTAGTTCTTTTTCTCCTTAGCCCAGGTAAGACGCTTCTGACGTTGTCTCTGGTTCAGGAGTGGCTTGACACGAGGAATGCGACATTTGTAGCCCATGTCCTGGATTCGTCTGTGCGTGGTGGCTCTTGATGCACTGACTCCAGCCTCAGTCCACTCCTTGTGAAGCTCCCCCAAATTCTTGAATGGATTTTGCTTGACAATTCTCTCAAGGCTGCGGTTATCCCTGTTGCTTGTGCACCTTTTCCTACCACACTTTTTTCTTCCACTCAACTTTCTATGAATATGCTTGGATACAGCACTCTGTGAACAACCAGCTTCTTTAGCAATGACCTTTTGTGGCTTACCCTCCTTGTGGAGGGTGTCAATGACTGTCTTCTGGACATCTGTCAAGTCAGCAGTCTTCCCCATGATTGTGTAGCCTACTGAACCAGACTGAGAGACCATTTAAAGGCTCAGGAAACCTTTGCAGGTGTTTTGAGTTAATTAGCTGATTAGAGTGTGACACCATGAGTTTCCAAAATTGAACTTTTTCACAATATTCTAATTTTCTGAGACACTGAATTTGGGTTTTCATTAGCTGTAAGCCATAATCATCAAAATTACAAGAAATAAAGGCTTGAAATATTTCACTCTATGTATAATGAATCTATATAATATATGAGTTTCACTTTCTGAAATAGAACTTTTTCACGATATTCAAATTTTTTGAGCTGCACCTGTATATAACCAGCATTGGAACTGTGCACTGGTTATATTATTTTCTATTGATGATACTGAAGTCTGGGGGTTTCTTTATGGTAATAATGGTGGACTGGCATGCGCATCCCAGGTGAGATACTTCATGATAAACTGTGAAATAAGAAGAAATGATGAATCCCATGTGGAATTTTCATAGGCTCTTTGTTAAAAACAAATTTATGAAAAAAAATTGATGGGGCTCATTCATTGGTGAGTCTACATCAAAGGTCTATCTAGGGGTTTCTATGACAGTGAGAGGGTCAGGGCCATGTCTAGGGGGGCAAAAATGATCTTATCTACTAATATATACTGATTAGCTTATACATCTAGGGCTTTGAAAAAAAAAAATCTTCAAAATGTTCATAAATTAAACATTTTATTTTAGAAAATTCCCTGTGTGAGGCTGTGTAGAAATGCAGGAAATGAGTTTTAAAAGGCTCAAATGTTTTGGGAGAGGACCCCCAGACCCACCGCTACTTCAACCACCCCTTGTGCCCCACCAAAATCTCTTCATGCCCCCCCAATCAAAGCAGTCTAGAAACGGCCCTGGAGAGAGTGTGTGCAAGTGTACTCGCCTATGATCGAGTGCAAAATCCATCCATGGAAATGATCTTCCCAGCCAGGTTAAGGGTCCAGTCTGTACTCTAGGTTAATTCAATACCAAGTGTCCAGGCCAGGAGGTGCAGGCAGACAGTTAACCTAGCATCGCTCAAACATAGAGAGGGTCAGAGAAGAAAGGGATTAGTTGATTGTAATGGTGCGTAATGAGGCGACGGTGAATGAGTCTGCATCAAAGATTTATCTAAAAATTTTATTCATGATGTTGCGGCAGTCCAATAGTGAAATAACAGTGTACAACAAGAATTAAATCGTGGGACAATCGGCCGCTACACAGGAGAGACAGAGAATCAGACACTGAGTCAACAAAATAGGGAGACACACTCGGATGCAACATGAGTCAAACATACAGTCAAGCCGGAAAGTGCTGATTTTTGAACTGATCTCTATGAGAATTTGGGGGTGAGACTAGATTCAGCTGTAAATTACGCTGGTACAGTATGGAACACATGACTGGCGAAATGGCTGTACGTCATCAAGGGTCTAAGGTATCAAACGAGCCCCAAACCATCACTCTGCGGCCAGATATGGAGTAGATGTGGATAGATTCCTTTAAGGGTTGTTTCTCCTGACTTTTTTCCCCATAGAGTTCTATAGGGAAATGAGTCAGGAGAAATAACCCTTGCAGTGATCCATCCACGTCTACTCCATATCTGGCAACAGAGTGATGGTTTGGGGCTCGTTCGATAGCTCAGACCTTTGATGACTTACAGCCATTTAGCCAGCCATGTGTTCTATACTGTACCAGTGTAATTTACAGCTGAATCTAGTCTCACCCCCCAATTCCCATAGAGATCCATTCAAATGCAGAGAGCTTATAGTATCGCTTGTAACAGTACCTGGAAATAAGATATCGAGTATTTTGATGTTGATGGGTCACAGACTTCAGGAAGTAACAGCATGCAAAGGATATGTGAACAAATATTAAATATGATACTTTAAAAATATGTTAAAGCAAAGGGTATGAATACTTATGTAAATGAAAAATTTTAGTTTTTGATTTTTAATACATTTGCAAAAATTTCTAAAAACATCTTTTTACTTTGTCATTCTGGGCTATTTTGTGTAGAATTTTTGTTGGGGATCTCTATGTAAGAGAAACGGAGGAAATATTGGAGGTCCAGATGCGATAGCTGCGGAATCTTAAAGTGTTCCAAAGAACACCTCTGAGACGGACAATAATCCATAGTGGAATAGGAGAAAATAAAGAGAACACAAATAACTTTTCGATAAAAACGAGGAACTCGATATCCGAGCAAAACAAAGAAAGAAGCAGTAACGCTTATCTAACTCCCGTTTGTGGAGCGAACAAAAGAAAGAAAAGAGAAACTCAAAAGACCCCTCAGACTTAGGGTAAGAGCACTCGTTAGTATGAGTGGAAAACAAAAGAAACTAAAAAAACCTCTGCTCTGAAATAAGAGCGAAATGATCACTTTGCTTTCTTTCTAAATTGTACTGCTAACAAGTCCTGCGTTGAGAAGCAAAGCGGTCGATAGCAGCACAACTTCCTATACCTTTTTTACCGGCTCGAATGTTATGTGAAATAACAAGGAAGCAACGAGAAAGGAAAGAAGCGGGGTATAAGTAGTGAGCGGAAAATCCGATAGGATACTGGTAAACGACAAAAAGAATCAAAAACGTGGAGATAAGGGAAGGAACACATGATCCATGACAGGACCCCCCCTCTAAGAAACGGCACCGGACGTTTCCACAACCTTATTTCTGTCGGTGATTAACTGAGGGTCCAGGATGTTTCTCGATGGAACCCACCAACGTTCCTCCGGACTGTAGCCCTCCCAGTCCACAAGGAACTGCCACCCTCTGCCCACACGTCTCTCAGCCACAATGCAGCGAACGGTATAAGCCGGACCCCCTTCTATGAGTCGGGAGGCGGAGGTGGTCTTTCAACCAGGGCGAGAGGGCTGATTTTTTTATTATTTTGAAAGGTCCCACAAAACGAGGGGCGAGAAGGTCACGAGTAGTAAGCCAAACCCGCTGTCCAACTCTATAGGATGGTGCAGCTCGACGATGCCTATCAGCCGTGGCTTTTTGTTTAGCCGAAGCCCGTATAAGAGACGAACGCACTTGTCTCCAAACCGACCGACACCTCCGAACGAAAGATCCTGTGGAGGGCACCTCCACCTCCCTCTCAAGCTCAGGAAAAAGAGGTGGTTGATAACCCAGCTGAGCTTCGAAGGGGGAGATACTGGTGGAGGTGTTACGCAGCGTGTTATGAGCGTACTTCGCCCAGGCGAGGTGACGACTCCAGGAGGTAGGCTTGGACACGGCAAGGCAGCGAAGAGTACTCTCTAGAGTCTGATTAGTGCACTCTGTCTGGCCGTTAGTCTCCGGGTGAAAACCGGAAGACAGACTGACAGAAGCCCCCAGCAGAGAGCAGAATGCCCGCCAAAACTTGGCGGCGAACTGAGGACCGCGATCGGACACCACATCCGAAGGAAGACCGTGCGGCCAAGAGGAGGCAAGAAAAGACAGCCGGTGCCCCACCTGGACCTGGGTCCGAGCGCAAGGCTCTCTTCACCGCTGCCTCAACCTCCCATATAACCGGGGCAACAATGAGGTCAGTGGCAATAATAGGCTCGGGAACAGAGTCTGTCTCAGAGCGGTCGTAAATCCGCGAGAGAGCGTCAGGTTTTACGTTTTTGGACCCGGGGCGATACGTGATGATAAAATTAAATCGTAAAAAGAACAGTGCCCACCGAGCTTGCCGTGAATTACGCCTCTTAGCCAGCTGAACATACTCAAGATTTTTATGGTCTGTACATACCGTAAACGGATGTTCCGCTCCTTCGAGCCAATGGAAGAAGTGAATCTTTTCTTTAATTCCGTGAACGCTGCCACCGCCTTGGAATTCCATTGGAACTGGCCGCCGAGGTTTTTTTTAGTAAGCACAGTAATGGGCGCTGCTACCGCACTAAAATTGCGAATAAATCTACGATAAAAGTTTGCAAACCCTAAAAAGCGTTGCACCTGTTTTATGGAAGATGGCGTGGGCCAGTTTTTTACAGCGGAAACCTTCTCCGGATCCATCTGTACCTTACCCTCTCTAACAATAAAACCCAAAAATGAAACAGAGCCAGTGTGAAAGACGTACTTCTCTGCTTTAACAAATAATTGGGCCTTGAGAAGAGCAGAAAGAACCTGACGAACGTGACCGACATGTGTGGTAAGATCGGGCGAAAATATTAAAATATCGTCAAGATAAACGAAGGCGAATCTCTCCAGCATCTCTCTCAGCACATCGTTAACTAACGCCTGAAAAGCAGAGGGGGCGCTAGTGAGCCCGAACGGCATGACGAGATATTCGCAGTGGCCGCTGTGCGCGTTAAAAGCGGTCTTCCATTCGTCGCCTTTGCGAATGCGAACAAGGTTATAGGCGCTATGTAGGTCCAGCTTCGTGAAGACAGACGCCCCCTGAAGACGCTCGAAGGCGGAGTTCATAAGGGGAAGGGGGTACCTGTTCTTCACCGTGATGTCGTTTAGGGACCTGTAATCAATACAGGGTCTGAGACCTCCGTCTTTTTTTTTAACAAAAAAAAACCCGCCCCTGCAGGCGAGGTGGAAGGTCTAATAAACCCATTAGCCAAAGCCTCCTCAATGTATTCATGCATAGCTGCGCTCTCTGGGATCGACAAGGAATAAAGAGACCCTCTAGAGGGGGTAGTGCCCGGGTATAGCTCTATGGCACAGTCATATAGTCTGTGAGGTGGAACGTTGTTTACTAAATGTCTCCGCAAGATCGGCGTACTGTTTGGGGACATTAGCCGGCAGCTGGAATTCGAGCGCCTCTCCCACTTCAGCACCCTCAGTGTCCGAGACAGAGTGAATCTCCCAATCAATCTCTGAATCGGACGTCAACTCCTGCCACGCAGGAGGTTGCTCAGCAGAGTGATCCCAGTCTAGACTCTCCTCTCCATTCTCAGAGGGAACATGAGAGGACTCCTGTTTAACGGAGCAATTCTCCTCATCACTCTCTAAGTCAGACTCGGCATAATCCTCACCCCTTCCTCCCAACAGAAAAGGACTGGCGAAATAACAGTGACGTTTGCATTTGGGACCCCACTGACGAATAACGGAACCAGCCCCCCCCCCCAATTAATATGTGGGTTATGGCGGGTAAGCCAGGAATGACCCAAAACCAGCGGATAAGCTGGGGACTCCACTAAAAAAAACGGAATATCCTCCGTATGATCCTGATACGGAACGCGCATGCATATGTCGAAGGTAACCCGGGAGATGGTGCCTCTGCCTAACGGCGACCGTCCAGAGCCGTAACCAGGCAAGGAAGAGAAAGAGGGTGGGTGGGGATCTTGTGGGATTTAGCCCAGTCGGAATCGACGAGGCACTCAACTGCCCCGGAGTCAATAAACGCATTGCAGTGGAGCTGGCGGTCATTCCAGCGTAAATAAACCGCCAGAAGGGTCTGAGGGTAAATTAAATCTAGTCCCGCTAGGCGACTAGGCGAGACCCCTCTTTTCCCGAAAGTTTGGGACAGTGGTCCTTTAAATGACCCCGTCTCTTGCAATACCTACACCACCATTCACGAGACTTAGCATCCCCTGGTTCGCGCATGGAGGACCCATCGACCTGCATGGAGTCCTCCATCAATAGGAGCTAAAAACGGAATGTGAGACGGCGCTGGCGTGGGGGAGGAAGAGTAACGAGCTGGGCGATGTCTAAAACCCTTATAAGCCCTCTCCTTCTCTCTCTCTCTAAACCGGTTGTCTCATCGAACGGCAGTAGATACCAGAGCACCGAATGTAGCGGGTGGTTCGATACCCGCAATGGCGTCTTTTATGGGTTCTGATATAACAGGAATAGTGCACAAAGAGGCTCATCGGCACATCCTGTCACCCTCGCAAGAGCACGAAAAGTAATCGCAAAGGCAGCCACAGCCACCATAAGCCTCTCTGTGTTACTCACGATGGGTGAATTAGCCCTGATAAGTGGGTCGGCCTATGCGAGAGCATTCCCGGTTAAGAGAGAGAGAATGAAGGCTACTCTGGATTCTTGTACATAGAAACGTGAGGGCTGTATCTTAAAAAAAATTAAGCACTGTGTTAAAAACCCCTGACACTTTCCCGACTCCCCGCTATACCGCAGCGGGAGCGGGAGCTGGAGCTTAGGTTCCCTAGCGTCAGGTGGAAGTGGCGGGGGAGTGGACTGTGTAGGTGCTTGTGCAACTGGAGGTGGATCTGCCCTGAGAGAGAGAGTTCAGATATTTTCCGACAGATCTCACAGAGCTACTGCCTGAAGATGCATCTGCTCGTGCAACGCTTGCTGCGAATTCTGAAGAGCATGAATACTCTCTCTCTCTGGTCCGCCAGGGCTGCCTCCTGAGTGGCTATGACCACTTTAAGATTTGAAACTATCGCTGGTATCCCCCCTGTGGCTTCCATGTTCTGTTGGGGATCTCTATGTCAGAGACACGGAGGAAATATTGGAGGTCCAGATGCGATAGCTGCGGAAACTTAAAGTGTTCCAATGAACACCACTGAGACGGACAATAATCCGTAGTAGAATAGGAGAAAATAAAGAGAACACAAATAACCTCGCGATAAAAACGAGGAACTCGATATCCGAGCAAAACAAAGAAATAAGCACTAACGCTTATCTAACTCCCGTTTGTGGAGCGAACAAAAGAAAGAAAAGAGAAACTCAAAAGACCCCTCAGACTTAGGGTAAGAGCACTCATTGGTATGAGTGGAAAACAAAAGAAACTAAAAAAACCTCTGCTCTGAAATAAGAGCAAAAAGATCACTTTGCTTTCTTTCTAAATTGTACTGCTAACAAGTCCCGCGTTGAGAAGCAAAGCGGTCGATAGCAGCACAACTTCCTATACCTTTTTTACCGGCTCAAATGTTACGTGAAATAACATGGAAGCAACGAGAAAGGAAGGAAGCGGGGTATAAGTAGTGAGCGGAAATAAATTACAGGTGAACTCACTAATCACCGAGGCGAAAGCAAAACCCATAGCGGAACACAGGAAAATCCGATAGAATACCGGTAAACGACAAAAAGAATAAAAAACACGGAGATAAGGGAAGGAAGGCATGATCCATGACAAATTTGAGACAAAAAATTTACTCAATCTATTGTAGAATATGTCTGTAATGTAATAAAATGTGGAGAAGGTGAAAGGGGTGTTCAGACTTTCCGGCTTGACTGTACCTTTGTGCCGCACAATTCCGCACTCCCTCTGTACTGGCAGCTGACAGTAGCTTGCATCACTTGTGGATAGTGGCTTGTTTGTGTTTCAATCCAGCACCAGCACAGCTAGGAACTGCCACTCTGGGACACACACAAACAACTGGGTGAATATGTTATCAATCAAGCCAAAACAAACAGGAAGATGATAACTAGGTTAAGTTTGGCTATTCATTAAGTGTGAATGAGAGAGCGGTGTGTACCCTCATTGGGCTTAGTGCTGAGGTAGCGACGTGGCTTGGCTTCTCCCTGCATTGTCATCCCTCTTGCGCTCCTGTCTACATCCCTATATCCAGTCCGCCCTTCAGCAAACCGGTCTACAATCACCACCTATTAGAGAAGGAAAAGACACAAACACCCTCCCCCACCTGTCAGTTATCCACGACTATCAATCACCTTTCCATTTCACAGGTGACAATACTAATAGGATGTCATATATATTTTCAAAATATATGGAAAGAGATGGAAAAGTGGGTTTTACACATTTGGATATCAACAGCAGTACACAAGTAACAGAAGCAAAATCACCTACAACACAGTGTTTACAGTCAGTAGTGATTACAATGCCATAAGCACATTACAGTGTGCAGTACACTTATGTCTTTCTCCATTGATAGTATGTCCCCAGCTACGCCATGATTAGTTCAGCTGGGCAATGAAAATGCAATCAATAAGTAAATAGTACGATTCCTTCACTGGTGGACCCAAATGCAGGACTCTGAGACAGACTCTGTAAAAGCTCAGAGGAGCACTTTATTAAGCAAAGTAGCACAGGGAGTGGTAAGGAGCAGGACTGGGGCTTGCAGAGGGGTGGGCGAATGCAGCAGAGCGGGAGAGGGGCTGCAGAATGGTGATCAGCCCGGGGTGTTCTGGCAAAGGGAGCTGGATGAGCGAATGGCAGGAACAGACAAGCAGGCTGGCTGGATCACGGAGAAAAAACTGGACACGGTTAGCGAACTAGACACAAGATTCTCAGACCAGAATACAAAGTACAACTAGACAGATGATAGAGTACGAACTGGTGAGACATCAAACAAAAAGGGAATATATAGTGAGGTAAATGATTGAATGAGTGAGTGCAGCGTGAAAATGTATGCGAGAGTGATTGAACGGTCATTAGCTACTTAGTGTGTGGAATGCAAGCGGGAAATGCGGGTGATAGGCTGAAGGATAACGTGGGAAACGAGCAGGGAAACCACGCCCAACCTGCACAAACACGGAAGACAAACACGAAACTCGAAAGTAAGACACAGAACGAGAGGAAAGGGGGAAAACAAGGAAAATTAAAGGGAGGGTGAACTGGAAGGGTGGAGGCGAACGTAACAGTAAAGTTGTTTTTGTCCTAACATAAGGAGAAAGACAGCGGAATTTGTGTTTTATACGACAGCTACATACAGCAAACTAGCATGAAAATGACAACTATACCCATATTACTTAGTCACTTATGTGTATGCAGTAACATTAAAGGCTGCTTTCCTCCAGTGCTAGCTAGCCAGAGCTATGACAATATAGTTTGGTGATGACAACCTGCTGGATTATGCAAGAGACTTTTGTATTAGTGAAAAATGAAGCACCTGAAATCTACTCCTCAAAACTGTAGCTACTTTAGGTTGTAATTCAAATCCGTTGATTATACATATAACTTCCTTGGATTATCACGACCCTGACCGACGATCGATTACTTGCAGTTACCTAATGTTAGCTAGCCTATGCTAGCAATTAGGATCCTCTAGCTAGCTCGTAGCTAACGTTACCGATCTAAACTAATTAAAGACGGTTTCTGACACAGCAGGACTTTGGTATCTTATTGAATATCAAGTCTGAGTTGTACCACCAAGTCAAGTCTTACCTTCTAAAGCTGCAAATGTTTCTGAAAATAGTTTCTCTCCTCTGGCTGACCGGAGCCAAGACTGTTGTGTTTTGTGTGCTTCCCGGCATCCGTAGGCTTGGGGCGCAGAGCAGAAATGAATGCGTCAACCCCAGGAATTAAAACATTTTTTTCCAGAGATTGTGATATAATAAATGGTCCTCATATATCTCAAATTAAATCTACTATTTTACTCAAATTTAGAAGACTCTAACATAATTAAAATATGCAAATTAAGACATGACAATGGGCGTAGACAGGGCGATGCACCATTACACGTCACCCCCTTCAGCTTTTTTGGTGCTACTAAAAATTTGTGATGGGAGGTTCGACTCTTTTTACTAACTCGAGTTTGTATGAGACACTCACCAAAGAGAGTCGGGTTTTGGAGTCACTCGAGTCATCAAGTCAGTCTAATTTCCGGTTTAGTAAGTAATTTAAGTAATTTAATAGTGTGGCGACTTTGAGACTTTCCAAATGTTATCGGAACGAATGGATCAAATTCTGATAGTGAAACAAGTCATTTTGCGAGGGTTGTGACGCTCAAAAAAAATTATCCATCGTTTTATAGCCGCTCCTTTTCCCATGATTGTGTGCAAGAAAACTGCTTTTCGGACCTGGAAATTGTAATTACACGGTTTGACCACTAAATATAATTGGCTTCAAAGCCCGGTGCTGTTCTGGGGGCTTGCTCGGTACTCTCACTCACGACTTAACGAGCTCAGGGCAGGGGGCGGGTTCCGGGGCTGGGGGAGCGAGTACTGGGTGACCGAGTCAGACAGCTCCGGGCAGGCTGGGAAAGCGAGTACTGGGTGACCGAGTGAGTAGCTATTTCGTGCAACCCAAGTCAGACAGCTCCGGGCGGGCTGGGAGAGCAAGTGAGTGAGTGATTCGTGCAGCCAGACCTTCAGCTCAGGGCAGGGAGAGCGAGTACGGAGTTGAAACAAGCGCCAAAAAGTGGTTGCTTTCTCACAGGGCTAGGTTAATACAGTGATTTACTTGATGCATTTCCACAAATACAGTTAATATAAGAGTTGCACAATAGTGTAACACGTTGTCTCGCATCGTCTTCGCAGTTCGCATTAGCAAGTAGCAGGTATGTCAGTGGCGAGTCAGTGAACGAGTTAGTGGAGGAGAGGACTTGTCACTCCTGAGTCAGTAAAAAGAGTCATTCGTTTCGAACGATTCGTTCAAACTCGCACATCACAACTAAAAATCCCGGCTTCGGGGCACACTTTGTTGTTTCTAGTTTTCTATATAGTTTTGTGGTAGAAACACGCATGCTTTTAAATACATTACATGTAAATAGATTAGGCTATTTATGTTATGGTTATTAGGTGTGGTTGAAAAACCACACCTATTGTTATCGCTCAGACTTACCGTTATTATTATTCCGCCTATTTTTGAGAATCTCCTTCTACACCGTTCACACCATCGACACCATTCATACCTCATATTATACCTTTATACACCCTCCAGGTTGCTATTACTTTTTACCTTTATACCATATACACTTTTTGAGATATTTTACATTTTATTGCAAAAAAATTAATGGGGGTCAATGGGCACATGCAGTAGGCTAGCTCATGGTGGGAATGCTCAGTGTGAGCACTGAGCTAATTTTTTAATCACTTAACGTTCTGCTCTACGTGAGCGCTGAGCAAATGAAAAAATGTCGACGAGAAATTCCATAGCTAACAACGTAGCCTACTTCCATCTGCAACTGAAGTGATCCTACTCACTTTAGTTTTCAAAAATAATAATCATTGGACTAGAACTACAACAAATGCTGCATCAAGCGCAATGCGCTCTTTCACCACGAACACGCAGGCTATTAGCCCTATCTAAGGTGCTAGCCTAATCTTCAATGTCCCAATTATAGTAGCCGATTCATATTTATCTGAAATTGTAAACAACTTTAAACCCTCAAAATTCCAATGCAGGATTGCTATGGAGTCGCCGCTTGTGCATACATCAACCTCACAAGTTGCACTGAATGATAAAACAGCCCAAACCCGTTTACAACAATCTTGTCACAGTTAATAACATGCATAAAAAGTACCGTTTCTACACACTACAAAAACGTTTGTTCCGATATAGGCTAGCCTATAGGCTATTATTTAAAAAGTTGAAAGTTACAAATAAACATTCAGTGTATTTCTCAATGTAGCTACTTTTGGTATAACGTTAACATTTTTTTTTTTTTTACAAATCTCTGATAAACAGATTAAGGAAGCAAATATCCTACCTCGCAACGATTCTACAACTGGTTTCTGTTGAATGTTGAAGAGATTCTCTTATTCCATTTTGCCACTCCCCATCAACGTTGATGTTTCCACAGCGCTATATCGCACTTGCTGTTATGTAAAAACACACGTAACGTTTTTTAAGGTATATAAATACATTGGGCAACGTATTGGGCAGTTTGATGTGGGTCAGAAATAGTCAAGTATGAGTATCTGCCACAGTTCTGTGGTATCTGCAGTTCCATAGACTAGAAAAATAAGGAGACTAATGGCATCACTGAAATTGTTTGAATTAGGAACAGCGCCTACAGTGGCTGAATGGGAAAACTACTGGGTTGGTGGTTCTTTTATTCACTTTTTTATTTATTTATTTTTTCACAGATTTTTTAATTTTTAATTATATATATACATTTTTTCAGTTAATGATTGAGGCGAGGCCCCTTTCAATTCCAAGGTGATGGCTGCCAGTAGCTAGACTACATTAGCAAAATGCAATCGATTATGACATAGCTACAGCAAATAAACTATCCGCTACACATGATTGGGTTATAATCTCAAGTTTATGCATGTCAACATCGTTAAACTAAGTTACTATTAGCCAAACGATAGCCTCGCTATGTTTAATTATTGCTTTATGATAGCTGCATGCTAGATAGGCTGAATAGAACGCTAAATTCAGCACAGGACATGTGGTTTGGACTTCATAAAATGGTGAGATCTGGAATTGGAATCAGAGTTTGTTTTATAAAGTGGAGAAATCAGTAGATGAGCATTTGATTAAAACCTAGGCAAAAATTGTATGAACCCATATTTTTCTGCAAACACAACTACGACTGTGTCCGAATGGTCCAAATCAGCACACACTACTATTTGAGTATGCCAGTTGAGTATACTTTTTTTGAAAAGCTGTTAAATTAGGCTCGCCTTACCTGCGCGGCCAAATTGAGTGTTCTCAATATCCCCAGATGATATAGCCAAAGAGTGTAAAGGAAACTGATATAGACTACTTATGTCCAGGTTTATATGGAGGATATATACAGCATGTCACTGCAGTATAGACTACAGTAAGCAGTATGCTAGTACACAGGACGCAGTAAATTGGGCATTCACACTGTTATGACCCAACAATACTATCCCAGATGATTTGACATTTCCTTTTTGTGCTTTTATCACAATAGAATAAAATAGAATAACTTTTATTTTCCCGTTAAGAAACTTCAGTTGTAGCCCCAGCAACAACAAAAAAGACAGACAGTGAGGCAGACCCACAACACGCAAACAATCGTATGAAATAAATACGTTCAATAGAATCATTGCATTGATCAAACTAAGTAAGTGAATTAAAGTAAATTAAAGTAATACAGCCATGATTAAAAGTAGACCCTGCTGTCCCGAGATGTCCAGTGGCATTAAGCAGTCCAACACACAAACTCCGCCTCCACGACTCTCCTCCTCCATACCAGGGCCGTTTCTAGACAGCTTTGATTGGGGGGCATGAAGAGATGTTGGTAGGGCCCGGGGGGGGTCGAGGCAAAGTAGCGGGGGGTCGGGGGGTCCTCCCTTAAAAAAATGTAAGCCTTTCCTGCATTTCCTTATCTAAAATAAATGTTTAATTTATTTTGAAGAATTATTTTTTTTTTTTCCCCAAAGCCCTAGATGACATTTGAGATGCTTTCATATAAAACTAAAGTATAGGCTGATCAATATACATTAGTGGATAAGCTAATTTTATTACATTTTAAACCCACCTCCACCCCCCTCTTCTTATAGAAGGACAACTTTATGCCCAATAATACCAAATCATTATCTAATCTGATATGGAAACAAGTATATTAAAGATGAGCTATATTCATTCATCATTTCAGTCTTTTTGTGCTACTTTCTATTTTCTAAACTATGTTACTGTAACTGGCTCATCATTTTCATTTATATTTTAGCCATACTCCCCCTCTTTTTTATGCCTGAGACGCCGGGGGGCTTGCCTCTATTGAAGACTGCCGTTTCGCCGTGAGAGTGATAGAGAACGTAAGAGAGAGAGAGAGACAGATATGATAGTGTATTTGAATATATGTGAAGTATTCCAAAGTTTGAGGAAAGTAGGGCTGACTATAGCCAACACGCAACAGTAGGCTAGCTAACACACACGGGCAGCCAGCTAATGCAATGCTGCAGATGTTTCGCAGAATCGCAGCTATAACAACTAGGCTAGATGCAACATGTAATCAATCTATTTAAAATCAAATCTCCCAGACGGAGACTATTATATCCTAAACAATGCGTTACAGTTACAGTTATCAAGAAGAGACAGCATAAATTGATCAAAGAAACTGACCTCTCTCTCGCTGAGTTTCCATATTTTATATGGCCAAACCAACCAATCAGATATTAGAGAAATATATTATTTTGATGTGACAGTTTTATGATTGGCCAAATCGTCTGTAGCTCTAATAGCCTACTGACGGCGCTACGGGCGCCGACTTCATATTGTTGGATTTAATTTTTTCTGGATTTGGCTTTGGGGGGGTAGGCGGAGCATTTGGGGGGGCATTGCCCGCCTGTGCCCCCCTGCTACATACACGCAGTGTCGCAGTTTCTATACACCGTCGAAACTTATCACTGAACTGCGTCAGCCTTCCCAGTCACCGCCTCACTCCTCCTCGGCATTATCCTCTGCTTCACTTCCGTGGTGGCCTTTGAAGATTGCCTGCAGTCCTAGATCCCAGTCCCGACAACTTTGTTGCTGCAGATCCAACGGACATTCCCGAGCATATGTTGCGAATGCGTCTCCATGGTGACGACCACAAACAAAATAATATCGATGAGAAAATTAGTCAATATTGTCAAAACAAGCAGCAGGAGTGCCCTGAAAAATAGCCACCACAGACACACTTCCCCGTCCCACCATAGACACACAGCGCATAAAAAAACAAAAGACAAAAGCCAGACACAACAAAATACATTAAAATTAACAAACACGAACACAAGAGACAGCTTGGACTACATGTCGCCATTACAGCACCACGTGACGTCAATTCATGACTTCTTTGTATCACTTCCAGCTTCTTTAGACTACTTACCACAAAATAAGCTACATCGCTTAGACTAGTATATATAATGTAGAGATAGCGATGCCAATAGAAACCTTAGCGTATATATAATGTAGAGACAGCGATGCCAATAGAAACCAACGGGGAGCACATCCGAACCAGGAAGTTTTAATTTTGCGCTCATCTCACATGTGCAGTTGTGTCCAGTCAAGTCACATGTACAACGAGAAAGGCGCAGATAGGCCAAAATAAATAATACAAAAAAAAATCATATCTTTGTCTGTGTGGTAAGAACCAAAAAAATTACTTCGGAAAAATGATAAGTGAGAGAGTTAACATCATTATATTAACGGAAATAATTTTAATTTGCTGTCAAAAATGAATGGAGCCCAATGGGAAAACGGGCTTTTTCATAGATATCAGCAGAGGGCGACATTATATCCAGTGCTGAGGTTGAGAGCCGAAAGCTGGCCCCTTGCTGTATCACCATATTTTAACACTTTCACCTTGGTTGATGCTAGATTGGAGAGCCTGGAGGGACCTGGGCGGGACCTGGTTGTTACGTACTATGCTGTGATTGGTTACGTGAACTCCTGTGAGGTTATGTTTAGGGGTTGGTGCTAGATTAACAACCAATCACAGCAGAGTACGTAACACCCAGGTCCTTCTGGGCTATCCAATCCAGCATCAACCCTTTCACCTTCACTAGATCCCTTTATACCGCATTAACAGTTCATACCATTTCCACCTTTTTCCACCATTTTCCACCTCACACTAAATCATATTACTATCTTTCTATGCCATTTCCAGCAATTGATAACACTGTGAAGCAACCACACCTACAATTTCTTTAGGAATTGTTAATCTAGTTATGTATAGAGCTACTAGTGACTATTCTGAAATAAATGTATTTTGTTGCAAATTTCTGAATACAGCTTCTTCTTCAATTCGAACTGTAAACCATGGATGTGCATGGAATATTTTTTGAGATATTCAAATTTAAATAAAACTAGTAGCCTGCCTACAAACTACGTGGAAATTGCCTCTGGAGGGTCAAAGTAAATAAGGTTAAAGGGGTGTATCGCCTACACTGTAGACGTAGCCTAGTAACGCACGCATAGCCTACAAAGCACTATTTTGTAGCTAACAAAATAGTTGGTTTTGCGTAGCTGCAATAGCCATAATAGTAAACAGAAGGCCATAACGTAGCTGCACGTAGGCCATGCACGTGCATACATAGACCTCAAAGGGGGCTTGAGCACCTGCCGTTTGGCCTCCTAAAGAGAAGTGCCCTTTTTCAGTTTTTTTTATTTAATTAATAAATGTTTTAAAATAAATAAATAAATTCCTGTTTGCGCACAGCCTGCACTGCCGAACAGATATATTAATTGAATCAAAATATCAGGTCGGAAGATTGGTGCTCCCTCTACCCTCCCTCCTGGTTTCCGCCGCAGCGGCAAGCACTGTGTGGGCACCAAGCCTTTCTATGGTGAAAGAACGCACGCACGCAAAATTGCACGCATATGCATGCATCAGCACTCGACAGTCGTGAGTCAGTCAGTGTGATGAGTTACTTTGAGGCAGACGTCAGGTATGTGGCCAAACAAAGTATAAATATACTGTTCATTTTCGTTTTATATTGATATTAATGCGCTTTAGGAATTGCTTGACACTATTTGGCATGTAGGGTCTATCTATGCTTGAACTATTTAGCAGCTCAAAATATGCTAACTAGCTATCGTTAGCATTGATACCTTTTGCTAGTAATGTGGGAATCAGTGGAATATGGTCGAGATATTGTGTCCCATCCACTGAACTTAAAAGAACGGTCCCATCGCACCACAGCAGTTTTAATCTTGTCTTATTGTCTCGATGGTTAGTTAGCTAATGTAATACGTAACATGTGAGGAGAATTTACTGAAATACACTTAATTTCTTTGCATGTATCATTAATTAACTGTCATGTAGCTGTGTTTGAACCAACCTCAGTCATGGGTCTGTTTTAAATACCAGGGTTTTTCCTACATAGTAAATTATTTGGCAGCCGGCAAAATGATTTCACGGACTGCCAAAGGGAAATCGCGACCTCCAAAATGACAATAATTGAGAAAACGGCAAATAAAATCATATCCGAATCATATTTTTTGGGTGCGATATATATTGTACTCGTCGCTTTATAGATGTCAGTACTAGGAGACGAGTAGAAGAAGCATAGAACCATATAGACTGTATAGAAATGCGGCTCAGCTATTCTGCGGCAGAGTGCAGAAAGATAGAAAGATATAGCTTGCGCAGCAAGTTGGATGGAATACGCTCCAATTTTTATATAGGCTACCTTTGAAGCCCTAACTTCTGAGAAGGTAAAAGCTTTTGGTTGGCGCCCCATACTATAGTGGTAGACCTATCGGTCCCAATTACAGTATTCATGTTTGTCTTAAAAGAATAAACTAGGCTACAGCTTTAAGAAAACAGTGCTATTAATAGCCCCAATCGCTTATGACCCTCGTCTTGCCGCAGCCACAGACTATAAAATGCACCGTTTACAAGAAAAGCATGTTCAGATATAGCTAGAAACAATAATATTTATTTAAAACGTTGTACAAATAGGCCTAAGCATTCTGCGTTTTACATTGCTTAGCCTACTGTAGGCTACTGGCTACCTGATGCACTTTCGGTTTAGATGACACCTCATTTTTTTCCTACAAAATCTCTCGTAGCTATAAATATGTTAATGAAACCAAATATCTTACCTGTAGGCTATATGCAGCTGTGTACCACTGTGTTATGATTAACCCTGAAGAGTTTATCTTGTTACGTTTCGCCAAAGTCCTGTATTACATTACACATTATAGGCATTTAGCAGACGCTCTTATCCAGAGCGACTTACACAACTTCTTACATTTATCCATTCCTATACATCTGGATATATACTGAAGCAATCCAGTATAGTTGTATAAAGTTGTCTCTTGAACTCTTTGCGGTTTGCGGTGTGGAATAACACAGACTATCACTTTATGACTACGTTGTATAACGGGAGCTGGATGCAGTTTCAATGGCTTTCTAGATGACGCTGAGAGCTGGGAAGAGCGGTTGTTCTGGCCGCCTAACCTGAGGGAGAGAGCGGTCTCTCCGCATGTTCCCTTGTTTATATCGGCCTAGTTGCTTCTTCCCCAGTCGGGGAAGTGCGTGCAACTTGGAACTAAACCAAAGCGTAAGAAGAAAACGTAAGAAGAAGGAGCAGGAAGTTTGCTCGATATTTTATAGAACGAGAACTCAGTCCTGATTGGTCAAGTCTGTGGGGAATTCCACCCAGGATCACATGACCGTCGCATACCGGTAAATGTAGTTTTTTGGAAATGCGGTCCAGGGTCACGTGAATGTGAGTTGATTTCCAATGGACATGCACTGCATGGGCTTATTGCTTTATTCTAAAGGCAAACCATTTCTATTGGTAATCAAATGGCTAAGCATTGTAATGGTAATCAAATCCTTATAGCAAGTTGACACTAACCACAGTGCGGCCTGGCTTCTCATCGAAATGACTAGGTCGATCCAGGAATACAATAACATTGCATTTCATCACATCGTCTCTTGATGCGAGTGGGGTATAGGTCAAGTTGTATAGTGGATGCTCCACTAGTCACATAACGTATCCGGGTCAGAATCCGTCTCCAGCAGTTTTGGGGGGGTTTTGCTACCGGCATCCAATATGAGTGTCGCTATGACTGCGACCCCTCATAAGCCTCTGTGCATGAACGATGCCGGCAAAGGCTTCTCTTCAGGAAGCAACAGTTGCCCTGTTATTACACATAGCTTTTCTCAGTAGATACTATAAGCCACACGGCCAGGGTGGCCAGGCTACACATAGCCTACTTAAGCGTCACATTGCGTAGTATGGCCAATGTCTGGTCCAAAAGTTTTGTATGTGTGTCTGTAAGGTAGAGAGAGATGGTGTGTGTATGCTAATATTGGGTATCATTATTTAGGCAGGTTGGTCGGATGATGAGGAGATAATACACTTATCAGTGGCTGCATGCATATGGATGCCTCAATTTGTTTATAGGCACAGAACAAGCAATAGAATGCTGCATATAAAAAAAGCTAACGATACAAATATGGTGATATATAACAAATAATAGCCAACCAAGATAATAGGTGTCAGAGTAATGAAAAAAAATGTAATAAAATAAATAATTGAATAGATGATAATGAATGACCTGGTTATAAAAGTCAGGGCCGGCGCAGGGGGGTATGCAACGTCTGCAATTGCACCAGGGCCCTAGCTTGACAGGGGCCCATTGAAATGGTGGGGTAAGGGGTAAATGCATTGGATAGCCTATATGCGCAAATTGGCGTAGCCACGGGTAGGCCTGGGTATGCCCGGTATGCCTAGGTCTATCCATATTGATCATAGGCCTACCCAATCAAATGGCAGAAAACATATTTTAGAATTTTTTTTAAGATAATGAATTTGATTTGTTTTCCGTATGTGTCATCGTTGCATTGTGAGTTTACATTCACTATTAAGAGTCATTGCCAAACTCGTCTCCGGTCATCAATGAATAGCGCGGCTAAACAACTTGACTTGACATCTCCTCCGCAACAAGCCAGAAAAGGTAGAATTATAGCTAAGCTAAATTTTTCATGCCCGCCGTGGCAATGTTACTATAATGTGGTCACTAAAGGTGCTGTCTTGGAAGTTAACAGGTTGTTAATATCACTTATCATTTGTACAGGTGTCGTAAGTTAGTAAATAAATCAAGATTTACAAAAACTGTTGGCCTTAAAATTGTATAGCTGATGTGTTTCTGCCTGTGCCAGGGCTTGCTATATTTATGCTTGATGGTATGGGGTTTTAATTGAGATGGTCTTGTCTTTCCCTCAACTTTGTCGTGTAGACCTACATATCAGCCGTCCAATTTTAATTCAGTTATTTTCTCTTAATTCGAGATAATAAGCTGTGCCTGTCACCAGCGGATGCACACTATAGGGAGGGGTGTTGCATTGTTGGTTTGTGTTTATGTTAAGCCTGTGTTCTCTTTGTTGTGCTTGTTGTCTTGCTGTAGCTAATATTGATTTTAAAAATGGAGAAATATGTATTCACGTAATTTGTCATTGCCGTTAGAAATACAGTTATGTCATAGGATAGCTCCAAGGAGCGCTGGAGCGGGGTATAGAGTGTGTGGGAAAATGCAGCATTATTTTGAAAAAAACCTACTGCCATCCCGTCCTCAATTGAGAACGATGACATTACTTCGGGAGACAGTTTAATGCAGCCAAAGTTTGCCGCGCCCAGCTGTGATGGTGAGTCTATTTGTGTTTTAATTTGCACAGCTTATGTGTCATCAAATTCTTCAATAATGATTCACATTGAACAGAAATATTGTAGCAACTAAATAGCCTATGGTGATTGCATACAGAGTCACTAGTTTCAAAAGCGTTCTGGTAAATAAGCTATAACGTCAAAGTGGAGATACAGTAAATGTTATTTAAAGGAATATTGACGGCATAGTTAACTGTCAGTAATATTGAAATTGTTTTCTTGTGGGGGCCCATTTCCACCATCTTGCACCCGGGCCCAAAGTACGCAAGCGCCGGCACTGATAAAAGTAATGACTGATAGTGATACAAGTAATTACAAACAAAGTCAATAACCATGGTAGACATTGTAGAATGTAACAAGCAAACAAATAATATAATATAGAATATAAAAAAGAAAAAGAAAAAGAAAGTAAAAAAATAAGAAAATGAATAGAATGAATCATAACTAGTTTTAATGGTGCTGTGAGTATGTTGGTGTACATGTTTGATTTTGCGTGTGCACATGTGTACGTGCGAGAGAGTGGAAGGGAAAGAGAGAGTGTTAGGGTGTATTTGTTTGCATGTTTGTGAAATTTAAGGAAGTAGGGAATTGATGATTCGGTGCCATGTTTGCTTGAAATGTTGCATTTGGTTGTTGGTAGAGGCAGTAATTGTTTTCCATATATACATTGAGCACCATAATAAATTCGACAGTGACACATTTTTTGTTATTCTGGTTTTGTACTCTAGCACTTTGCGTTTGAAAGGATACAATGACAATGCGGTTGAAGTGCAGACAGTCATCTTTAATTTGAGGGTGTTTTCATCCATATCGGATAAACCGTTTAGAAATGATAGAACCTTTTGTGCATAGTTCCACCCATTTTCGGGCATCAAAAAATATGGTTGGCGAAATGGCTGTCGTCAAGGGTCTGAGGTATCAAACGAGCCTCAAACCATCACTCTGCTGCCAGATATGCAGTAGATATGGATGGATCACTTTAAGGGTAGTTTCTCCTGATACATTTTCCTATTCCTATGTAAAAATAAGTCAGGAGAAGAAAACCTTCAAGTTATCCATCCATATCTACTGCATATCTGGCAGCAGAGTGATGGTTTAAGGCTTCTTTGATACATCAGACCCTTGATGACTTAGAGCCATTTAGCCAACCATGTGTTCCGTACTGTTCCAGTGTAATTTACAGCTAAATCTAGTCCCACCCGGTCTGGTCAGGTACTACAAAGAAAATCTAGGGAAGCAACAATGGGTTCAGAACAGAGCAGGTCAGCTTGCCCTTCAGTGCACACTGAAAGCTAATATGAACAACATGCATGACCGACTCTTCTGGCTGAAAGTTGATGAGAGGTTAAAAGCATCAGTTCTTTCTTTTGTAAAAAACATTAATGTATTGACTGTTTGTATAGGCAGCTCCAATGCACACACATACCCCACCAGACATGCCACCAGTGGTAACTACACAATTCCAAAAACCTAAACAAATTCGAAACAACATGCAGTGCTGTATAGTGTTATGGTTGAATGGAACTCCCGTCCAGGTCATATTTCTAAAATTCAGAATAAAGCTAGTTTAAAAAAACAAGTCAAGCAACATCTCATGGCTGTTTGCATTAAAATTTTATTATTATTATTTCTGTTGTATTTTTGTGTGCTGATGGTTTTGTCCTTTGTCATATGTTTTGTGTGGACCCCAGGAAGAGTAGCTGATGTTTTCTGCATCAGCTAATGGGGATCCTAATAAAATCAAATCAAATAAAACCCCCCAATTCCCATAGACATCCATTCAAATGCAGAGAGGCTATAGTATCGCTTGTAGGAGTACCAGAAAATAAGATAAAGAGTGTTTTGATATTGTCGGGTCACAGACATCAGGAAGTCATGGCATGCAAAGGATATGCGACCAAATATTACAAATGATTACTTTATTCTACATTATGTCCAATATTTTAACAATATCCAACTGTCCAATATTTTCTGATGCCTGAAAATGAGGGGGACTATATACAAAAGGTTCTATAATTTCTAAACGGTTCATATGGATGAAGATACCCTCAAATTAAAGCTGACAGTCTGCACTTCAACCTCATTGTCATTGTATCCTTTCAAACTCAAAGTGCTAGAGTACAAAACCAAAATAACAAAAAATGTGTCACTGTCGAATTAATTATGGTGCTCAATGTATACTCAGTGAGGTGATTAGTCTGCTTAATACCTAATAATACTTAATTTTTTCCCTTGTTTTCCAGTTCAGGAGGATAGTCTTCTTGGTGACAATTATGGCAATGAGAATGATTCTGGTGATTAGGAATAGTGGTAGATAGACGTCTAGTAAGCACAGGGAAGGGGTATTTCGAGAAGAGGGATAATTTATTGCTCATAACGTGCCAGAAGTGTTGTACGGGTGGACCGTGCCAGATTGCATGGAGATGGTGTTTGAGGGGCATAGTGAGCAAGCATCTGATTCTGGGAGCCCCCTTTATTTTCTATTGAATCAGTTGTAGGTTAGTATTGTTAGTCGTGGAGAATGTGTTTTTACAGATTTGGGTCCAGAAGTCGGCATTGGTATTAGTGACAAATCACTTTTCCATTTTTTTGTTCGAATTAATATGGTGCAGTCTGCAGACTTGAGTAGTTTGTATAATTGGAAAATAAAATTCAAAAAAAAAAATTATTGGAAAATTTAATCCCCCTTATCCATATTTTTTATCGTTTCATTTCATGCGGTTTTTCAAGTTTTTTTTTGCAACATGTTGGATTGATGGGAATCCACAGGACACCAGTTACAAGATTTACCAAATCCGGATTACTAGATTACTAAACATAAAAATAAATGGTGGACATGTGGGACAGTGTAAAGACAAAAGAAGAACAGGTAGAAGAGCCAACATGGTCATTTTTTTATTTTTTTTATTTTTTCAAAAATAACAAAAATAAAATAAAATCCACAAATAATTTATTTTTATTTTTATGAGCCACAACAAGAGCCACAACAAACAATGCTCTCTGTGAATCTTGATATGATGATGTTGATGCTGAGCCTGACTGAAAACCCAAGAACAACCTTCAGTTCAGAAAGAGGACATGACTGGACGTGGGACTGGAGGATGCAATTGTTAGAAATTTTTTTTTGATTTTTTTCATCTCTGATGTTTCTTTGAATTGATGATAATGAGTGATGAATGAAGAAAAAAAAATGTAATTTATTTTTTTTTATTTTGTTATTTATATTATTTTTTTTTTTTTTTTTTTTTTTTTTACTTTACTTTACTGAAAGGAGTAGTCTTAGTCTGTCTACTTATTTACTTTATCACACTAACACACACAAGTCATCAAATAAAAAATAAAAAATAAAAGTATATATACTAAATGAAACATTATTTGTATTATTTAATTTTTTTTTTTTTTTTACATTTTCTTTCTCTGAAATCCACCCTGACCCCCCCCCCTGTTGGATCATAATCCTGTTTTTTTTTTTTCAAAGTTATCCAAATCCCACACAAAGTTTTTGAACAACACAAACTGAAGGTTTGATCCAGATTTAAAACTTAGGATTGGGATTACGTTGAATCCGATTTTTCAGAATCCCTCTTTCCCTTTTTTTGAAACCCATTTCAAGATTTTGATCAATCCCGATCACCAAAATCCGATCAGATTACCTTTGAACAACTGGCCCATAGATATTATTCTTTTGGAATTTGTAATTTTAAGAATTTCTTCTATAATGGTAGGAGGCTATAGATTGTTTTGTCTTATGTTCATTGTTGATGTTCAGTTGCAGATATTGGATAAATGATTCATAAGCAATGCTGTACTTCTGGGCCAAGTCATCAAATAACATGAAGTTGGAGTTGGATGATGTGCTGAAGCAGCTGTGTGATGCCTTTGTTTTTCCTAGAGGTGAAGTTTAGTGGTGTTTTTTTTTTTTTACCAGGAAATCAGGGTTGTTCTATAATGGGGTGTATTTACAGGGTGCCAGTGCAGAGTTTGTGATTTTGTGAGTTTTCCACTAAGCTGTCAGAGTGGTTGTAATGGTGATGGTTTTGAAGCAGCTGAAGTTTTATGGTAGATTTGATGAATGGTAGGTCTGAGATCCAGATTTATTTGAATTGTGATTGTTCAATTTCAATCCAGGGGGTGCACTGTTCAGTGGGGTGAATCCAGTTGATGATGAACTACAGCTGATTGGCAAAAAAAAGAGTTAAAATTTGGTGATTTTTTTATTTTCCAGTAGGTTATTATTGAATCTGGAGAGTTGAACTAGACAGGTGGTGGTTGAGTTGGGATCATTGAGAAGAGGTAGTTTATTTTAGGTAAAATTGTCATCTTAATTGTTGCTATTCTACCAATGAGGGATATTGGTAAGTTCATCCATCTGCGTAGATCGTTTTCTATTGTTTTGAGGAGTGGATTAAAGTTTAGATGGAACAGATCTGACAGCTTGGAGGAAATATCGATACCTAGATATTTGAATGTATCAGTGGTTACGGGGATAGGTGGTGTTTGGGCTGCCAAATTCCAGCTCTCTTTGCAAAGCGGTAGAATTTTTTATTTGTGGTAAATGCTTATTACAGTCCCAACTATTTCCATCCATTACTGAATAAGGTTTGTCTCATTTCAGGGCAGCGGAGTTAATGACGCGCACTGGGTCAGTTGTGACACTAGAGGTTGCCAAGCGGGGAGCAATTTACCATGGTCTGGCAACCTTGCTGGGCCAATCATCGCCCATGACACAGAGGGGTAAGGGTGCAGAATGCCACGGGAACAATGCTTCGAGCAGGATGCCACTTAGCATACGTATTTTTACATGGAAATGATTAGTGATTAGACATTTTTTAGGGCTCTATTTTCCGGCTGGCGCATGACGGGTGTCGAGCTAGTGTATTGGCGAAGTGACATTTTCGGCATGTATTTTCACGCTCCTGAGCCCGTTTGACTGAGATTGACTTGCCGTGTGCCGGAAGTGGGAGGAGAGTCGCTGGTGGAGGTGTGTCAGTCCAGATCGAGCAAATTTGGGGCTCTATTGTCCGGCCGGTGGCGAGCCATCACTGGCGAGGTTGCAATTTCATCACGGATTTGCACACGTCTGAACCCGGTAATTTGGTGACTCGCCGTGTGCTGAAGTGGGAGGGAAGCCGCTGTTGAGGGGTGTGTCCATCAAGAGGGAGCAGTCCAGTTAAATTTTACTGCAACGGAATGCAATTTTGGGATAAGAGTAGACTGCGATTCGCGCTTGCACTGCCCGCCAGGTGAAACCACATTTACGGCGCAAATTGCACCACAGCCTATGGCGAGTTGCTAATTTCGGGGCTTTTCCCCAAAATGATCATAATCTATTCAAAAGCCAATCAACAGTTTTCGTGGATCATATGCAGCCCAATTTGACTTTTTTATAATGTTCATTGCTCATTGCTTTTTTTATAATGTTAATTCTTGTATTTCTTTCTGTTTTTAATTGTTTATGGCTGTTATTATAGCCTACTACACTGTGGTCCCAGGGGTACTGTTACACCCTCTGTAATGAGAATAATAGACAAACTTGGTGCATACATTCACTCTTATTGCACGTATCGCGATAAAAACGTACCTCTTAACTCAATTACATTAAATTAAATCAATGCAAAATAGATACCCTTTCGTCTTCCAATGCAGAATTCTAAAGGCGACAAAAGTCGCTAATAAATGTGGCGAGGAAAATGGGATATGTTGCATGGGGAAAATTGGAGATAGATAAATGATTAAATGCATGCTAGGACCGAGAAAATAGGAAAAGAAAATAGAAAAATTGTTGAAAAATAAAGAGTCAGTAAATTATAAATGGGAGAGTAAAATAAATTATTTTTAAATAAATTTTATCAACCGATTGGAGGCTAAGGAAATTATTTTTTTTCACAGTCCAGATAACCTATTAGTGACTTTTGTCACCTTTAGGATTCCAGTAGTCTGAAATTGACAGTGGATGGGCTCGGGAGGCCTCTTGACCACGACCGAATGGGCGTGTTCTGCTATCGTTTTTCACTAAACCACGTGATGTGGGATACCCCGACATGGTCAAAACAAGTCTAGTGCACACGGCTCTTAAAAGGACTGAAAAGAGGTAAATTAATTAGCTATGGTGCAGCTGAAGCACACCCACTGATAAATATTCAGCATAACCCAGCCCATTTTAAATCTGCGCAGCGTGCTGTGAGCTGTTCGCTTCTCGCCTCTGCTCCAAAAATAGCGAAATTCAGTAGCTACACCCAGTGCGCCATATGACGGCTCGCCGCACGCCATGTGCTTGCCAAAAAATAGAGCCCTGAGTGTTACCCTGTATGTCTTTATCCGTGCTATCCAGTTAATTAGGATCCACTCGTGTTTAGCTTTTGCCCTTAGCCAGGGAAGCTTACACGGTTCACACATTTAGATACGCTCTACTTGTACAGATGGGTATGTACTGAGGCTATCCAGGTTAAATCACTTTGATCACCCACCAGACCCCACATAAAATAATGGCATTTTGCACTGAAAGCAGAATCATGTAAGCTCTCTTATGCCCCAGGGTCAGAAAATGGGTGTGGCATGGGAAATGGTGCTTCGGCGCAGAACGGAAATGCTGGGACCCCTCCAGTCCAGCAGGGACGCTACCCTGCACCGAGGAGGGTCAATGGAGAGGAGAGGCTGAAAAAGAGGGCAGACCACCTGTCCAGCCCCAATGTGGCCAGTGAGTACTAGGAGAAATAATGATCTATTTAGCTGTCTCAGCATTTGGCCTTTCTGCTAATTGCAGGACAGAAGGCAAACAGATTGGCATTCATGTTTGATTTGAAGATGGCCCAGATGTTGAAACCTTTGGATATTTTGTAAGTGAGGGTGTGGTTCTGTCCTGACTTTTCCTGACTTTGGGTCTTGGCTCCTATAGACCAGACTGAGAGCCCAGCAGCTGCATATTCTGGGGGACGAGGGGCCAAGATTACATCCGTCTCCACAGGCAATCTTTTCACTGATGTGAGTAGACATATTGCTGAAACATTTGTAATGGGACTTTCCGTGTGAACATATGAGCGTAATTGCAATTCTTTAATAAGTTAAAAGTTTTTTAAGTTAATTTTGTACAGTAATTTATTAATTTTGAAAGAAAACTATAAATATGAATATTTCAAAAGTACCATTTTTAATATTTTAATATGATGTTCTATAAACTGTATTGTATAGGCACAGGAACATTCAGAGTGAATCCCCTGTTGGAGTCACTTGATCAACAGAGGCAATGCAGAAATAATGGGATAATTCATTGCCGTTTGTGTAAACTTTGACCTGCAGCTTGGCTTTTGACACTGGTATGCATGCATGCAGCTTCTGAGTGCCTGTGATTATCTTGACAGCACTGAATCAGTCTTTCAGAAAAGCATTTTCTTCCTCCCATTCTGCCATTGTGGAATACATGAACGTCACACCAGTTAGATTCTGCTTTCCGAAGTCATAGAGCTGTTTCGGTGTCATCTCATTCTATGGCCACTGAAGACTTTTGCTGCAGACCTTTTTATAGCAAGCCCCACTCCATTATTATTATTATTATTAATAATAATAATAATAAATGCCATTCTGCATTGACCCCAAAGTCATCTTCATGGTGGCATAAATTAATGATTTTTTTGCGTTTTTCTTCTTGTGTGGCTGCACCATCTGTGAAGTAGTGAATTTTTTTTGGTGGATGTTCCATCACTTCACACAGGTGAGCAATGAGCATCCCTTAAAAAAGATGCACTGCCAGTCCTGAGACCACAGTATGGGCAGAAATATGTGCCACTAGAAACTGAATTTGAATCATTTATATTTGAATTTGAATTGCTCAACTTGAATAATAGGCTACCTCTTCCCAAAAGCGCTTAATTCGCTTAACTGAAAATATTGCATAGGCTACAGGGATAGGTAACAAGGGAGAAGGGATGGAATAACAAAAACACATAGACACTATGAAAACCGAAAAGCAAACACCAATAACAACTCTCAAAACAAGCGTGTCTATACGTCTAAAATGGCAAATGTGATCATATTAGTAGCCTATTAAAATTCACTACCAAGGAAATTATGCTGATGCCAGTGACCTGTCAAAACAGCAACAATAACAGCATAAGTGTTTAGCCCAAATTTATACAGTTGGCTAGAATGTGTAATAGGCTACTGGTACATTCCCAGCAATGTTGAATAGTAGCTTGGCATTGTACCTGTCCAAAAGTGAAACAGTTCTGCCCCATGTGGGATTCAGACCGAGATCGCCGGATTTGTATGTAGGAACTTTACCGCTGGGCTACCGAGAAAGATAGCTAGGCTATAGTCTGGAATAAAGTTTAATGCTTGATTGGTTTTGCTCAATCATTCAAGTCTTTAAACAGATTTTTAACATGGCAATGAAATGAGTGGACTGTAATTAGAAGCTAGAGTTTTTAGTTTTAATGGGATAAAATTACACGTAGCCTATATTTTTAATTTGACCAGCCGGTTATGAATCTCTTATCCACTGTGCACCCCTACTGGTTGTCGTTGAAGTCCCAATTAGGCTACAGTCATGTTAGAAACCCCCCGCAATTCATCTTGCCACAATCACAGACAATAAAATTAACCGTTTCTACACGCTAAAAAAACATGTTCCGATATAGGAATAATAATAGCTAGCCTATAGGCCTATTATTTAAAATAATCTGATTAACCCTTGTTGATAGCCTACTGCAGACTCAAAATGCAAATGATGCAACATGCAAAAGAGAAGTTATTTCAAACATAGTACAAAAAAAAAAAAATCCAGTGGGTAGCCTAGTTGCTCTAGGCATGTGAGTGACTAGCCTACGAATGCTAGTGACCAGCCAAGTCAGTCGCAAATCCAGTGGGTAGCTGCACTAGGCACGTGAGTTACGAGGCAAATCAATAGCCGGCTTCTCATTTAC
Source organism: Ilyophis sp. 1 JC-2022 (assembly GCA_022702515.1). Classification (NCBI taxonomy): domain Eukaryota; kingdom Metazoa; phylum Chordata; class Actinopteri; order Anguilliformes; family Synaphobranchidae; genus Ilyophis; species Ilyophis sp. 1 JC-2022. The sequence goes on along the minus strand of CM040406.1, from coordinate 6,761,047 downwards.
CAACGCCGGGTTATCAGTCGCTATATCATTTGCCGGCGCCAGCCAATCAGTAGTCTCCACCGGCCTCTCAGTAGTCTTATTTTTGGCACGTATCTCGCGCCATAGAAAAGGAGTTCTGTGAATCTACACTCAATTGCTCTTCCTCAGCGACCCGGATGTGTGTCACAGTAAACTGCAAAAACTAAATTTGAATTACGACAACTGAATTTGAATTGTGAGAGCTGAATGTGGAAGTATATAGAGAGTTGAAATTTCAGTGAGGATCAAATACTATTTCAGAGCAAATTAATTCAATTTAATATTACATTCAGTTTCAAGTTTATTTTAATTCAGTTCCAAACTAATACATTCAATTTCAAATTGTGCTATTCAGATTCAGTTTGCAATTATTCAAGTTGAGCAATTCAAATTCAAATATAAATTATTCAAATTCAGTTTCTAGTGACATATATTTCTGCCCATACCACAGCAACACGATGTTGTTAAAGGGTTTCATTTTTACAGAAACAAACAAATGGAAGCAGTGTTGCTTGTTTGCTATTCCAATGAAACCCTTGGGCAGCACCCTGTACCTTTTGGTAAATTTTCACCTTTTTAGGGGGTGCTCTGTTTAAGGCTTTTTAACTCCAGGTGTGAACATCACAGAAACTTGATAAATGGCTTAAATGAAACAAGACAGTTGTACCATTTACAATACAAGCTTAGATTTGTATATTTTCATAATGTAAGTCAAAATAAAGTGCAAATGCAAATAAACTTTGGAAAAGTTTTTTTAGAGCTACATATGTGAAACAGGTAAATCTATACATTTCCTGGATTATAAAATCTGAGGATGATATGCAGAACTACTTAAGTTATATGATGCAAAATATAGGCAATGTACCCTGGTGTCCATTAGTGTCTCCAACTCTATCCTTTGCATGCCATGACTTCCTAATATCTGTGACCCAGTAATATCAAAAGACTCTTGATATCTTATTTTCTGGTACTTCTACAAGCGATACTATAACCTCTCTGCATTGGAATGGATCTCTGTGGGAATTGGGGGTGGGACTAGATTTAGCTGTAAATCACACTGGAACAGTATGGAACACATGGTTGGCTAAATGGTTCTAAGTCATCAAGGGTCTGACATATAAAACAAGCCTTAAACCATCACTCTGCTGCCAGATATGCAGTGGATATGGATGAATAACTTGAAGGGTTTCTTTTCCTGACTTATTTTTCCATTGAGTTCAATAGGAAAATTTGTCAGGAGAAACAACCCTTAAAGTGATCCATCCATATGCATATCTGGCAGCAGCGTGATGGTTTGAGGCTCGTTTGATCCCTCAGACCCTTGATGACTTACAGCCATTTCGCCAACCATGTATTCCGTACTGTTCCAGCATAATTTATAGCCAAATCTAGTCCCCAATTCCCATAGAGATCCATTCAAATGCAGAGAGGCGAAATATCGCTTGTAGGAGTCAATTATAAGATGTCAAGAGTATTTTGATATTGTTGGGTCACAGACATCAGGAAGTCATGGCTTGCAAAGGATATGCGACCAAATATTAAAAATGATTACTTTATTGTACATTATGTTAAACTGTCCAATATTGTTTGATGCCCGAAAATGGGGGGGGGACTATGTACAAAAGGTTCTATAATTTCTAAACGGTTCATCCGATATGGATGTGTCACTGTCTAAAAATGTGTCACTGTCTAATTAATGTATATCAGCGCGCAGTAAATTGGAATGAGTATTTTCCATGCCCTAAGTGACAAGTATAGCCCAGGAAGATAAGCCTATAGCATATACTATGTACGATAACATTACAATAAAATAATATTCCTCTAACAGGAAAATGCTGTTGTTCTAGCTTCAATGGAAATCGGTATGAAACATGACTGAGCCATCAATGAACGTTACACTACAGTGTTTGAAATGCACTCAAAATGCGAAGATAATAATATCTAACATAGCCTATTGGACAAGACGTGATCGAGTGGAAAAACTAACATACATATGTAGCCAGCAAGAAGAACCGCATATTACAAGCAGATTTTGCAGCAATGAGCATGCATTTGATGTGTTGGTGTGTGGTGCAAACACAAACAGAGTGTGTGCCACTTTCTCCCACAAGAATACACTCCTTTGTGCTTATCTCAATATTTTTTATTATTGTTTATTTTTTTACCATAGCCCCTGCTGTAGTGGTTTGTGGTTGTTTGTTTTTTTTTCTTTTGCGGCTCTTGTCGTGCCGACGGGGAATCAATCAGATTTTTTCCACGTTCCGTTTCGTGGTTTGCAGCCCTCATTATTGTTTTCACCTGCGCTTCTGCCTGCGGGGTACTTAGGTTCCTCACTCATCTCCAGTGCTTGTTTGACTCACAAAATTGCATTCGAGCCAGATATAGCCAGGAACTAGCGACCTCCTGATATTAAACTCTGTTTATTTTTTTGCTGAGACAGTTTTTCTTAGTTTTTTCGTTTTGGTTTTGCACTCTTCCGGCTTTGAGCTATTATTAGCCGAAAGTGTTCTTTTGTTTTACGAAGTTTCCCGTTATTAGCTCATTGCGTAAGCTCGGGAGATTTCGTTTGTATTCTACTAGTTTTAGTAGTGTGCCCGGTTTTTTGGGTTGATTTTAGTTTTGGCTGTTAGCCTTAAGGAATTAGGTTCCTGTTTTTTCTTTCTTCCTTTATTATTTTCTTCCCCTAATTATTGGTCCTCACTGTTGTGAGCTGACTTGTTCTGATCTCCCCACCTTTGCGTTTGAATCACCGAACACTCAATAAACCCCTTACACCAGATGTTCCAAACTCCTGCTTTATCCTCTGGTCTGGTTTTTAGGCAAGAGTCAGCACCCAAGTTTTTTACCTTTTTTTTTTGCAAGATGCAAAGTTTTGTTTCAATTTTCTGGCACAGAAACTTCCTCATTTCATTTTGCTGTACTTCTTTTTTCAGAATTTATTTTTATAATTTGGATATTTTCCTTTAAAAGGCAGGCTGCATTGGTTAAAGTTTTCCAGCTCCACATGAAAAGCATTGTTTTGCTCTTCAGAAGATTCAGATGGCTCTTCATCATGACAAGCACCTGTGGAGAACACCATTTTTGTTTGAGGAAGCTTTTTACAACCTGATGAAGATCCCAGAGATCCCATTCTGAGTTTTGCTGCTTATACAATACAGTTTATTGAACAATATATAAAATGTAAAAATCATAAATGGTACCTTTGAAATATAATTATTTATAATTCTCAAAATGAATAAATGATGGTACAAAAATATGTTAAAGAATTACAATTACACTCATATGTTAGAACATCCTCTAAGTATTATAATGATACCAAGTTGTTGACTGTACCATGTACGGTTAAAAAACGACAGGGTTTTAAAAGAGGCACCTATATGGCCAGAAATGCCCCAAAATAGACACTTAAATGGCAATTTTCTCAAAAAGTATTTGTGACACAAATCTCAAATCTAGCATGCTTCCTGCATAGGAACATTCTTTTTAGAATTGTCAAAAAATATTTCCTCCAAATTTCAACAGCATGTCCCTAATAGAATACATGAATATATAAATGTAGTATAGTACAGTGGTGTTCAAATAAATAGCAGTGCGTTAAAAAAAGTGAATATGGCAAGGTCGAGTGCCACCGCTCGTGAAATGACTGGAGACACACAGAATTATTTTTTTAACAACCCGCTGGGTTCTTTTAATTTTCGTTCTTTTCCTTTTTCGGCTCTGGCTTCCCGGAGCTTTTACCTTCTCCGTCAACAGCCAGCCCCGTTTGTCAGCCCGCCTCTGCCTTTTCAAGCCCCGGCTCACTGTCATAGCAATCAGAAACAATTAAACCATTATTCAATCACGTTTCCCCGTGATACTGATTAACTTATGACAGCTGTGGCTCAGGGTCCGAGAGCCGCTCAGTTCACTCTCTCTCTGCAAGCAGAGGCTAACCACGCCCACCCTGCCACAGTGAATAAAGTGGAAGTATTTTTTAGTAGCTTTTAGTTCCATATTTCAAATGTAGTGGAAACATTACACATTCAATTTCAAATCAAAGCATTAACAAATTTTAACAAGTCTGCGTTATTCTTTTACAGGAAGCAAAGAAAAGGAATATGCATCTGTTCAGCAGTGTCGACATTTTTCTCTTCAAACTCAAACACTTACTGTATAAACTGAATAAATTTTTCAAGATTTAACTTCACTTTAAATTACTGAACTAATATTTAGTTGCATAACCATTGTTTTTGATAACTGCTGCGCATCTGCGTTGCATCGAGTCAACCAACTTCTGGCACCTAGAAACGGGTATTTCAGCCCAGGATGAATGAACTACATTCCACAATTCCTGTAAATATTTGGGTTTTGCTTCAGAAACTGCATTTTTAATGTCACCCCACAAGTTTTCAGTGGGGTTGAGGTTGGGGGATTGAGCTGGCTAGTCCATTACCTCAATCCTTTTTGTCTGGAACCAAGATGTTGCTCGCCTACTCGTGTGTTTGGGGTCGTTGTCTTGTTGAAACACCCATTTCAGGGGCATTTCCTCTTCGGCATACAGTCAAGCCGGAAAGTCTGCACACCCCTTTCACCTTCTCCACGTTTTATTACATTACAGACTTATACTACAATAGATTGAGTTCATTTTTTGCCTCAAACATCTACACACAATAGCCAACAATGATGAAGTGAAAACAGGTTTTTAGAAAATATGCTATTTTATTTTACTGACAAAAATATGTTATTTAGGGGTTACATATCTGTACACACCCTTAGCCTAATACTTGGTTGGGCAGCGCACCTTTGGCAGCGATTACAGCTTCAAGGCGTCTTGGGAAAGAAGCTACGAGCTTGGCACACTTGTTTCTGGACATTTTTGCCCATTCCTCTTGGCATATCCTTGCAAGCCCAGTCAGGTTGGAGGGGGAGTGTCAGTACACAGCCATTTTCAGCTCTTTCCACAGATGTTCAATTGGATTCAGGTATGGGCTCTGGCTGGGCCACTGTGTCACTGTGCCTGTGACACCACTCAAGGACATGCACAGACTTTCTCCGAAGCCACTCCTTTGTTCTCTTGGCTGTGTGCTTCGGGTCGTTGTCATGTTGGAAGGTAAACCTTCACCCCAGTCTGAGGTCCAGAGCGCTCTGGAGCAGGTTTTCTTCAAGGATCTCTTAGCTGCATTAGCTGCATTCATCTTTCCCTCTATCAGGACTAGTTACCCTGTTCCCGCTGCTGAAAAACATCCCCACATCATGATGCTGCCACCACCATGCTTCACTGTAGGGATGGTATTAGCCAGGTGATGAGCGGTGCCTGGTTTCCTCCAGACGTGACGCTTGGTATTCAGGCCAAAAAGTTCAATTTTGGTTTCATCAGACCAGAGAATCTTGATTCTCATGGTTTGAGAGTCCTCTAGGTGACTTTTGGCAAACTCCAAGCGGGCTGTGATGTGCCTTTTACTAAGGAGGGGCTTCCGTCTGGCCACTACCATAAAGGCCTGATTGGTGGAGTGCTGCCTGGATGGTTGATCTTCTGAAAGGTTCTCCCATCTCCTCAAGGATACGCTGGAGCTCGCGAGTAGTGACCCCTTCCTGCTCCTCCACCTCCCTGGCCAGGGGCCCGTCCCCCCCCCCTTCTCAGTTTTGGCCGGCGCCAGGTCGAGGAAAGATTCTGGTGGGTTTCCAACGTCTTCCATTTACGAATGATGGTGGCACTGTGCTTTTTTGGGACCTGTAAAGCTGCAGAGATTTTTCCGTACCCTTCTCCAGATCTATGCCTTGACACAATCCTGTTTCTGAGGTCTGCAGATAATTCCTTTGACTATGGCTTGGAGTTTGCTCTGACATGCACTGTCAACTGTGGGACCTTATATAGGCAGGTGTTGGCAATCCCCAATCATGTCCAATCAATTGAATTTATTACAGGTGGACTCCAATTAAGTAGTAGAAACATCTCAAGCAGTATCAGTGGAAACAAAATGCACCTCAGCTCACTTTTGGGTGTCATATCAAAGGGTGTGCACACTTGTGTACATATGATATTTAACATTTAGATTTTTAATAAATTAGCACAAATGTCTAAAAACCTGATTTCTCTTTGTCATTATGGGCTATTTTGTGTAGAATTTTGAGACAAAAAATGAACTCAATCTATTGTAGAATATGTCTGTGACGTAATAAAACGTGGAGAAGGTGAAAGGGGTGTGCAGACTTTCCGGCTTGACTGTACATCAACATAATCTCTTCAAGTATTTTGATGTATTCAAACTGATCCATGATCCCTGTTATACGATAAATAGGCCCAACACCGTCGTGTCCCCATACCATAATTTTTGCGCCACCGTGCTTCACTGTCTTCACAGTGTACCGTGGCTTGAATTCAGTACCCGGGGGTCGTTGTACTGTCGATGACCACTAGACCCGAAAAGAACAATTTTACTCTCATCAGTCCACAGAATGTTACGCCATTTCCCTTTGGGCCAATCGATGTGTTCCTTGGCAAATTTTCACTGATTCTGCACATGCCATTTTTTCAACAATGGTGCTTTACAGGGGCTTCTTGCTGATAGCTTAGCTTCGATAAAACATCTTCTGACTGTAACAGCACTTACAGGTAATTTTAGATCATCTTTGATCTTTCTGGAGGTGATGATTGGCTGAATCTTTGCCATTCTGACTATTTTTCGATCCGTTTTAACAGTGGTTGCTCGTTTTCTTCTGCGTGTTTTGGGTTTTTGTTGCCATTTTAAAGCATTTGAGATTTCTTTAGCTGAGCATCCTATAATTCCCCTCTCCAATCAACTTTTTAATCAAATTATGTTGTTCCCCCGAACAATGTTTGGAACGGCCCATTTTACTTAGCAATTCAGAAAAATATATTGTGAACAAGGTGGTTTTGACCCAAAATGCACAACTCAGAAACATGGAATATAATAAATAACCCGCAAGGGTCTTTATTAATCGGAGCATTCAATTTCGTAATCAATATCCAAGCAATGGTCATACACAGGAAATCCACAATCAAAGCACAGGTACCGAATCGAGAAGGCAGTCTCATAAACGGTGTCACAGGCAATGGTCGAAATCCAGGGAAAACCGTCAGCAAGGGCAAAGGTACAGACAAACAGCAGGCAGGCTCGTAGTCAATGTCCAGGCGTGGGTCAGAACCGAAGTTCTACCGCGGAGCAGAAGTACTGTAGACAGCAGGCGATTCTCGTAGGTCAGGCAGGCAGTAAACAGTAGTCAGGGTACAGGGTACCGGGTACAGGGTACAGGGTACAGGCGTGGGTAATAACAAGAATCAGGCTTGGCAATAAACACTCAAAAGTGCAAGACAAGTCAAGGCAACAATTTTGTGAGGAAGACAGGGAAACACTGGCTTAAATGCAGGTATAGACAGGTGCAAACACTTAGCTTGAGAACAGAGAGAAATTAGGAACAGTTTGGGAAAACGAGATGAAGATCATTAGTCAATTAGTCTGTTAGTAATTATCCCATCCTAGCGTTAATTAGTTAATTAGTAAATCACATGAGACATGGTTAGCAGATTAGTGTGTTAGTAATTATTTGACTAGCGTTAGTAAATTATTTACTAAGTTAATTAAGTTAATGATTTGCCATGCAGAAATATCACTACTACTAATAACAGTGGTTCATCAGGTTACTATATAGTATATTTATTCAAATATCGGTTTTACGTAGCTTAAAGGGCTTTTCTCTGTTCTCTGAATCATTTAATTGTAATTGAATCACTTGTAAGTGTCCTTGTAAGGGTTAAAAAGCATTTATAAATGAATCCCAATGTTTTGTCAGACATGCTGAGCATGCATCTGATATGACAGAGAAAAAGGATGGCATCAATGACAGAAGGAAATAACCCATTAGGAAAGACCAAAGACGGTGTGTCTGCAGACACAGGCTTTAATCAGAAGATCATCAGACTAACACAGTCCTTGTACTAAGAATTAATTCAGTGTTTGATTTGACTAATGACTCTTGAATTATGGGCTCTATCTTGACGATCTTAGCACATGGTCTAAAACGCATGGCGCAAGTGCATTTAGGGCGTGTCCAGCCTCTTCATTAATTATAGGTGTGCCTTGCGTGTAACATGCAATAAACCATGTCATTTCCATTTACAGTTGGCGAAACAGGCCTGCTCGTGCGCAAGGTTAAAGTGTGCGAGTAATGAATATGTGGATCAAAATTAGGATCAATATTATTTGGACAAACCATTATGACGTGTTTTAACATACACAATAATAATCTTAAACATTATGGTTTAACACCAGCGTGCAGCATGATTTCCCGGTAATTCCCGACCAAACTACTTCCCTGAAATATAATAACGGGAAAACAGGAGCTTACACCAGTGCTGTTTTTTTTACAAAATATATGCGGTTTAATTTTGTTATAACACATGCAACAGCTCAGCATATATGTTTGTGCCTGCCCATGTGTGTGTAACAGACAGGAGGGTGTACATGCGTTGTGTACACACCTATGTGTACACATATTACTATCCTAATATTGTGCAGTTAAAATAACATAGAACTGCGACATGACTTAAGACCAGGTTTGTGGTGGTTTTAGCACAAGCGCTTTCTGCTGGCTCAAGATATGCCAAAAATTATCCTGGCCACACCTCATTTTAAGACCAATGGGCGCAAGTTCACTTGTTATTTAAACAACGTGAGTGTTGGATGCTAAAATGACACCTGCGCCGGTTTGAAACTAGCAAAAATACTTGTGTTTGGGTTACCACCGCTTAGTGCCGGGTGTAACATAGGGCTCATGGACTCACTCAAAATTATCATAAGATATTGAGTGCTTTCCATACTGACAGGAGGTCAGAGTTTGTGGGTATGAGATTATGACATCTTTTCTGCACATATTTGCTTGCTTTCCAATATCAGTGTCTTCTTTACTAATTAAAATGAATAAGAATACACAGGAGATGGCACTCTTGAGCGCTTACAATGTTTTAGCATGACTAAAAAATGGGCTTAATTCATTTTACAATATAATCAATGACAATTACAATTAAATTCCAATTAATCAATTAAAACAATTGTTTTAAGGTCCATAGAACACATTCCTACTCTTCTTTCTGTCTGAGAAAAAGAGCAGACAGGTGTGCTTTGCCACACCCCCTAGAGAGCCCGGTTGAATGGAGAATTGAATGAATGAATTGAAACATCATGACTTGAAGATTAAATTTACGCTTGTTTTAGCTTCTCTGGGCAAATTAGCTATTTCACACACTCGTGCCATGTCTTTTACAACATAAAATATAGTCCTATGTTATTGTAAACCACCGAGATTTACTTTTGTAGCGATTTTCTCTCCCTACTTTCTTTACCTACTACAACAGTAAATTAGGTGGTTTACGATAGCATGGGACTGGGTCAGTATTTGAAATATTTTAACTCATAAATGAGATTCCGTTAAAACTAAACATGAAGAACTGGCAAGAAGAATTTTCATGAAGCATCTTACTACCCAAAACATACAATCATATGAAAGGTGAATATTGTCTTTTAAAATGGGCTGTTTATTTCAATGCACGTCGATTTATTTATCAAAATACATTCTGTGTACAGCATTAGATGTGATTAGTTCTATCAGGTGCCCAATCAGAAAAAGGAGGTGGGGTCATTTCCAATAGGACGTGTGGACATTTTAGGTTTGAATGTGGCGGCATGAACTGGCAGCAAGCTAAGACAACCTGATCTCCCGTCAGGATGTAAATATCATCCGATATCATCCAAAACGACCCATGTTTACATTTCAATTAGACTAGCGACATCTAGTTTGTGGATTTCACCACAAAAATGTATATAAAATCTGAAAAATTTGAGAGAGAAAAAACAGAAACAGAAAAACAGCAAGATTTTCTCCCTCCAGACCCTAACCCTGACCCCCTTCTCCTCGACTTGTTTGATTGAATAATTTTGCCATACATCCCATTGTACTTCTGCAAGGCAACTTATTGTGTTATTGTATAAATTAAAAAATAGGCAAAAAAAGTGTAATGACAGGGATTAGGCAAGCCTCAAACCCAGGTCTCCAGCGGAAGAGGATGCTGCAATAACCTCTACACGAAACTACCTGTTCAGCTGTCAGGGTGTAAATGACGACACGTCCCATCTCCTCTTTTTTCTGATTGGGTGCCTGATGGAACCAATCACATCTAATGCTGCCCTCATAAATGTAACTCCTACGTGAAAATGTGACTCCGGTCTGAAGAAATTATAGTATATGTCTTACCACCAACCCCCACCCCCACTCTTAGGAGGAGCCTCTTTCACCCCACCCAGAAGCATACCCAATTCCGACGCAGACCTACACCCGGGACTACTTTTCTTTCCCCACCCCTTTCTCTCCGGATGTGGGGGCCCCAGCCTCTGGATGCCCCTGGAAGAACATGGAAAATAGACACGCCTGCCCAGGGGGTGTCAATTGCCCCAGTATGACAGACTTGCAGGTACAGGGCCTTAGCCCTTTACATCAAGCCCTTTTACAAGTCCGGTTGGTCAACCGAGCACTGCATTCAGGAATATTACTGATTTCAATTTGCTTATCACTTATATTCATAGTTGATCTGTCTTTCTGAATAGACATTAATTCAATGTCCTGACTCACTGTAGGCATTTAAGATCCCATAGCACTGAGCACAGTATAAAAAAGTGAGAGAAGTTGCGTGTTTGGAGTTGGCTTGGGGCAGACAGTGGTTGGGGGGGGGGGATTGTAGGAGGTGTGGAGGTATAAGAAGTTAAGGGGGGGTTGAAGGGGATATGGGCATGTAAGAGCGGTTAAGGGGGGGGGGGGGGTTTGAAGTGGGTTGAAGGCGTGTTCATGGTTTTTCCCTCAGCGGACGGTCCTTTCTCAGGAGGAGCTGCATGAGGAGAAGGCCGGATACCCCCCACAAAGGCTGCGGCCTGAGGACCCAGTGCCCCAGGGGAGCCGGGGGAATGGGGAGCTTTGCAACCACCACCACCATGCTGCTCCCTCCTCCTTGGAGTCTAGTACCTCCAGCCAAGAGCAGCTCAGCTACACTTCATCCTCCTCGTCGTCCTCTTCCAAAACCCGCCAGGCCAATCACAAGAGCGGGCCGGGGCGCTGGAAGACCCCCCACCCTCAGCCCGCCTGTGCTGAACTCCCATTCCCACTTCCCCCCCCACCCTTGAGGAGCTCTGTCGCCAACCGTGACCCCCCCATGCAAGACCTGCCCCTCCCTCCACCTGCCCCACTTTCAGTCGGCCAGCACCAGGCATCAGCCGCTGATCACAAAAGGCAGGAGGAGCAGCATCGCTGGTACGAGAGAGAGAAGGCGCGGCTAGAGGAGGAGCGGGAGAGGAAGAAGAGGGAGCAGGAGAGGAAGCTGGGGCAGATCTGTGGCCCCTCCGGGCTAGTTGCCCCTGGTGACCAACCGCATGGCCCACCACCAACACCCCCACAGCCCCACTACCAGCACCAGTCCCCCAGGCCCCCCCATCCTCCATCAGAACTACCCTGGGGGGCTCCCCCACCTCCGCAGGAAACGGTGATCCATGACTTCCTGCCGCAGCAACAGCCTCACACCGTGGAGCGTCGGGACCTCCGCTATGTCACACTGGGCACTGAGGAACCCTCCTTTGACAGCCTCTCACCAGACCCATGGAAACGGGATGCCCGGGAGCAGCTTGAGAAGCGACAGCGTTTGCGGGTGGTGGACCTCCTTGACGGGGAGATCCGGGAGCTGCGGGACAAGGTGGGACGCACAGCTGAGGAGAATGAGCGCCTGCGCAGGCTGCAGCTGGAGTGGCAGTTCCAGCAGCGGCTGCAGGAGTCCAAGCGCAGCGAGGACGATGAGGACGAGGAAGAGGTGGAGGATGATGAGGATGTGAATGAAGTCACCATGATGGCACAACAGCTGGAAGCTGTGAACAGAGTCCGGGTAAGCCCACCATAAAGCAGAAATTTGAGAAAAAATCTTTGGTGGTATGTTAAAGGATAAAGGAAATATGTTCTTGCAGAAGCCTACAGAGATGAGTACTATGCGGTCAAATTCCTATGGAATATAGCACAGTAGGGGTGGGCGATATGTATTAAATTATATTTTATGGGCAATGGAGATATGTTATAGAACATATAGGGGTCGATTTACTAAAGATTTGCGTGTACAAAACACGTGTAAAACTGTTACCACCCGCAAAAAATAGTCCTAACTAACGAGGTGTAAAGTAATGTGTTAAAATTTCTCATTTTTGCGGGCAAGCCTGAATTAATATGCAAAAATGGGTGTCCCTACGTTATTTCGTGAAATAGTGGTAGTTGGTCATGCAAATGGATTACTTTAGCACATGTAAAGTGATTTACTAAACCCCGAAAGGAAGTTTGGGAAAGGTATTTGCGGGTGCATTTTAGTACAAATGGAAAGCAGGTATTAAAAGACACGGAATCAATAAAATGACAGCTGTCATTGTAGCAAGACAGTGCGGGCGTGCTTGGAATATACAGTCAAGCCGGAAAGTCTGCACACCCCTTTCACCTTCTCCACGTTTTGTTACGTTACAGACTGATACTATAATAGATTGAGTGAATTTTTTGCCTCAAACATCTACACACAATAGCCAATAATGACGAAGTGAAAACAGGTTTTTGGAAAATATGCAATTTTATTTTACTGACAAAAATAGGTTATTTAGGGGTTACATATCTGTACACACCCTTAGCCTAATACTTAGTTGCTGCACCTTTGGCAGCGATTACAGCTTCAAGGCGTCTTGGGAAAGAAGCTATGAGCTTGGCACACTTGTTTCTGGACATTTTTGCCCATTCCTCTTGGCATATCCTTGCAAGCTCCGTCAGGTTGGAGGGGGAGCGTCAGTACACAGCCATTTTCAGGTCTTTCCACAGATGTTCAATTGGATTCAGATCTGGGCTCTGGCTGGGCCACTCAAGGACATGCACAGACTTTCTCCGAAGCCACTCCTTTGTTCTCTTGGCTGTGTGCTTCGGGTCGTTGTCATGTTGGAAGGTAAACCTTCGCCCCAGTCTGAGGTCCAGAGCGCTCTGGAGCAGGTTTTCTTCAAGGATCTCGGTGTACTTAGCTGCATTCAACTTTCCTTCTATCAGGACTAGTCGCCGCATTCCCGCTGCTGATGAGTGGTGCCTGGTTTCCTCCAGACGTGACGCTTGGTATTCAGGGCAAAAAGTTCAATTTTGGTTTCATCAGACCAGAGAATCTTGATTCTCATGGTTTGAGAGTCCTCTAGGTGCCTTTTGGCAAACTCCAAGCAGGCTGTGATGTGCCTTTTACTAAGGAGGGGCTTCCGTCTGGCCACTCTACCATAAAGGCCTGATTGGTGGAGTGCTGCCTGGATGGTTGGTCTTCTGAAAGGTTCTCCCATCTCCACAAGGATACGCTGGACCCTCGGGTTCCTGCTCACCTCCCTGGCCAAGGCCCGTCTTCCCCGATTGCTCAGTTTGGCCGGGCAGCCAGGTCTAGGAAGATTCTTGGTGGTTCCAAACTTCTTCCATTTACGAATGATGGTAGCCACTGTGCTCTTTGGGACCTGTAAAGCTGCAGAGAGTTTTCTGTACCCTTCTCCAGATCTATGCCTTGACACAATCCTGTTTCTGAGGTCTGCAGATAATTTATTTCACCCCATGGCTTGGAGTTTGCTTTGACATGCACTGTCAACTGTGGGACCTTATATAGGCAGGTGTTGGCAATCACCAATCATGTCCAATCAATTGAATTTATCACAGGTGGACTCCAATTAAGTTGTAGAAACATCTCAAGCAGTATCAGTGGAAACAAAATGCACCTCAGCTCACTTTAGGTTGTCATATCAAAGGGTGTACATATGATATTTTACATTTAGATTTTTAATAAATTAGCACAAATGTCTAAAAACCTGTTTTCACTTTGTCATTATGGGCTATTTTGTGTAGAATTTTGAGACAATAAATGTACTCAATCTATTGTAGAATATGTCTGTAACGTAATAAAACTTGGAGAAGGTGAAAGGGGTGTGCAGACTTTCCGGCTTGACTGTACCTAACTGAATGTTCTGAATGATTGCGTAACAATGGAGACTAACTTACAAAATACACAAGACAATTTGTGGATAGGCTACATCATGAACAGTCAGAATTCTTTTTAAATCATGAAGCAAATCATGTTACAGAATACAAGAGTAACTAGTATTTGAATCAAACAAACAATAGGCTGCAATAACTATCTATTATAACAAACAGTGAATAACAAGCAAATCTAAACTTTATAAAAAATAAAACCCATGATCAAATGGAAATGTAATTTTATGTGACACTTACGCCGCGAGTAGGCTTAGTGCTAGTAAGCATAGTTATGATCATTTCAGTCCTGACAAACTTCTGTAATTTCCGGCAGAAACTGAGACATCCAGTGAAACGGTTCATAATAAACCGCCAGCTTGTTCTATGTAACAGTAGCCTACACCCTTCACTAAAAAGAGTCCATTCCAAACACGCAAAATCGAATTTAAATATGACTGTTTGCGGCTTGTGAAATTTGCATAATGACTCTTAGTTCATCACCCGCAGTGTGAAATGTTAACGCATGCACATACTTTGGCTGCGCCTGCAAAATAACAAATCGACCCCATAGTTTGAATCAGTTTATTTTTTTGTTGCAATGGAGAGGTCAGTTGCTCTTTTAATAGAATCTTGCTTGTGCAGTATTTTCATTAGGAGCATGAACACTGAATGGTGTGAAATATTGATCAATGTTCAGAAATTGCATAGTAAACATTAAAAACCCTATGTGCAAATGCTATACAAAATATTCAAGCTAAATTTTTAAAATCCAAGCTTCTAGGTTTGGAATTAAATAGGCTTACCAGGTAAACTTTTTAAACCAGACATTTCTTGTTTTGGGACTGAAAATGCTATGTTTTGCTTGTTTTATAGGCCGTATATAAACAAACAAACAAGCCCAGTATTATGTTCATAATGCGCTCCTGTACCTGTCCTTTTTAAAATCCTAAATTAAATGAAAAAATATACTTCCAGGTCGTGCTGGGCGATAAACCATATCAACGATTATCAAATGTTTTTTTTAAGTGTAATAACAATCATCGCCGCCATTCGTCATATAGGCTTTCTTCCATATTTTTTTCTTTCATCATACCTGATGCTGTAGCAAATATCCAAACTTCAGAGGCCATGTGAAATGCTTCCCTGAAAAAAACCCAATACCACTCCTATCTATTGGGTGTTGAAAAGACATCCACTCAGCAGCAAAGCCTTGCAGCTTCCATTACACATAACATCACAGAAAAGAAAGAAAGATTATTATTATTATTAAATATTAAACATTTGATAATTGTTGATATGGTTTATCGCCCAGCCCTACTTCCATGTAGGCTACTCTTTACCCTGATAGTAACAGCGCTGGCCCAGACTGACACTTTCAGTCGTCCCACATACCGCCATGGAATGACGGCGATGGACTCATCTGAATCAGCGCAGCCACAACTAAACCTTGATGAGATTCAGGTATCATATCAGCCGGAACTGCATTTGGGCCATATTTGGCCGAGAATCCAAATGCCGTGATAAACCTTAAATGTGGCTGGTTACAAAATCGAAATGCCGTACAAACCTTACATGTGGTTGGTTACTTAAGTGTCTAAACTCAACCATATTTGGCCTGGAATTGTCTGCTATCTGGGTAATAATTTTAATTTGCAGCCAGGTGTAGCATTGGCTGAGAGGTTTCACTGCTGATGTCACTTGACTCTCACAAGGTTTCCACGAACCTCTCAGCATGTCTTGTTTGCAACATCATGACACATTTTTCAATTAAATGGTTTAATTCAAAACAGACAATTCACCTTATAGCTGGAGTATGCAGCATACTTTAACAGTCGCATTTGTTGTCAAAACATTTAAAAGTCATAATACCCCTTGGCCCTGCCCACAGGGAAAGAGACACACCCCCCACAGCACTGCTTCCACAGACCTTGTCGTGAACGTGCATCCAATTTTCTAGATAGGATTGCAGGATTACAGACTAGCTAGTGTTACAGTAAAAATGTCAGCTACAAAAGTCAGCGTTGAAATTGTGGGAGAAAATAAATAAAGGAGCCAACTTTCAGTGAGCCAGTTTAACTGAAACACTACAATTGAAAGTGATGGCTAGCTGAACTTTATAGCTAGCTAATTTTATAAAGATTCTGGATATATAAACGTATGCCCGGATCTAGTTCCAAACAAGGCTAGCCTGGCTCAGGCTACAAGATATGTTTGTACCACTGTCAGATTTGGCGATCAAAGCATCATAAAACTCTAGTTTTCAAGCGAAGTTTATCCAATTCTCTTTTCTTTTTCTTAGTGTGAAATAGCACCGGTGTAATGGGTCTGCCATTGTTGGTGAAATTTCTAGCTGGTGAACACGCAAGTTTAATCTCATTGTTGATTGGTTCATGACATGAACCAGCCTATCTCTTCGATTATGTCATGAGCCACATTGTTTTTAAAAAAAAAGAATGCAGAATTGCTGGTTTTAGAATGCAGAATTTGAGGGTATCGTGCTGGATTTATCTCACAACAGTCTTTTCTATGATTGCTACCAAATAAGCATGGCTGTTCCTGCATATTTTTCTAAGAAACAATTGCGTACTCCAGCTTTAAGTTTACACCACAAATTCTTTATCATACTGTTGCAATGTGCAATGTTTACTATTCATTGTATGAAAAACAATAAAATACCAGTGTTTTCCCTTCAGTAGGCCTACATTAAAATGCCTAAAAATATATAATGACAATGCCATTATTTAAAAACAAATTTACTAATTTAAAAATCAATAGAAAATTTGTTTTCATCAGCACACCATTTTGTAACCCATTTTCGGAGATTATTAATGATTCAATAGCTTTACGGAGTTAAATTGTTTAGGTTACGTTACCTCAGGAAAGCGAATAACTAACCTAGCTAAATTATATAGTCATCTTCAGCTAATACAAGAAGCTTGCTACCGAAAAAGATCATCCTTGGAGAGTAACTGAGTCACTGACTCATAACTAAAGTTTACAATCTCCGTTAGATAATGAAACTTCTAAATATCCCAATCACAGAGCAGCGTATTAACAACGCTATTTTAGCCAGCTTTTTTAACATAATGTTAAATGTTAAACTGATATTATATAAAATATTTAATCCTCTCTTCTGGCGTCTTTTCATTATTTTCTGGTTTCTTGTTTTCTTTGATGTCTCTGATATTTTGAAGCACTTGTATTGATGAAGCCAATGACATTTATGCCATTTTCAATTGACATAATACAATTCTGAGTATGGTTTTATTGAGGTGCCCACTGTACACACAGAGTAGAAAATCAGACATAGAGAAATGGGAGTAACATTACAAAATTTTACTCTCATTTCCATCTCTCTGGGGGGTGGCAAATCTAAGGAAGAAAAGAAAATATAATGCAAACAGGCGTTCCACCCCCCCTGTCCAGAATATCACAGCAGCACCCCACCTCCATCATCCCCAACCCCAACAACCCCCCAAACCCCCCCCACCCCCCGGTCTGGCATTGCACCATTTCCCCACCCCGCCTACAAGTTGCATGGGCGACCGTTACATGCATTCATACCGTTACGTAAATTCATTCATAACAGAGTAAAAAAAGGATAACTTTCCAGACAAACTATTGACCATTCAGATCTTCCTGTAAATGGTAAGTTTATTTATTTATTTAATGTAGTTTACACCCACAGACACGTTGGCATGCTGATTCCATTGCATGTTTGCTTTTGCACATTAATTAATTATATTAATGAATTTCATTAAACTAAAACAATCACGCACAGTAAACCAGGATTTACCTTGAGCCTGGAGCTTCACTGTGATGAAAAACTCTTCTCAGTATTGCCATACATGCAGACAGAGGAATTTATCTCATCAGGAAGGTCAGAATAACTGCAGTGGTGGATGTATAGGGAGCTGGTCCTTGCTTTGTCTTGTAGTATTAGTATTGGAGGATTAACCTACTGAACAGTAACAGATTGTTTAGGCCTTGTGAGGCCAAAACATATTAAAACACGATCACAATGTCCATGACTATTTAAATGAAACAGGGCTGTTCTTCAACAAAAAACTGTCCTTAAGTTATCTATATGTACATTTACAGGAAGTGCAAGCTGGTGGGTTTAATTGGATGCGCCAAGCACACATCAGCTCAGAGTCCCACCAAATCAAGGTAAAAGCTTAAGTTGTCCAATCAAAGGGCTTTCCCTTAGTTTTTATTCCTCACAAATGAACACCAAGTGCATTTTTAAGGAAAACATCCTAGCTGCAGATGGAAATTCCTCTTTATCCCACTTGCATTTTTTCATATTTGGGTTTGTAATAGTTTGCTGGCAGAAATCAGGCCACACTGCACTAAACAGTCCCATGTTAACTGAGGCAGAACAGATATCTTTGGCACCAGATTATGGCATCCGACATCCTCCAAACGTTATTTTTTGTTTAAAGCTTTCTTATGCCCTGCCCCGGCCCCTGTTCTATTTACCACTTTTGTTTCTATTTAATTTATCTTCCTCCCACCTGCAGCAGAGTGCCGCTACAGCCATCTCTGTCCTAGACTTGGTATGTCTTTTGTTATGCTTTGCTCCATTTTAGCATAACACCATCTGTGGTGCTCACCACTCTTCATCTTCTTCTTCCTCTTCCTCTCACTCAGTTCTGATTTCGTCTCAGGAAAGAATGCAGCAGCTTGGCCAGAGAAAAAACTGGGCCAGAATATTTTACATCTCTCCCTGCACTGCAAAAACTGCTGGAAGGAATGGGCCGTCATCCTTTCTAAAGTCTTTATTCCAAAAGGATTTAACTTTTAAGCCTTTTGATTTAAATCTTGTGGTGTTAATTTCCACCAAGTAGCAAACCAGGCCAAATTAAATCGATTTGTAAAAAACAAATGAGCCTGAACGATTACTGTTTTGTAATTTAGCAAGAATAATTTATTTACGAATGATTTATCATAACATGTTTGGCTGCGAGGTTTGTCCTCGTAGTTGTTTGTAGTGCAGTGGAAGAGGCAGTTCCATATGCATGGGAAAGGCCCTCCCTTGTGCGAGAATGCTGTAAAGCCATGGTGTGGGGCTCCTTGATCTACGTCTGCATGTCGGTATTTCATTCTTCTGGGTTGCCTGTATACAACTGTCAGCGCCGCCCCACACATGGACAGGAATATGAATTTGAGCTTTGAAGGGAACTCTGGCTTAAGAGTTGTTTTGCCTGCAGGAGAATACATGCTATGGACATTAAGTTCTTATTTCTTTCTAGAAAACCAGTGGTATGCAAATATGCCACCATCGTTTTGGAAGAATATTGCAAGGCTATTGACCTTATTCACACAGCTATTCCTCTATTACATCATGCTCGGGGTGCGAAACTCCACTCGGAAGAGCTGGTACACCACTGAAAAAGTATGATATTCTTCTGTTGTGTGTCAGGCTTCAATTCATATAAACGTGGGGAAACTATCTTTTCACTGTTTTCCGATATACAAAGCACTGTGAAACTAATGGAATGTGGACTGCATTTTAAAGGGATATTTCACTTTCGTATAACAAGTAGCCTAGCCTAGTTTTGGGGAGCCTATACCCCATTGTTATTGCATAGCGTGAATACTAGCAACATCAACTGTCCATGCTGACGGCGTTAACATCACCTTTCCTCTCAGTTATGTCAGGCTCCATATACACTCCCATTTATTTTCAGGACCTCACGGAAATTAATAATTTTAAAGCACAAATTAACTACGGAGGAAAACGGATCGATAAAAGAGACAACGTCAAAAGGTAGGTTATCGGTCTGTTTTTATAGTCTATCTGATGTACTTTCAACGTTTCATTGCCGTATTATACAAAAGAAAAAGAAGATCCGGCTTGTGCTTTAAAACTATGAATGAATTATAGGTCCCGAAAATGAATGGGAGTGAATTTGGAGCCTGACTACAGGAGGAACGGCAATGCCATTTAGCGGTTAAACTAACATTAAAATAAAGGGATATATCATTTTGGTATAACGTTAAGGTAATAATCTCTCAAACGTATAACTGAATTAGGTAAGCAAAGTAGCAACAAAGCTAGCTGATTTCTCTACTCAGTGCTGTTGTAGTTTAGGTGCCGCTGTGGAATTTTTGTTTGACTCAAATCAAATCAATATTTATTTATATAGCGCATTTCACAACTAGTCACAATGCGCTTCACAGAAAAACCCAGCCTAACCCACCATAAGGGCAAGCCAGAGGCAACAGTGGCAAGGAAAAACTCCCTGGTGTAACTAGGAAGAAACCTTGGAAAGAACCAGATTCAACCCATCCTCCTCTGGTCGGCTTAGGGTCTAGATCTTAATGACCAGCATGGTCAAAACAGCCAATTTCCATGATAATAGAATTTGCAGCAGCTAGATGACAGTCCAGATGTGGCGGCAATGATGGTGGGGAACCGGGTGCCGATGGCTGCGAGAGCAGCTGGCACCGGTGGTGAGGAGGGAGGGGCAAGCGGCGATGGACAGGAAGCCGGACAGCAACTCTCGAGATGTGGGGCATAAGCCCCGCCGAAAGAATGTAGAAAAAAAGAGAGAGAGTGGTAGTGCCTTGCCAGGTTTCATGGAAATGTATATCTGCGTATCGTCCGCATAGCAGTGAAAATCTACCTAAATGTTCCCAAATAATATCACCAAGGGGTAGCATATACAGGTGCAGCTCAAAAAATGTGAATATTGTGAAAACGTTCTATATTTTTTGTCACTCATGTCAGAAAATGAAACTCATATATTATATAAATTCATTACACATAGAGTGAAATATTTCAAGCCTTTATTTCTTGTAATTTTGATGATTATGGCTTACAGTTAATGAAAACCCAAATTCAGTGTCTCAGAAAATTAGAATATTACATAAGATCAATAAAAAAGGATATTTTAAACAAAAATGTCAGCCTTCTGAAAAGTATGTTCATTTCTATGCACTCATTACTTTTGCATGAATTACTGTATCAATGCGGCGTGGCATGGAGGCGATCAGCCTGTGGCACTGCTGAGGTGTAATGGAAGCCCAGGTTGCTTTGATAGCGGCCTTCAGGTCGTCTGCATTGTTGGGTCTGGTGTCTCTCATCTTCCTCTTGACAATACAGGTCAGGCGAGTTTGCTGGCCAATCAAGCACAGTAATACCATGGTCATTGAACCAGCTTTTGGTACTTTTGGCAGTGTGGGCAGGTACCAAGTCCTGCTGGAAAATGAAATCAGCATCTCCATAAAGCTTGTCAGCAGAAGGAAGCATGAAGTGCTCTAAAATTTCCTGGTAGATGGCTGCGTTGACTGTGGACTTCAGAAAACACAGTGGACTAACACCAGCAGATGACATGGCACCCCAAATCATCACTGACTGTTGAAACTTCACACTGGACTTCAAGCAATGTGGATTCTGTGCCTCTCCACTCTTCCTGCAGACTCTGGGTCCTTGATTTCCAAATGAAATGCAAAATTTACTTTCATCTGAAAAGAGGACTTTGGACCACTGAGCAACAGTCCAGTTCTTTTTCTCCTTAGCCCAGGTAAGACGCTTCTGACGTTGTCTCAGGAGTGGCTTGACACGAGGAATGCGACATTTGTAGCCCATGTCCTGGATTCGTCTGTGTGTGGTGGCTCTTGATGCACTGACTCCAGCCTCAGTCCACTCCTTGTGAAGCTCCCCCAAATTCTTGAATGGATTTTGCTTGACAATCCTCTCAAGGCTGCGGTTATCCCTGTTGCTTGTGCACCTTTTCCTACCACACCTTTTCCTTCTACTCAACTTTCTATGAATATGCGTGGATACAGCACTCTGTGAACAACCAGCTTCTTTAGTAATGCCATTTTGTGGCTTACCCTCCTTGTGGAGGGTGTCAATGACTGTCTTCTGGACATCTGTCAAGTCAGCAGTCTTCCCCATGATTGTGTAGCCTACTGAACCAGACTGAGAGACCATTTAAAGGCTCAGGAAACCTTTGCAGGTGTTTTGAGTTAATTAGCTGATTAGAGTGTGACACCATGAGTTTCCAATATTTAACCTTTTCACAATATTCTAATTTTCTGAGACACTGAATTTGGGTTTTCATTAGCTGTCAGCCATCATCATCAAAATTACAAGAAATAAAGGCTTGAAATATTTCACTCTATGTGTAATGAATCTATATAATATATGAGTTTCACTTTCTGAAATGAGTGACAAAATATATTGAACTTTTTCACGATATTCTAATTTTTTGAGCTGCACCTGTATTATGAAAAGAGTACTGGACCTAGCACTGATATTTGTGGAAAACCATATTTTATTACTGAGTAACTGGATACTTCTTCATTTAATTTAACAAACTGTTTCCTATTGTATAAGTATGATCTGAACCATGCAAGTGCTTGACCATTGAGTCCAACACAGCCCTGGAGTCTGTTTAGTAGAATCTCATGATCTATTGTCTCAAAAGCTGCACTTAGGTCAAGAAGTACAAGAACAGACACAGAGTTTTGGTCGGCTGATAACAGTAAATCGTTAAGAACTAAGTTACCTAATAACTAATTAAGTGCCGTTTCAGTGCTATGGTAGGGTCTAAATTCTGACTGGAATAATTAATGGATATGGTTTGAGCTAAGGTATGCAACAGCTTTCTCTAATATTTTTGATAGAAATGGAAGATTTGAAATGGGTCTATAGTTTTCCAGTTTGTCAAGTTCAAGGTTTGGTTTCTTCAGTAATGGCTTAATAACCACCATTTTTAGTGACTATGTACACTCTGGTGCATAAAAGGCAGATCTAGCAGATGCAAGAGCTTGCTAGATCATTTTCACTCGTTTTCTTGTGGACTGCTTCAGGGCACAGGTAGTGTCATTGTACCAGGGAGTAGTTTTTCCAACAACACTTTTTTTTAGAGGGGCAACCCTATCAAGGGTGCTTCTGAGAGTTAAACTTAACTGGTTAGTCAATTCATCCAGCGATACTTCAGTGGTATTTTCTTCGCTTGAAAGGAATGAATCCGGAAGCATATTTGTAAACTTTGGAATGACGTCAGAGTTTAACGACCGTCTTGGCTCTGATTTAAAAGTGGTGGTTGCCTCGATTTCAAAAGTCATAAGGAAATGATTAGATAATACAGGGTTATGGGGTGCAATACTAAGATTCATAACATTGATACCATAGGATAAACACTAAGTCTAGGATATGGCTATAAACGTTGGAAATGTTGGACTCGACATACTAATTACAGCCTGAACTGATGTTCCTAGTATTTACGCGATGCAAATACAATGGAGTAGGCTCCACAAAATTACTTGTTATACAAAAGTGAAATGTCCCTTTAAAATGCAGTCCAAAATCCTTCTGGATTTTAGAATTAATTTGTTTTGCAGTGCTTTGTATATCGGGAAACGGGAAGAGAGATTCCAACATTTATACGAGTTGAAGCTTGGCACACAACAGAAAAATATCATACTTACAGTGGTTTACCAGCATTTCCAGCAGTTTCCCACCCCGAGCGTGACGTAAAAACAACATGGCCACGGTGTGAATAAGGTCAATTACGAGGCTAATTAGAGAATTTAAGCTGTCTGTAGTGTGAGGTGATATTGGGGGTGGGGGCAGGGAGCTTTTAATGACACGTCTGTCACTCATGTTCAGCTGCAGGATGAGGAACAGCAGCAGAAGCAGCAGTGCCAGAAAGGGACAGCAGAGGGACAGGACAGGCAGGAAAAGGGGGAGGAGCCCAGTCTGCAAAGGCCTCCACTCCCCCTTGACTATGAGGGCCCGGCCACTATTCCCACCTCCACAAATGCTGTACCTCCACCCCCACCTCAGAGAAACACCTCTTACCTCAAAACACAAGCAGTCGCCCTAGATGCTTTGGACCACTCTCGACTGGTCCCATGTGATGACAGCAAACACAAGGAGGAAACCACCACTCTTGAGGGTGAGCTTACACTAAGAAATTTCATTGAACTTTTCTGAAACCCTTTTAGTTACAATAATGGTGCTTATTCCATTTCTTCAAGTAATTTAATCTCTTAAACCCACTTTACAGCTTCCAAAAATGAGCAAACGAGGACTTTTTTTTCTTTCAATTTTTGCATCAAACCCATTGTCGAATGGCCTGAGGATTGATTTAAGTAAAGTGTTCCAATTCTTGTCTCTTCGCTGAAACAAGGCTATTAAAGGAGAATTCAGAATAGGGAATATTCAGAAATGCCCATGGCATGGCACTATGTGGATTTAATAAAATAAAAAATCAGTCAGTGTTATGAATATTGAGAAACATAACATGGTACACTCTAATGGATTTTGATCACAACCAAAAAAAAAAAAGCCACCCAAGGCCTTCAAGATTCAAGTTCCAATTTCAGAGAAGTTTTATGTAAATGCATAGGTTTTTACGGGACAGAAGTTTTGATTTTTGATTCTGTCCCCCTTCAGTCCCAATAAAGTAATTTTGTTCAATCCCATTCCATGTGGAATTTTCTATCACAGGGTGTGATCTGAACAACAGAGGGAACACAGAGGTTTATGAGGACCCAAGAAAGAAATTGGAAAGATGGTGAGTTCACAGGCCACTAATGGGAATAAAAAGTTCAGAACCACAAAAATCCCATCTCATTCTTCCAGTTCAGTTCATTACATGTATTTGTTCTCACCCAGGGCAATTCTCACTGCTTGCAAATATCACAACTATAGATGTGTAAAACATGGTGTAAAGGGTGGAATAGTAGTGTTACATCTGCAATTTGATATCAGAATATAGGCCTCCCCTCCTCTTAGCCCTTTTTAGAACTGTCAAAATGTATTAACAGTAGAGAGGGTGGATCTGGATAGTTTTCCCCAAATACGTTTTTAGATGGAGATTTATGACCATTTTTCATTTTGGGCAAGCTGATAGAACAAGAAAACCAGCATACACAACGTTTTGTTTCTAAAATCAGACCAGTTTTTAAAGTTTTTTCATGCCAGAGATGTGTGACATCACACTACGGAAAAAGCATATTTCGAGCACTGATAGTTAGAAGTGGAAATAATATTACTGTATTATCTTTGCTGAGGTACAGTGGTCAGGGTGAAGAGCTCTCAGCAAGCGGGGAAGCTCCAGAAACCCTGACCTTCAAGGAACGCCAGCTGCTCTTCTCCCAAGAGGACACATCCAACAATGTTAATGTTTCATGAAAGCCCAGTGGAGCTTCAGGATGGCTGTGTAACACTGGACAACCTGGAGCCTTAGCAGAATGCAACAGAAGAAACCCATTTGGGAAAGGGGGACAAGAGGCCAGGGTGATGGTGGGGTGGGGGGGGATGGTGGTTTCTTGGTGACCTGCTATGAGTGCTGTTTCTCACTCCAAGTAACCTCTTGGTAATGTTGGTTAAATTAAAGGGATATTTCACCTACCTATGAAATATGTCATTTTGTGGAGCCTAGCCCATTATATTTGCAGTGTGAATAATAGAAACATCAGCTGCCCTTGCTGACTGTTAACGGCATCGCCGTTAGTCCCGGTTGTCAGGGTCCCCATTCACTCCCATTCATTTTTGGGACCTCACTAAATTAATAGTTTTAAAGCACAAACTAACTACGGAGGATAATATATTGATAAAAGAGAACACAAGGGTGAAAAGGTACGTGTTTGTTTTGATATTTAATGTATTTTCAACATGGTATTAGGCCTACCTTCTAAAAGGTAACTAACCCCACTGTTTGAGCTTGTCTTCACCCACAAAACTATTTAGAAAAATACTTCCTGGGGTGAGCGAGTGAGAGGGGTGGGGGCAGAGGAGCTGCGTCCATCGTCATTTGCATAAATGAACGTACATTGTACAAATTATTTCGTATAACGTGAATCAAACTGTCAAGCTAGACGTTGCACATCAAATATGAATCAATGGCCTATTTCTCACCTCAAATATTTTCAGAAACATATTATAGTGGACTATTTAGGTGGAATAAGAGTTTATGAACAGGACATAACGTTGTAACGAAATGAAAGTAACATAGTGGGTCTAACCAATCAGGTGCCGGCTGTTTGCAGTGTGGGGGACAACAATTATCCGTATGACGTAGAGGTACCTCCAAAGAGGTACTCTGACGTCACGATTGGGGCGGGGGCAGTGTGGGGAGCAGAAAGGAAATTTCAACCGTTAGGGGCAGCACAAAGACGCTTTTCTACCAGTTTCTCCTGATTTATGTTATTATATCAGAATTGTTGAAATAACGGAATGCATGAATAAGTTTCATTATAAGGTAGGCATACAAACACGTTTACAACAACAAAAAAAGGGGTTATGATCTAGGGGTTAGTTACCCTTTAAAAGAAAAGCTTTGTTATTTTAACTCCGTGATGAATCCTCGCGTACGATAAAGTTTACGTCAATTCACCAACTCTAGTTAGTTGTAGGTTTACGTCATAATAAAACAAAAAAATCTAACTACGGCTTGTTGTATTTCTACGCAGTAGCATATCCGAAAATAGTTCCACTGTTATAGCTAATTTAAACTTGAAAGCAGCTTATAAACTCAAAACAAACACGTACCTTTTCACCCTCATGGTCTCTTTTATCAATGTATTATCCACTGTAGTTAATTTGTGCTTTAAAACAATTACTTTTGGTGAGGTCCCGAAAATGAATGGGAGCGAATGGGGACCCTGACAATTGGGACTGCTGTTGCTACAACTTGCTAGTATTCACACTATGCAAATATAATGGGGTAGGCTCCACAAAATTACTTATGTCACGCAAAGACGAAATATCTCTTTAAGGCCTCACTTGTACAACCTGATCTGTAATCAGTATATTTTGACTATTGTCCTCTGTGAAAGTGTCAACGTGATCATTCAGTTTAAAATCAGATATAATCCCCTGAAAACATTGAGTAGTTTTACTGATTAGTAGTCATCTTAACAGTAGGTTTTATTGAACAAAAAAGACTGCTTACACAGTAAGCAACTATGACCCAGATGTGTGGTTGCAATTAAATAAGCAGTATTGCTTGCTTAGGCCTGGCAATAAAAATATTAAGCACTATGAAATTGTTTACATGACATAATGTAAGAAACAAATCTGACAGGAGGGGAGCTTATTTGTGTTTCTCAGTTACTTATGGGTTTAGTTTTACAGTTCTTGTATTGATTGCTTTATAATACACAGTGTGGAATATTATTGTGGCTACACACTTGTTCCCACAATTCTACACTTCGCTCTCAACATCCCAGATTTAAGAGACTGTTTTCTGTCCTTTTCTCCCTATCACCAAGAACGCAGTCATTTTAGCCACTATACAGATAATATACAGGATTCTCCCAGACCCTGGTGCAATAGGAGTTTAATATCACTCTAAAAGGCTCGTAACCAGCTCGTATTAAAACCTGCAGTTTTGACATTAGGTAGCCAGATTGCACAGGGAGCCTCTTCTGCACAGAACGTGTACACTGCATAATCTAATCACTGTAACTTACAGAGTTCTCATGTCGCACTCTGAGTGCTCTGGTTGAGTTAAAACAAGTCAGAGGCTATACAGTTCACTCAAATTGACCATTGCTTGATATATAATAGGTGAGGTTCTTCAGTAATTTACTTTTACTTTGGATCAATATTTTGGAGAAAAAAGAAAAATATATAAGGGTAGGCTGAGTAGGTGGTGGCAGGTTTAAAAACACTTGCACATATTTATAATGTTGCATAAGATAAATGGAGTCTACTCATGGATATTATATTTTTCTTAACCTCGCCACCATCACTATCCTGGTGTATATTTGCAGTGGTTTGATACTGTGTATCACAGATGCAAAGTTGTGTGAAAAGTTGATATATAATTGGGTGCAATGGGGTCAGTGGTACAAAAAGAAATAGTGCAAGATATATACAGTCAAGCTGGAAAGTCTGAATACCCCTTTCACCTTCTCCACGTTTTATTACATTACAGACATATTCTACAATAGATTGAGTTAATTTTTTTGTCTCAAAATTCTACACAAAATAGCCCATAATGACAAAGTGAAAATATGTTTTTAGAGATTTTTGCAAATGTACAAAAAGTCACAGACTTCAGGAAGTAACAGCATGCAAAGGATATGCAACCAAATATTAAATATGATACTTTAAAAATATGTTAAAGCAAGGGGTATGAATACTTATGTAAATTAAAGATTTCAGTTTTCGATTTTTAATACATTTGCAAAAATTTCTAAAAACATGTTTTCACTTCATCATTATGGGCTATTTTTGTGTAGAATTTTGAGACAAAAAATGAACTCAATCTATTGTAGAATATGTCTGTAATGTAATAAAACGTGGAGAAGGTGAAAGGGGTATTCAGACTTTCTGGCTTGACTGTAAATATTCTAAAATGCCAGTTTTATCATTTTGGATGTAAAATAAGCAATTACACAGATTAGCACAGTAGTATTTTAGAAGATTACATACTCCAAGGTAAACCAAGGTTGACTCACATCAAGTGTTGTGACTAGGTGAAAGGTAGTGAATCAAATAGTTTTTCTTTCCTGTGGTGCAACTAGATTTGTTTGGTTCAAGTTAAGCTTAGAGGTCGGTTTATTCTATTACCCGTACCACTACTTTTCTGCCCTTTTCAGGTCATTATCTGGAGAAACACATGGTGATTTAAATAGTGTACTGCATATACAGTTGTGTTCAAATAAATAGCAGTGCGTTAAAAAAAGTGAATAAAGTGCAAATATTTTTTTAATAGCTTTTAGTTCCATATTTCAAATGCAGTGGAAACATTACACATTCAATTCCAAATCAAAGCATTAACAATTAGCGTTATTCTTTTACAGGAAGCAAAGAAAAGGAATATTAATCTGTTCAAAAAAATAGCAGTGTCGAAATTTTTCTCTTCAAACTCAAACACTTACTGTATAAACTGAAGAAATTTTTCAAGATTTAACTTCACATTAAATTACTGAACTAATATTTAGTTGCATAACCATTGCTGCGCATCTGCGTTGCATCAAGTCAACCAACTTCTGGCACCTAGAAACAGGTATTTCAGCCCAGGATGAACGAACTACATTCCACAGTTCCTGTGAATTTTGGGGTTTTGCTTCAGAAGCTGCATTTTTAATGTCACCCCACAAGTTTTCAATGGGGTTGAGGTCGGGGGATTGAGCTGGCCACACCATTACCTCAACCCTTTTGTCTGGAACCAAGATGTTGCTCGCTTACTCATGTGTTTGGGGTGGTTGTCTTGTTGAAACACCAATTTCAGGGGCATTTTTTCTTCGGCATACGGCAACATAATCTCTTCAAGTATTTTGATGTATACAGACTGATCCATGATCCCTGGTATACGATAAATAGGCCCAACAACGTAGTATGAAAAACATCCCCATACCATGATTTTTGCGCCACCATGCTTCACTGTCTTCACAGTGTACTGTGGCTTGAATTCAGTACCCGGGGGTCGTCTGACATACTGTCGACGACCACTAGACCAATTTTACTCTCATCAGTCCACAGAATGTTACGCCATTTCTCTTTGGGCCAATCGATGTGTTCCTTGGCAAATTTTAACCAATTCTGCACATGCTGATTTTTCAACAATGGTGCTTTACGGGGGCTTCTTGCTGATAGCTTAGCTTCGATCAAACGTCTTCTGACTGTAACAGCACTTACAGATAATTTTAGATCATCTTTGTCTTTCTGGAGGTGATGATTGGCTGAATCTTTGCCATTCTGAGTATTCTTCGATCCGTTTTAACAGTAGTTGCTCGTTTTCTTCTGCGTGTTTCGAGTTTTTGTTGCCATTTTAAAGCAGAGCATCTTTTTAGCTGAGCATCCTATAATTTGCTGCACTTCTTTATACTTTTTCCCCTCTCCAATCAACTTTTTAACCAAATTACGTTGTTTCTCCGAACAATGTTTGGAACGGCCCATTTTACTTAGCAATTCAGAAGGAAATATATTTTATAACTGTGTGAAACATTTGCTTCCCTTCTTCCTTAATAAAGGACAATTAATGACACCTGTTTTTTCACAGAATTAATGCATTCTCTAATTAAACTCTACACTGCTATTATTTTGAATACGCCCCTTTCAATGAATGAGTCAATTACTCAGAACAATCAGTGTGCATGTCATGACAGTTGGGTCTGTTGTTTTTCTATTACACTACTACATCTACAAGTAAATTATTAGCCATGCATAATATTGACAGAACAAAAGGAGGAACATCTATGGTGCTTGCTTTCTTCTGTTACAATATTAACAATTTAACTGTGAAACTGTTATCCCCATGTTTATTTCAAAATTACATCCCAAAATGGGGAACGTTGGTAGTGTATGGACCTCTTAATGCACATCTACAGTACGTGTAGCAAGCAGTGCCAAGACGTTTTTAAAAATAATATATACAAAATATACACATATGTTTGCACATGTTCTATAAGTATAAATATGTAAATACCATTTGTGTTCTCCTGCAATAAAGAAATCCTGCAAACCATTACACCAGACCACATCACAACAAAAGCTTGTTGATGTCATTGCTTGTGCTGTAAATGCCGTTAATTCACATCAACAAATTGAAATGAATTAATAGCCACTCCATATTCAATATTGGCAACACCTGTTAATGTTTCTCTTGTAACCGGACTGTGTAGAGATAGCAAATGTATTGAAAACAGGAGTACTCTATCCAGTACAGTAATATACAGACGGGTGACTAAAAGGAAAAACCTGAATGAGAGGAAAAACAATGAATGCAGATGCCTTCATACATCCTATCATGCTCTGCTCAAATTCTGAGCAGGCCCAGTTCACCTCAACTTTGGATCAAGATGGCAAGAGGAAAAGATCTAAGTGACTTTGAAAGAGGGTTAATTATTGGGGCACTGATATCAGGAGCTTCAGTCACAAAGACTGCTCAACTGGCTCGTGTTCCAATAGGAACAGTGACTAAAGTGACATCTGCATTTAGATCTATGGGAAAGACATCAGTAAATTGGGTCAGAAATTGTGGTCGAAAGCACACATTCAATGAAAATGATGCTCTTGCATTTGTGCGATATGTAAGGAAAAACAGATGAGCAACTCTTCCACAGGTGACTGAGAATGTCAATGCAGGACATGATCAGACTGTCAGCAAGAACAGTCCGTCGACAACTACATATAGAGGGATGTTATAATAGGGCTGCAGTGCAAATGCACATTTGATTTGTGATGTGGGGGGAAAAAAGTGATATGGTCAGGTGTCATCCTTCACCATATTCTCGACAAGTGAGCGAGTGCATGTGTGCTGTACACCAAGGCTGTGTCTGAATCAGAGCCCTATCTACTGTGCCCTGTCTCCTGTGTACAGTGCACTGGCAGAAGTGTGCGGTTTAAAGTGCACTGTTTAGCAGGCGACGTGTAGTACGTAAAAAATACCCGACATACTATTTTCCAGCCGTACTGTGAAAGTGTCAGAAAACGACCCTTGCGCGGCCATGTTACGTGTGGTTTTAGTTGTATTTTAAGGAAAACATCAGCGAAGCTGCGCCTCATTTAAAAAGAAATTAAGCGTCATATCATATTTATACGACCAAAATGTTCATGTACTTCTTGAAGTGTGCTCCCGGATATACTCAGCGAAACCCTGGAAGTAAGTGTATCATACGGAGGTTTAAAGTATACTATATTTAGAGAAAACTTTGCCTTCTTAACAACTTTTTCGTCCTGTCTACTCAACAAGCCTACCTAATAGTATGGAAGTATGATTCGGACACAGCCCAGGAGAACAGTACAGGCCTGAATGCTTGACCCTTACAGTGAGGGGGTCCAGTGGCTCTGTTATGCTGTAGGGGGCATTTTCATGGCATGGTTTAGGTCCACTTGTCCCCTTGGAGGGAAGGGTCTGCAAATCAATAAAAGGTTATTCTGAGTGATCACCTTTATCCTATGATGAAACATTTCTATCCTGATGGGAGTGGTCTCTTCCAGGATGACAACGCCCCCATCCACAGAGCACGAGGGGTCACTGAGTGGGTTGATGAGTATGAAAATGATGTGAATCATATGCTATGGCCGTCGCAGTCACCAGATCTCAACTCAATTGAACATCTATGGGAGATTTTGTACTGACGTGTTAGACAGCGCTCTCCACCACCATCATCAAAACACCAAATGAGAGAATATGTTTTGGAAGAATGTTCTTCCATCCCTCCAGGAGAGTTCCAGAGACTTGTTGAATCTTTGCCAAGGCACATTGAAGCTGTTCTGGTGGCTCGTGGTGGCCCAACACCTTCATAAGACCCTTGGGCCACCACGAGCCACCATGTGTTTTTCCTTTAATTTGTTACCCGTCTGTAGTTAGAGAAGCACATAATAGCACACTGCACAAGGGGTGTGAGAAGAATGGCCTGAAGCAGACATGTATAGACCATGGCAAAACACTACTTTGCAAGATAAGGCCTGCTTTTTTTCTGATCGAGAATTTCAATTGGGGGAGAAAAAAACGAATCGATGATAACTGAAGGAAGAATTGGTTGAGTGGATTATTCAGGAGTACCACGGTCAATTGTTGGAGGAGCTCTCCATTGCTTTTATTTTCTTTTTTTACATAAATATGATTATAGCTGGTGATCTGTATCTTAATTCTACTGTATTTCAGTTGCAACCTATTTTTATTTTAATAAACTGCCTTTGTAAAAAGGGATTTTCAAATCTGATGACTTGCATGTCAACATCTGAGTTTCATTAAAAACATAAATCACTATTACAATAATAAATTAATATCATTAAGTTAACATGTCAATATACCAATAGGTAACAGCTTGAAGAGTACTCCAGAATAAATTAATCCAAGCTTTGCATTTTTAAAACAGTGGTGTTTTAAATGTTTGAGTCCAAAGAAACAACCCTTTTGGCTGGTTATTAGAAACTTATTTGATGTGATGGTGAAACTGCACCACGGCTTTCTCCTGCTCATGAGTCTCAATGGAACCGGGCCGTATTCTGCGCATTTCAGTGATGGCGTCCACACCAGTGATCTTTCTCTCCTTCACCAGATAGCAAGCCAGCATCGTCCCAGTTCTCCCATAACCGAGTAGACAGTGCACAGCCACTCCCTGGAACACAGAATTTCCTTCACTTGGGTGATCTTAATGAAGGATCATGAATCATTTACCATTACATGACTGGCCCAAAGGGCATGTCAAAAGCGCCTAATTCAAATCTGTCAAGTGCTTTTGCTGAGTTACGCAAGTAAACACAAAATGACCCAGATTTTACATGAATCAACCTAACTACCAACAGGAGAATAGCAGTGATGGGAGTGTGAAGTTTCATGGACCTTGCATGTGACATTGGTGACTGATTTGAAAGACTGTGTTTCACCATAGAAACAAATATGTTTTGATTGGTTCAGTAGTCTTAATGGACCGCACACAAGAGGTTTGCCCATTAAGAAATCTTACTCTCAAATCTCAAAATCACTGGAAATACAAGCATAATTTAAAAAAGCAGAAAAAGTAAGCTATGAAAAGGGGCAGCCCCCTAGCAATTGTATCTGCCCAACTATTGGTGGGCTCACAATTAATTTTCTGCTCTGCAGGAACCAATTTTGGGATTGTGCAATCCCACTTCTTCCTTTGATACAGACATTGAGGATGTATGAAAAACATTTATTTCACCTAAAAAAATATGTTTAAGCTGACATCCTCAATATGAGTCTAATATGAATAAACATATCTGTGCTTTTGTGTCCTTCAGGGATTAGTTGAAACTGCTAAATCCTTATATAATCCACAATTTGTGAAAGTAAATTACAACATGAATATAATTACAACATTGTTCTTTTTTTCACAAAGCATATGTTTTTCTTGTTGACATATGGCTGCTTGTTATAGTCTAAAATAGTTTTAAATTGATACTGAAAGTTAGATTACTCTTTCACATTGAATAAAATAGTATAGTATCTTATGCAGTGACTATTTTGCATCCTCAGGCTTGAGAAATTTGTAATAAAATGCAATATCAATTTAAAGTAAAATTGTAAATATTTAAGCACAAAACAATATTACAGCTTTCATAAGCTCTGTTACAGGTAATCAATGTTACAGTACAAACTGAGCTTCAGGGATCCCACGGGCCACAGCAAAACTGAAATCACATATGCCAGTATATCCTTTTAGAAATTCTCTGTTTAGATATTTCATGTTAAATTTTAGACTTTCAGATGAAAGAAAAGTAGAGTAGTCAAAAGGTCTCAAAAGATGTATTGCGGAAGGATTCCTCATATAAAGGGTGGTCATTTCAGGGTGCTTGAGATCAAAATGGTTTGGGACGACCTGGTGTAATTATGAAAATCTTACCTCTCCTTTGGAGTTAGCCTCTTCGACAATGGACAGAAACCTTTTGATTTGATCCATACTAGGAGCACAGAAGTCATCTATTTTAACACGATGTAGTTTCAGTTCTGGGCAACTGTCGTAGTACGGAGGTCTCCGCTCGCATAAACAGACCAGGTGCTGGATACCATTGTCCAGGAGAAATTGATAGTGAGCAGGTATGCGAGGTATAGCCAACCCAGCCAGCTTGTTTGGAACTACCCAGGAAAAGTTTGGTGGCTGTGTAAATGCCATTCTCTATGGCAAATTTAAAACCTAAGGAGAAGGGACACAAAATGGAAGGACTAGATTGGTTAACTTCAATGAGTAATAGTAAAACTAAATAATTCAAGCATGATATTTTGGGGCCATAGACCACAGGTGCAGAGGCACCTTATTGAATTTACTGTTTAAAAGCCCATTCAGTAATTTTTGTTGCAAAAAAAAATGCTAAACAAGCAAAAAGATGGATATATGGTATACACTTATTGTACGTAGCTTTGGATAAAAGTGTATGCCAAATGAATGTAATGTAAATAAAGTTTATTATTACTATTATTATGTGTTGTCTTATTATGCAAACTTATGCACTTTTTGCGTTGCAAGTCGCTCTGTATAAGCGCATCTGCCAAATTAATAACTGTTTTTACTGATACACTTCTGTAATGTGATGGACCCTCTCTAGAGTGAATGAGCTAAATTTCCAGCTAATGAAAACTTGAAGCGAAAGTGTTGAAGTTCAATACGTTTCTGAGTGAATTTTACAGTGACTACTACAGTGCATTGTGTACACTATATATTGATGTATTGTAAATAATCTCTTATCTTTGAAAACCTGATGGTCAATATACAGCATATATGTTTATATATACAGTATATATAAATTTATATGAATGTTAGAAATTGTATATAATAGGCTACACAATATCTGATATTGATTACAATGAAAACACCTATTTAAAATGGATAGAAAATAATTTTTATATGATTACCAATAAAATCTCAGATCATGGGATAGCCTACATAGTTAACGGTTTAAAAAAATAATAATTTACATACAGCTGACACCCTTGTCATTTTAATGTATTTAAAGGGATTGCATTAAACTGTGATTAAAATGTGGTTTTCTTTATTTGACAATACTCCTTTTTATTAAAATAATCATCCACCAAAATGTCAGCCTTTAAAAATATCGACAACTGAAAAAAATTGAAGATTGAATAGTGTTACTTTCTGCTGACTATGCAGTTCTCAGGCCTGGGTGGGCGTGAAAACTAGTTAATATTCAAGCAACGCCCAAGAGCCTCTAGGCAAGTTACGCACAGACTGGGAAATGCAAACACCATTTAGCAAAACAAACAATAGCTAAATAAAAAAGAAAGTGCATGGTGCAACCGTACCATATGTTTGAGCCACTGAACTAAAGAAGATCCGTTCACATAATAATATTAACGTTAATCTCAGTGACCTACGTCTTTCAAATGGTTGGCTAATGTACCGGTACAGTGTAGCATGCGCTATTTCGTATAAACTTAATGGGATTGACCTGAGACACAACAATAAAATCACTGTATAAATAAAAAAAGACAAATGATGAAACATATGTTGTAATGTATATAACTAAAATGTCCACCGATTCAACCAATACAATGTTAAATTTGACTTGATCTGGCGACATGCCTCTGGCTTCAATCTTCCAAGTTCCAGTGAAATAAACAATTTTCTTTTCCTTTGACATTTCAGTGTGGTAACGTTAAAGTTACTGAGACCACAGAGTAGTTATTTCTTAAGCTATACTATACTATAACAATTTTGAAAAGTGTAAAACAGGTCTCACTTACTTGCTAGTTTTCGCTTTGCGCATCTATGGGGTCTTCCATAGTTGTTAGAATTAAGCTAATCAGTAGCCTACCTTGAACAGCAAAACTGTATTTCTGTGTTTGATTTCCGAGAGGAATAGCTGGTATTGTGTTGCATGCCAGTTATCATCAATAAACATGTAAAATATACCGTTGGCCTTAGTTAGTTAACGTTAGCTATATCGCCAGCTACATTTAGCCTAATGAGGGCATATTAAGCACACTGACTGGATCAGAAGAGTGAGCTCAAGTTTCGGGCGCCAG
Source organism: Ilyophis sp. 1 JC-2022 (assembly GCA_022702515.1). NCBI lineage: Eukaryota > Metazoa > Chordata > Actinopteri > Anguilliformes > Synaphobranchidae > Ilyophis > Ilyophis sp. 1 JC-2022. The sequence goes on along the minus strand of CM040406.1, from coordinate 6,724,553 downwards.
TTATTGTTGAAGCCTGTAGTTTTAACTATCCATATTATGGATATTTTTTTCGTTTTTTGTTTATTTAGCCTACCTGTTAAAAACTATGAAGCACCCCTTGTAACAAAAATCTAACTTTGACATGCTCACACACACTATTGAGATTTCGCACAACTGAAATACCTTGTGTCTCTCACACACACAACTGAAATGTCTCGTGTCTCTCACACACACAACTGAAATGTCTTGGTCTCGCACTCACATTATTGAAATTTCAGTTGTGTGTGAGAGCACCGCTCAGCCTCTCACACACACTATTGAAAAATCAGTTTATATGATTGCCTCGGCTCTTGCATAAGTGATAATAGCGGTAAGTGAAGGCAAAATCTACTCTCGCTAGCTCAAGAAGGAACAGTTGTGATTCGCCATGTATTTCTCTGCATTTTTATTATTTTATGAAGTTGTTGTGTTTGTGGAGGTGAAAGCCAACGAAATTGGCAATTTGTGCAAAATGCAAGTCAGGTTTTTTTAATTGCATTGGCTGTGCAGTTCACAAGTTGTCAGTTTGTTGTCTTCTTCCTGCACCGTTGTTTTTTATGGGAGCGAGTCTAAATTATTCCCCCAATGCCACGTGGGGTGTGGCATTCACATAAATGCTTCAGTGACGTATGCCCGCGATTCTCTATTGGCTGAGAGGACTTGATGCGTTTTAATCCCGCCCATTAAAACCTTGCCTGATCAATTACAGGCAATGGTGAAAAAAAGGATGGCATATTTCAATTTACATATATCGCTTAGTACTGATATTTGGGTTGTATTTATTCCACCCCAGTATGACGACCACTGAAAAGCTGAATCATCGATTTGAGTTGGCAATCCCTTTAAGGGGAATGCTTTTACCCCAACAAAGCTTTGACACTAGGCTACTGCATGCTGTTCACTTCTGTCTGCTAATTAAGTATCAACCTGTTGGATTTGGAAAGCATTATAAATCTCTAGAAGTACATCTAAGTTATCTAAGTATTAAAAGTTTGGTTCATTTGAGTAGCGTGATCCCATTCGCAATAAACAGAGGGCATATTCATGTGTGTTTTTGTATTTATATTTGTTTACGGTTGTATCAAGCCAAACTACATTTTGGTGACATTTTAGTGCTTAGTGCTAAGGTAAGTATTACTGTGAATTGTAGTTCTTTGTTTGCAAATATATTCCCGATATACGTCATTATCGAGTAATGGATCATGCATTATCTAGCTAGCAGCCTAGTTATGCTAGCTACTTTCAACCAGACCTAGGTACCTCGCTAGCTTCTTGTGCTTTAGCTGCTAGTAGAGTCTATTAATTTCAATGGTAATAGCTATTGATGGTCCAAAGTAGATGGCTGTCCTCTATCCGTAATGTCATTTAACTGCATTTCTGGCATGTTGACCACCCTCACATGGATTAATTAGAATATAACTACACCCAAAGTGGAAATTCTGAAATTAAATGTAAGAGCTATGGAAGGGTCAAAGGTATTTTGCAAATATATTCCCTATATACATAATTATCTAGCTAGCAGCCTAGTTATGCTAGCTATGTTCAACCAGATCTAGGTACCTAGCTAGGTACTCGTGTTTTAGCTGCTGGTAGACAGTTAGGATATGAATTTGCAATATTAATAGCTATTAATGGTCCAAAGGAGTTGGCAGTCCTAAAATTTTATTTTGTTATGACAGATGTTTCCTGACTTGGCTTGATCCTAAGGATTTAGCTAAAGATCTGGTTCTAACATTATTTAGGTCTAGATGCCAACATTTCAGCATGATACATACATTCGGTGTATAAATGTCGAGTGCCCAAAATGTTCAAAAATCAATCAATCAATTTTCTAAGGGGCGCTACAGAGCCTGTGTTCATGCTAGGGGTCTGGTTTTTGGCGTGCATGCTAGAGGCCCAAAATTTCATGCTTCTACGATTTTGGGAAACTGAGTGCAGTGTTCAGCAGTAACCCAAAATGACTGATGAACATTCTAAGAGCTTGCATCAACCTCTTTTTCATCAATAGTCAAACTAATTAAGACAAGTTTTGGCTTTTTGCTTACATGCAAAATATATGTCATAGGGGGTGCTGAGATGTCCTTGTATACTAAATTTGGGAGGCTTGGCTGCGTTTGTGTTCCAGATAGGAGGGGTCAAAGTTTTTTTTAAATTTTGATTTGTAGGCGGTGCTATAGAGATAGAGCTTCTGTAGATGCTAGGGGTCTGTTTTTTTGCATATACAATGTAGGCCATGAATATATTCATTCTTCGGAATGTCAAGCCTCTAGGTTTTAAGGAACCCATAATCCTAATTCTACTGTTGTGACCTTTGACCCTTCCATAGCTGTTTAATTTAATTTCAGAATCACTTTGGGTATAATAATATTCTAATTAATCCATGTCAAGGTGATCAACATGCGAGAAAATTGCAGTTAAATGACATTACAGATTGTGGACCATCAATAGCTATTAATATTGAAATTAATAGTCTAACTGTCTACTAGCAGTGAAAACACAAGAAGGTTGAACATAGGTCTGGTTGAACATAGCTAGCATAACTAGGCTGCTAGCTAGATAATGCATGATCCATTACTCGATAATGATAATGAATATATTTGCAAAAAAAATACTACAATTTCCAGTAATACTTACCTTAGCGCGAAGCACTAAAATGGCGCCGAAATGTAGTTTGGCTTGATTCAACCGTAAACAATATATAAATACAAAAACACACACGAAGATGCCCTCCGTTTATTGCGAATGGGATCACGCTACTCAAATGAACCCAACTTTTAATACTTAGATAATTATCTTATGTACTTCTAGACATTTATAATGCTTTCCAAATCCAACAGGTTGATACTTAATTAGCAGACAGAAGTGAACAGCATGCAGTAGCCGAGTGTCACAGCTTTGTAGGGGTGAAAGCATTCCCTTTAAATACATAAAAATTACAAGGGAGTCAGCTGTTTGTAAAAATGTTTTTAAAAATAGTTAACTATGTAGGCTATCCCAGGATTTGAGATTTTATATTGGAAATGATTTTCTACCCATTTTAAAAAGGTGTTTTCATTGTAATCAATATCAGATGCTGTGTAGCCTATTATATACAATTTCTAACATTTATATGATTAAAATTATATATATATATATATATATATATATATATATATATACGTATATATACAGTGCCCTCCACTATTATTGGCACCCCTGGTAAAGATCAGTAAAAAGGGTTGTGAATTAGCTTAATCTAACACTGACGTAAATTTATTATCAGGAAATAATTATTTTTAACAAAACCACATGTGCCACAATTATTGGCACCCCTGTATTTATATATAGAATAAAGTCATTTAATATTTTTAATATTTGGTCGGATATCCTTTGCATGCCATGACTTCCTGATGTCTGTGACCCAACAACATCAAAAGTACTATTGATATCTTATTTTCTGGTACTCTTACAAGTGATATTATAACGTCTCTGCATTTGAATAGATCTCTATGGGAATTGGGGGGTGGGACTAGATTTAGCTGTAAATTACACTGGAACAGGATGGAACACATGGTTGGCTAAATGGTCCTTGATGACTCACTGCCATTTTACCAACCATGTATTCCATACTGTTCGAGCATAATTTACAGCTAAATCTAGTCCAACCCCCCAATTTCCATAGATATCCATTCAAATGCAGACGTTATAGTATCACTTGTTAAGCCCGACGCACACAGCCCGACTGAACAAATCTAGACTCATCTCAACTCAACTGGTTTTTATCAGTCGGTTTGTGTGCACGTAAAAAAACTGAGATTTTCTCAGATTTGAAGATTGAGCATGTTGGATCTCAGTCAGTCTTGGATGGCCTCAGATTTTCAGTGTGCACCGGGTTTAAAACTGACAAAAACTGGCAGAACGATTTCCAGCCAATAAACGGTCATTATTGTATTAGAACTACTAGATCGAATTGCATCACAATTACTGTCTGTCTTGTTACACACATAAATGTGTTCATAGTCACTTCCATAGTAATGTCAACCAGAGCATACAAAAATAAAGTTATGTATTTCTTAGTTAAACAAGATTAAAGGGGAATTCCACTGGAAAATTATGTTTAATGTCTAGGAAAGTAGCTCTACTCTCAGTCAACTCTCTACCTGTAGTGAGAGCAGAGATATAGCCCCAAACTACTGTGCATGTACCAGGTACCTGCTTTACTGTGAACTACAATGGCAGAGCGCTTACAGCTTACAGCAAGCTAGCCAATAACGTTACAGTTCTACAGTTCTACACATAAGGCACGGTTTCCCATAGTTTTCAGTTTGGTCCGTGGGATGATGAGCATATTGAGCTTACAGATCTGAGGGACCGGGAGGACTTGTGAAGCTGTAGGAGATCTTTGAGGTAGGTAGGGGCATCATAATATATGATATATTGATGGCTAAAAACTTTCTCCAGGTAAATTAAAATAAAACTGAGGTAATTTTATTTGGCCCACCTGACTCTACTAGAGGTTTCTTTAAAACCTCTTTGTGCAGAAGCAACATTGGGCTAATTTTCGCCTGTTTTGCACTGTTCTGTTTAAAGCCTAATAACCCCAGATGTGCACATCACACACACATGTGTAATGGCTTAAATTGAAGAAGACCCCTGTACCATTTAATGTCATTGCTTAAAATTATTTGTTTACATAATGTTTATATGTATTATGGGCTGTAAATGCACAAAATACTTGCAGAAAATGTAAAACGGAAGTTGTAATTCTTACTTTACAGTGCACCTTTGAAAGGCAAAAATATAAAACGGGTCATACTTTACATTTCCTGGTCCACACACCTCTTGACCACATGTGTAAAAAGTTTTTGGGGGATATGTAAAACTACTCAGGTTCTACAAGGTAATTTGTAAAGAGTGTATCCTGGCATCCCTTAGTGTCTCCAAATGTATCCAAAATGGATAAAATGTGTATTACAGTAAATCAGGAGGTAATCAGTTTCTATCAACACATAAAGTATTCTGACTCACGGAAAACATGTTTGCATTCAGTGCATGAAGGAATTTCCATATTTTCAAAAGAATGGGGCGGTGAGATATATAGGGCTCCAGAAACTTATCCAACCCTATCCAGAAATGAATACAATGCTTTGTTTGTCCATATTATGGCCCATTGATGCTGGTGTGCTCAATATAGGGTAATGCATAGCTAAGCTATATATAAATACTAATGCTACAATACATGATATGACTTATCCTACCATTCAGCCACAACAAATAAGATAGTAAAATAAGAACAACATAATGTACTATGTTGCAAATCAAAAATAAATATGGTAGGTCTTTCACAATAATAATAATAAATAAATAAATCCTATATTTTACATGGATTGTGACCACAATTTATCCTGGTCACATATAAACTTTTTACTTTAGTCTTATAAATATCACAAAATATTGTGACACTGGATTACCATTGACAGCCAGCAAAAATGTCATAGGTTAGTTTATAACCCATTGATTCTGGTGTGCTCAACATAGCATAATGCATTTGTACAAATACTAATGATACAATACATGATATGACCTATGCTACTATTTAGCCACAAGAAATGTGTTATGCATGAATATTGGTCAGCTGGTTAAATCTACCTATGGGAATGCCATACCATTTCAGAAAGCTTAGGATGCGCTCTATTGGACGATATAAGTGTGAATGACGATTTGTGTGAATGATTTATAAGTGCATCTTTTCAATATGGTCATTTACGCACAGCCATTTTGGAGCATGAATACATGTTGTAACAAGGATTAAATATTAAAAACGGGTCAACCAAGGCAAAAAATAACCTGATTCTTGCAGGGGACATCTTAATCTTCATAACCAAAGGTAAGGTTACGACTTTATTTAATATTTTACCGGAGCTTTTTATAGCAAAAGAAAGTTATGTGTTAACAAACAAATACCACAAATTTTTTTCCTGTGGAGTGAGTAGGCATGTTGACAGTTTTACTTGATGTTGGAAGGTGTTTCTTGCTGCTGTGATAGTAAACGATTTTTTGGTGATAAAATAAAAATGAACTAATAATGAACTCTCAAATGGGTCTATCTTACATGTGGTCGGGTCCATTGTAGATAACAGTGTAGCAACATAGCATGCTACTTTCATGAATTACAAGCTAATGGTGGCAGATAGAAACGTGATATGTCGCACGCTGATAGGATATTAAGTACTGATTATGATGATATGTGGGTTATGGTGATAAAATCCGTATTCTCGTGGAACTAGCAACATATTTGTGATGTTTGTAAAATTTAGATGCCGGCGTCTCTACCACTAGGGGTCAGCACAAACAAGTTAAAGATCTAGGACCTCTGTCCTGCCGTCCTGCCTGGTCAAACCCCATGTCAAAAACCTTAGTTTCATTTTTGACTCAGCCCTAAAATTCGATAGTCAGATAAACTCTGTTGTTAAAGCCAGTTTCTTCCACCTCAGAGCCATAGCCAAAGCCAAGCCTTTCCTATCATTTCACAACCTGGAAATAGTCATCCACGCCTTCATATCATCTCATCTCGCCTCGCCTCGCTTACTGTAATTCCTTGTATTTAGGTCTCAGTCACTCATCCCTTCGCCGCCTGCAGCTAGTACAAAATGCTGCTGCTAGGCTTTTAACAGGTACAAAAAAAAGAGACCACATCACACCCATTCTTGCCTCTCTGCGCTAGCTCCCAGTTAGTTTTATAATTAATTAAGATTTTATTGTTTGTAAACTAAATAAAGTACAAAATGGTTTGGCCCTTCTTTACATCTGTGATCTTCTTCAACGCTATTTCACGCCCAGATCACTGAGGTGGAGGACCTAACTGTTGCTTTCTGTTCCCCGGTCTGGGTGACCGGGCCTTTGCTGTGGCCGCTCTGAGACAGTGGAAGTTTGCCTCTTCTCATTAGATCTGCACCCTCCATAAACACATTTAAATCTCAACTCAAATCCCATCTTTTCTCACTTGCTTTCAATCCCACTTGAGATCTGTCATAGTTGTTGTGTATTCTGTGCATTATTGCCTTGTTTTTGTGTCTTTTTAAAAAGTATTATCCTTTGTCATTGTTATCCATGTATTTTATGAATTTTACAGCACTTTGGAAGACGATAGTCTTTTTAAATGTGCTTTATAAATAAAATTAACTTGACTTCACTTGGTCTTGGATATTTTACAGATGTTCTTGATGTGACTCAAATGACATTGAGGTGTCACATTTTACATCTAGGTTTGTAACAACAGTTAACAGAGTAATGGGAAGGTCATTAATAGTAAGGGAGGTTGTGGTGTTGCCATTGGTTTGGTGAGGAGTGCTGACCAGGAGGATCTCGGTTTTGCTGCTGTTGAGGTGGAGGAAGTTAGCTGTTATCCAAGCTTTAATCTCCTCAAGGCAAGGATTTAGACGAGTTCTGGCAGCAGGCAGATTGGGGGTGGCTTTGAGGTATAACTGGGTGTCATCAGCGTAGGTGTGGAAGAAGATGTTGTGATGCTGGATGACGTGACCAAGTGGGAGGAGATAGATCAGGAAGAGAATGGGACCAAGGACTGAGCCTTTGAGGAAGGTGAGCCTTGAACCACAGATGACCAGGTGGGCTTCAGACCTACACTCACCTATAGTGATAAAGTCAACTCGGTCAGTGAGGTAGGACTGGAACCATTGCAGGGTGGTGTTAGTGAGACCAATAGAGTTCTGAAGGGGATGGAGGAGGATGGTATGGTAGACTGTGTCGAATGCCTCACTTAGATCAAGGAGGATCAGGAGGCTGGGTGAGCCAGCATCGGCAGCCATCAGGAGGTCGTTAGTCATCCTGATCAGGGTGGTTTCTGTGCTGTGTCCTGGTCAGAAGCCTGATTGGTTCATACAAATGATTAGAAGACAGGTGGAGCTGGAGCTGTAATGCAACCGTTTTCTCCAAGACCGTTGAGAGGAATGGGAGATTTGATTGGTTGAAAATTTGATAGAACAGTAGGGTCAATGTTTGGTTAGCGTTGTGCTTCACTTCGGGGTGATTATTCCACTTTTACAGTTTCCAGCCCAAACTGGGCTACAGAGATGGCCCTCTTTTTGTTGTTTATTACATTTATCTCGGTCTTTTTGTATATTTCCGTGGATAAATTCGCATATTTATCTTGGTTAAAAACATTACATTAGTATTCATGACGACAGATAACTATTCTGTCATGGATATGGTAAGTAAGTAAGTAAGTAAATCTTTATTTGTATAGCACCCTTCACAACACGAATGTACAAAGTGCTTCACATCCTTAAAAGTAGATAAGATAAAAATAATAAAATAAAATAAAATAACATCAAACAGAACATTTACGATTTAAAATCAGAACATTGAACACGCACAGGGAGCAACAATTAAAAGGACCAGACACTGGATTGTCTATAAATGTCCAAACGCCTGCCTGAACAAAAGAGTCTTTAGATGACTCTTGAAACAGCTCTCGGAGGACAAGGATTTCAGGTCCAGGGGGAGAGCATTCCAGAGCCTTGGGGCTGCCGCCCCAAAAGCTCGGTCACCTTTTGTTTTAAGTCTGGTCCTGGGTACCTGCAGGAGTTCCTGGTTGGATGACCTCAGAGACCGACTAGAGGAGTATGGTTGAATGAGATCACAGATATAAGCGGGGGCTTGACCGTGGATGGCTCTGTGGGTGACTACTAAAACTTTAAAATTGATCCTGAGATGCACTGGAAGCCAGTGTAGTGCGGCAAGGATGGGGGTGATGTGGCAAGACCTCCTAGACCTGGTGAGCAGCCTGGCAGCGGCGTTTTGGATCAGTTGTAATTTATTGACGGATGATTTGTTGAGGCAGGTGAACAATGAATTACAGTAGTCGAGTCTGGATGAAATAAAAGCATGTACGGACATTTTTAGTTCAGCATGGGATACAATGGACCTGAGTTTTGCTAAATTTCTGAGGTGGAAGAAACATGAGCGGGTGAGGGATATGACATGTTTTTCTAAAAGCATAGACTGATCAAATATTACACCAAGGTTTCTCACATGGGTACGTACATTTCCCTTAAGGGACCCCATGTGGTGTGCCACTTTGGACGTGATGTGGTCAGCAGCTATGATTAGCACCTCAGTTTTAGCTGCATTTAATTGGAGGAAATTATTTGCTATCCAACTCTCTATGGCAGATATACACTCATGGAGTATGCAGAGTTTCTCCAAGTTATCCGGTTTGAAAGAAATCTGGAGCTGGATATCATCAGCATAACAATGGTAGGAAATGTCCTTGAATTTGCTGATCAGGACACCTAGGGGGAGCATGTATAGAGCGAAAAGGATTGGAGCCAGCACGGAACCTTGTGGTACACCACATGGGAGGGGGGAAAGGTCAGACCTAAACGGGCCAGCGGCCACCGAGAAACTTCTCTCTTTGAGGTATGAGGCGAACCAGTTTAGGGCACTCCCAGATATGCCCACCCACTCCCTGAGCCTGTCTAGTAGGATACGGTGGTCTACCGTGTCAAATGCTGCGCTAAGGTCTAACAGGACCAAAACAGAGCATTTGCCGGAGTCAGAGGACATCATGATGTCATTTGAGACTCTAAGGAGGGCGGTTTCGGTGGAGTGTTTTTTGCGGAAACCTGACTGAAATTTATCTAAGATGTTATGGTTGGTCAAAAACGTGGTGAGCTGGTTTGCCACAACTTTCTCTAACACCTTCGAGATAAAGGGCAGCTTAGAGATGGGTCGGTAATTTTTTAGTTGGGAGGGGTCCAGATTTGGCTTTTTAAGGAGGGGCTGAACGACCGCCTGCTTAAAAAAAGCTGGGACTGCGCCAGAAACTAAAGACCTATTTATAATGATGCCTAAGCTGGGGCCAACAGCACTGATTACCTCCTTTAGCATGGCAGTAGGGAGAATATCTATGGGGCAAGAGGAAGATTTCATAGAGGCTACTATGTCTGTTAGCTCCGTCTGCGAGATGATAAAGAAACTACTCAAAGAGAAATTTCTGGCTGGGCAGGGAAGGAGGGGAGAAGGGGAGGGGGTAATGTTCGCCCTTATATCTGCAACTTTGTTCACAAAGAATAAAAGAAAACGATTACAGTCTACATTTGAAACAATAGGTACAGATGAGGAAGGGGGGCTAACTAACTTCTTAATGGTACTGAACAATACTCTGGGATTTTGCTTGCTAGAGGTGATTAATTTAGAAAAATAAGCAGCCCTAGAGCTCTTAACCAGATCATTAAAATCAGATATGAGCTCTTTAAGGTAGAGGCGGTGTACTTGAAGGTTGGAAGATTTCCAGAGCCTCTCTGTTTTGCGACACTTTCGTCTGAGAATGCGGATGTCATCATTTACCCAAGGGGCGATATTCACAGGGCGGACAGTGCGAGTCACAAAGGGTGCTACGTCATCTAAAATGGCAGTACAATGTGTGTTGAAAGCCAGAACTAAACAGTCTATGTCATCATCAGGGGACACTAGAACATTACTATCGAAACTAGCATTGAAATTCTCTACAGCTAAGCTGTTTACAATGCGCGAGCTTTTTATGCGCTTCGCTGGCACAAAATCATTGTCAAAGGACACGTTAAATAATACGCATTTGTGATCAGTCACCACTAGTTCCTCAGTGCAGACATTACTGACTTTTAAACCAATCGTGAACACAAGATCCAAAGCATTACCTTTGTTGTGAGTAGGCCCGGATACATGTTGGATAAAGTGAAGCGATTCAGTGACATTGAGGAAGCTAGCGGCAAAACTATCAGAGCTGTCATTCACATGTATGTTAAAGTCTCCAATTAAGAGAATTCTATCCAGACAAAATGGTCAAAATGTGTGGCCGTTATTTACTGAAACGATCCCGTTTTAGCCGTGAAAATGACCCATAAACACGGAGGAATGGTTGATGATAGCTAGGTCATCTCAGAATCTTTATCTCCAGAGAACTTGTCTTGAACTCTCAACACATTTCACGATCTCTTTGAGTTACGAGCACTTTCCGGAAAGCGTTGTGAATGGCAAGTATATCTTTACGACACGTTTCACGACATACTTTTCGCTGCGACATGCTTTGGGAAAGCCACCCCTGTGCATCATAAACTTGTTGCATTTTTCTATATCCACATTTATAATGACGTTATCATGCAAAGATTTTGACTTTTAAATGCTCCATGTTTAAATGTTTAACTCACTTTGACTAATTTGAGTGCCGTCTTAAAATTAATTAGGCTACATTCTTTAATGCATTCAGATTATTGCCTGATCCTTGTTAAACAATCTCAAGTTAGTTATCTTTGTCATTGTCATTTCTTAATCATTATAGGCTACACAATATGGTCTTAATTATTCATCGAATTGTTTGATTAGCTAGGCTACTCAAGCCAAATAAACGGAAATACTAAACGGAAAGTCTAATACTGTAGCACTACCCCTCTTTTTCCAGCGCACCGGCTATGTTAAAATGACATGATTCCTTACCGGGGATTCAATAAGACAGAAGATGATGTCAGGGAATGATACCAGAGGCAACTGAGTTGTAGCCTATCATTTGTCCACTAACCGCATAAGCACAGCACTCGAGTAGCCTATGTTTGGTTTATTTTGCTTTTGCCATTTTGGTTTATGTCTGGTTTATCTTTAGGAAACAACATGTCAATGTAATTTTCAGACATTTTAATTAAATAACGATAGTTAGCTTGATCTACGATGTGTCCCTATTCAGAAAGGTGACAGACGCGACATTATTTCCCCCCTCGCTGGCCCCGCCCCTCAACTATGACAGAACACCGATGCTAGGTTGAGAGAGCCATCTCCGGGACAAGACCTCCATCGCCCGGCATGCACTAGGTTGACATAGGCTGTGTCTCAAATCACATACTACCGTGCTCCACACTACCGTACTTCGCTATGAACTCACATGGATGCGCATGCTCGCTATGCGTGCTCGGAGCATGGAAGTATGCGATTTGGGACACAGCTTTAGTTTTGTTTGAATTACAGGTTCCTCTAGCAAACTGTAGGCTGTGGGCAAGACTGCTGGTTAAATGTAGGCGAACTGCATAAAGTAGGCTACTTATCAGATGGATATCATCATTGGAATAAGTTAACTCACCTGCAGAGGGTCTTACCCACCACATAGAGATATTGTTTGTTTTGGGGAGCTATTTAGTTATTTATTTTTATCTATTTAAAATTCCAGTTCAGTTAAAAATAAATACTACTGGGATCTCCATGCACTTTATTTTTTAAATTTGTTAATCTGTTTTCTCATATTCAATTAAACATATGTTTAAAGGAAGTTTTGTGTTGGAGTTTGTGTTACTGTAAATTTTGACACAAACATTTTAATATTCACTGCAAATGTATATCGGCCCCAAATATCGGTTATCGGTCTCCTCCATTACTAATAATCGGTATCGGCCCTGGAAAAACCATATCGGTCGACCCCTACTTCCATGTAAATGTGAGATCAGGGAGAATGGGGACAGTGGGCACCGTTCTGATAATACAGAAGCAAGCAAACTCAAATGATAGCCTAAAGATGCAGTGGAGTCTACCGTCGCTACAAACCACGGCTTTATGATTCAATGAAACAAGCCTAGGAGCGTAACTAACTCAGAACTAAAGTTTGTGATCTTCGTCAGATAATGAAACTCCTAAATATCCCAATCATAGAGCAGCGTTTAAACAACATTATTTTAGCCTTTTTTAACAAAACGTTAAACGTTAACCTGAATATTTTATCCGCTCTTCTTGTGTCCTTTTAAAAAAAAAAAAAATCCCGGTCTATTGTTTTCTTTGATGTCTGTGATATTTTGAAGCACTTGTATTGATGAAGCCAAATGACATTTAAGCCATTTTCAATTTAGCCTACATAATACAATTCTGACTGTTGTAGGGATGCTCTGCCACTTATGTGGGCAACACAAGCAGACAGCGAAGAGATGTAGGGGAGAAAGGAGTTTTATTGAGGTGCCTAGTCTGTACATTGTAGGGAAAAATATTAAACATAGGGAAATGGGAGTAACATTACACAACGGCTGTGTCTCAAACCGCATACTCCCATGCTCTGCACTACCGTGCTCCCGAGTATGCACTCCAGTCATGGCTTGGGAGTACACACTCTGGAGCATGGAAGTACGGTTTCACGGAAAGTTTTGCTAGGTCATGGGACGCACTACGTGGCGACATCTGACCCATAGCCTTTGACCTTTGCTGTAACTATCGGGGAAATTCTGATGATATTAGTAGGTACACCTGAAAGGAATAACATTAGGTTGTTAGCTCTCATTGTAGCTACTGTAGAAATAGTAGGCTATATGATACTGAAATATTATAATATAACCAGTAACGTTAATATCAGCAACATTTAGCCTGCAATGTTATAACGTTAACCAGTTCATATGAATTGCTAGCGTTCATAGCTATGCCAGAAGAAGGGTTAGTGGAAGGCAACGATATGAAGATCATTGCAGCATTGGATAACTTAGTGAACTGTCAACCCCAAAATAAGTCATTACATTGTAAACAATTGTGTCTGTATTTTCATTATGTTCACGCTGTTTACCAGCAGGGTATGCACTATGCAGTTCAGGCTAGAAATGGAGCCGGTATTTAATAACCATGAGTTAGCATTAAAAACTAAGTAGCATTATACTCCCCCATAAACTAAACCATTTTGAAAAGGAAATTTATATGACCAAATAAATTGATCTGTATTTTTTGATTTACAGCATCATTCAGAGAACCCACACTGTTTTTGGTGAAAATGCTTTTAAAGTCTTTGGACCCTCATCTTGGTGTGAGCTGCAATATCATCTTAAACTAGACTATTTTATTAGCATGGAAGATTACAAAAACATAATTAAGGACTACTTAGTCACTGAATGCACATGTTTTGCTAAATAGTATACTAGAATGATTGTCTAATGTATTTTTGTAAACACAGGGGGACAGGTGTGAGTGAAGCCATTTCCAAAAGCTAGGCTATTAAATGTGGTTGACTAAAAAGCCATACGTTTTGCATCCTACACTGTAATGGTAATAACGTGCAATTTCCTAGATACAATGGTCAAATGAAGTCTGCCCTCCAAAACATACACCATATGGGTAAAAGTGAAATAAATTGAATTGGGAAATAAATCGCCTATAACTTTATTTTTTTCATGCTCAGGTTTTTCATGCTAGGCTACTATGGAATTACCAGATAAAACATAAAACGTTTGGAGTGGAACCTCTTTTGTCGTGAAGTGTCACAATTTCGAGACCATTCAGCTTTCGGGAGAAATTGCAATCCAAAACTTTTGAGTGGGATTATTTCAAATCTGTAGGCCTACAACAATAGGCTATTTCACAGTTAAACCATGAATGCGCATAGCGCAACCGATATAAGGTGGAGCGACAATTTCGACTGATCAGTGGTGGATTAACCCTATAAGCAAAATAAGCACGTGCTTAGGGCATCAAGGAAAGGAGGGGCACCTCAGAAATTTTTCATTGTCTTCTTACTGTAAGTTTTGTTTAATTTCGAATTTTCGATAAATACATTTTTATTTTATGGTTTATTATTGTTTATATTTTGAATTCCAAATGTATGGGGGCACCAAAATGTTTTAGTGCTTAGGGCCTCTAAGGGTCTTAATCCGGCCCTGCGACTGATATTGAATCATGAATCAGGAAGCAACTTCAGTCTCGTCAGCGAGTTCGTGGTCTAAACTAAGCAAGTAACACTTCAAGCAAATGCCAATGCAGCTTGTGCAGCGGCGTTATTCGTCAGACACTATAAATATCTAAAATAGGCTATGCTTCGACCGTGGCTTCGATGCACACAAAAACTATCTGGACCAATCGAAAACATACATTAAAATAGAAATGAAAGTGAACTATCCCATCTCTTTAATGTGGCCCACTTGCGCTGAACTAACGGCACGGACAGATATTGAGTAGCCTAACATTAATATATGCAGGCTAACGTTTGTTGCGGAAATTACATTAACGTAGGCTACCCAAACGGAATGGTTTAGAACCTAGCATTCAGTTAGAACAGCTCCCGAGCAATATACTAGTGATCTAACGTTTTCTTTCCATAATAGTTATCCAATATATACACACCTTTTCACGAATTGGTCCTGTCAGGCTGTCTTGTAGGGATGTGACGCTGACACTGTGTCGAGCTTTCAAATCACTGCTGTTACAAAAAACGAAGTAGGCTGCTGCTCCGACCAAACAGGCTGTGACCGAATATGATCCCTGTTCCCTACCCCCTGTCTACTATGTGCCCTGTCCCCTCACTTTGAAAGCAGTGTGCGAAATAAATCCTCCAAAACTCTTTCCAAACTAGTGAGGAAGTAGATGGTCATTTTTTATTTTTTATTGAGAATATCCATCCGTTTAAATATGGTTACAAAGTGTAGATTGTGAATGAAGATATAATTAACAAAAATAAAAAGAGAGTATTACCCGCTCTTGTAGGCTACTAAAGACATTCCAAATAAAGGACAGAAACAAAAAAATTAATTGTTTATTTAACAAAAAGTGGTCTATTTAACAAAAACTCAGATTTCATGTGTGCAAAAATATGTGAACCCCTTCAGTTAATAGCTTGTGACACCTCCATTGGCAGCAATAACTTGGAGTAAACGTCTCCTATAGCCACTAATCAGTCTCTAAAACCTGTTTGGGGGATTTTTGCCCACTCCTCCTTACAGAACTCAGCCAATTGAGTGAGGTTTGAGGCGTGTCTGGCATGAACTGCCCGCTTCAGGTCCTACCACAGCATTTCAATTGGATTTAGGTCAGGACTTTGACTTAGCCAATCCAAAACACAAATCTTTCTCCTGAGCCATTCTTTGGTAGATTTGCTTGAATGCTTTGGGTCACTGTCTTGTTGGAAGACCCCATTTTCAGCCCAGCTTTAGCTCCTTCACTGATGGCCTGAAGTTTTATTCAAGAATCTCCTGGTATACCTCAGAATTCATGGTTCCCTTAATGATGTGTAGTCATCCAGGTCCAGAGGAGGAAAAGCATCCATATAAAAATATGGTTTTTTTGAGATTATTTTATAGCCTTCCCCAGACTGATGTGCTCTCACTACCCTCTTCCTGGTGTCATCTGAGATCTCCTCTCCTCTCCTCTCCTCTCCTCTCTTTTCTTTTCTTTTCTTTTCCTTTCCTTTCCTCTCCTCTCCTCTCCTCTCCTCTTGGCATGGTGTGTTTTGCATTCACCTGGATGGGTAACACAAAACTGACCAGGTTTCTTTTCTCCATTTATCAGAATCCCACCCAAACTCTTTCCCAAAGATATCTCCTTTGATTGGTTCATTTGGTATCCAATTATTTACCCACCTGATACTACTTACCTACTTGATTTAACTAATTAATCTTGGGGTTCACTTATTTTTGCACCTGAACTAATTCCTTTTTAATTTTGTTTTTCTACTACATGCATGATTTCCTCTAAACCAACATATAGAATTGTCAAATATTAACCTGTTATGTGAGATCAAAAATATTCTGATTAAATTAAGATTTCATAGTAAAAACTAAAAAAATCTAGAATTGTACAAGGGGTTCACATACTTTCAAGCAGCACTGTGTGTCTTGTAGGCATACTACTATAAGTTGTAGTTTTTACTTTCAGGCTACTTCCCAAAATTGTCAGATGAGTGCACAGTTCTGTGAATGAGTGTGCTAGCGGCGACATTTATTTAAGGATTTATTGAAGTATTCGTTTCCCTTTAACACTAGAACGGCGGGAGTGCTTTTGGAATTTTGAACATTAATATCTATATTAATAATATATTCCTAAATATGTCATTCTGTGATGGCAGCAGGAATTAAATCGTGAGTGGGCCAAGGTAATTTGTGAGTGGGCGCAGTTAATTAAGATTGCGAGAGTGTCAAATTAATTTAGTTTAAATTGGAAAATATCCTACGCTAGTAAAGTTACCGTTATTTTCATAAACAGATTGCTCAGAAATTCTTTCCTCAATTTGTCAAATAAAGGCAATGAATGAACTGTCAAAAAACACAAACTAGCCAATTTCCTGGTAAACATAACTGCGCAGACTAGCACAACGTCACAAATCAAAAATCCAAATGTATGTATGTATTTATTGCAACACAAAATAACAGTCACTATAAATTCATACAGGTAAATTTGGCCTAATTTTTTTACCAAAACAGTTAATGCATAGTCAGTTTACCCAGATAACTTCAAAAACATTTACGTAACAACACTTAAGTGGACTTTTGTTTGTCATTCACTGCTTTGTTGTATTAATTTACAGTGACTTAAATGTAATCAATTGTTTTTATTGCATGACAAAATAACAATCAATAAACGTGACGGTCCTAATATTTACTTAAAACTTGCCTACAGCTTATTTAGTCCGTTTTTTCCACACTAAATTTCTCATAGGCCTAACAGGTCAGAAATAACTTTGAATAGCTTTTTATATTCTTTCAAACACTGCGTTTGTCCGAGTTGACACACGCCTACTATACTGTTTCCTGTTTCATTTGCCCGACTTCACACATTACAAAATGCATGTCACACTTACAATTGCTTTTCCATATTTTTCCGTTGATTTTGGTGTTTTAGAGAACGGTTATTCATAGAACCTTGTGGTCAGACTTTGAAAATGGAAAATGCGGAAAGTTTTATATAGGCCAGCTATAATTTTGGCAATATAGGCCTAAAGTAAAAGGTAACCGACAGCACTCGAGTTCTGTTTGGTTTAGTTTGCCGAAACATCTTTAGGAAATAACGTAGCCTATCAATGTAATTTTCTGACATTATAATAAAATAGCAATGATAGCTAGCTTGATCTACGATGTGTCCCTACTCAGAACAAGTGACAGATGGATCATTTCTTCCCTCGCTGGCTCCGCCTATGTAATTTACACGCCCACTTATTCTTTCACTGTATTCTTTCACTGACGCCACTGTATTCTTTCAAAAATGAGGAAGTGGTAGATACGTCAAAATGATATATACCTCTACCGAATTTTCAACTTTGATTGATGGGCATATTTGCATAATTTTATGAATATTCATGAGGTTATGAAAAAATATAATTATGCATTAAAAAAATAAAAATTCTTATTTTATTATTATTATTATCATTATTATTCGGGTGGGTTGTGGGGGGGTTGTTTCAAGGGGGTGATGATGTAATTTTATTGGTGGTTGTTGTAAACGTTGGTAAATGGTTTTGTGAGGGTTGTAAATTTTATGTAGGGTCTTGATGCTTAGGTGCACATGTGTTGGCATTTTTATGAGAACAACATCATGAAAAAGTAATGGTATATAAATGTATAGGTTAGTAGTAGTAGCAATAGTTTTTAAAAAACAGTTTGTGTTAGCAGATACATGTTAAAAGAATAAAATAATTCAAGCAGGTTGTTAAAACGTGAAAAAATAGCCAAGGCTATATCGAAAAAGAATGTTAGTTGTCTAAAAGAAAGAAAGCAAGCATGCCATTTTTAAATTCATGTTAGAGCCAAAGAAAAAAACACCCGTGAATGACTACTACGTAGAGACAAATTTTTTTGGGTTCCGTGAAATCGTAATACTGTGTAAAATAGCCAAGCGGGTATAACTAAAAAGCACGGTAGTGATTTTAAAAAAACGCCCAGGAGGAGGACTTGAAAGAAAGACAATAAAGAAAGAATATGTAACGTTTTACAGAATTAAAACGCGAAACCTAAAAAAGACCGGAGTTTGTGGGCCGGAGTCCCCAGTGGATAGCCTATAGTCTGCAGAGATGTTTCCAGCATGGCTGCGAGTGCTCAAGTGGGGCCATTTGGTCCCGTATCGAAGTATGCATAAAGCAGGTATACGCCCAACCATAACCGCTTCATGGACCTGCATGGGAAATTGATGGATGTTTACACGTTCCAATAAGAGAGCTTAAACCGCGTGTGTCAAGACCGCGTGTGTCTGGTGGCATATCCAGGACATGTTGAAAGAATTAAATACATCGGTTGATAGCAAAACCTATAGAAAATAAACCAACAGGATGCAAAAGGCCCCTAAAAATGTTTAAAAGCAATAGAAAACCCCGTCCAAATTGTGTCTCCAAAGCAATATATTCGTCCATGTTCACTGGTCAGAATCATTAAACAAAACTTTCAGTATTTGCACAAGGTTCTGTAGGTCAAAGAGGCTTATTTAGTATTGAATGGCTTGTAAAAAGATGGGTTATTCAATTTAATCAGGGTTATATGTAGCCTATATTGTGTAACTGTAGTTACTTTAAAAAGTGTATTTAATTTCGGAGAAGGACACATGCGTAGAATTCACGAGAGGGGGCATGAAGTTTGAGTGATGTGAACAGCTGTCATACTGGCCATAGGCTTCACAGTTTGTATAAAGATCAGAGATCTTTTGAACATGTCTTTAGCCGAAACAGACATTAACGTTGTCGCCTGTAATCAACCTACAAATAAGCATGTCTACCTCGGAAATCTCAACACGCAACTCTCCAGAATTTATGACGAATAACAGGCCTGTGATGCGGCGCCCGAAGAAAACCTTTTTTAATTTTTTACACAGGCCTAGCTGAACTATAGAAAGCTGTCAGAGCAAAGCAGGTTAAGGGGAGAAACAGGAAAAAGGAGGTTTTATGGCTGGGATAAGATCTCCAGTCATTCTGTGAGAGATGTTGTCAGTCTAAGTTAGCTACACCTCTCGTGCAGACTATTCTTCTCAGGAAAAACCCAGAATGGTGTTTTTGCTTATTAATATTATGACGTTAGTTTAGGATTGTATTAATAATAATAAAAATATAATAGGCCCTAATACCTTCCATTTATATAATAATATAATAATAATAATAACTTTATTTGTATAGCACCTTTCTACAAAATATATAACAAACAGAAGAACAAGAACAATAAGTATACAGAAATACAAGATAATAAAAAAGAGAGAAGAATAAAAGAATAAATAAATAAAATAATAATTTTTTAAGTAAAAGCTAGTTTATAAAGGTGAGTTTTCAGGTTATTTTTGAAAGTGCATACTGAGTTTGCAGTTCTTAAGTTGAGTGGGAGGCTGTTCCAGAGTCTAGGCGCAACCACTGAGAAGGCACAGTCACCCTTCATCTTTAGCCTAGAATCTGGAATGGAACATATAGCGCCTTTCTCACCGGTCGGTGACTCAAATCGCTTTACAATGATGAGGAGGAAGCCCGCCTCTGCCTCAATTATTTGCTGTAACTGGTGGAGAGACAAGTATAGGTCTAGATGCGATGTGTGTGTGGGACCGGAGAGAGACTGTAGGCTACAGCATGTAATAATGGTGTGTTCATTTTGTTAATGAAGGGCAATACTATTAATAGGATAGTGGAGGGCGATGAAAGGGTCGGTGAGAGATAGCCTATGTTGAGGTGAGGAGGAATGTGGTGCCATTCCCATTATTAAAGGGTCTGGGGAATATTCTGATTAGGCTACGTGCCTAATCTAGCCTACGCCACACTCCAGCACAGTAGGGGACGGTAATACCCCTTTAACGTAGGATAGCTTGCGAAACCTAATGTGTGTAAGCAACATATAATAAGCTATACACATCAATATATAGTATACTAGTTTCTTCTTCACTAATATTTTAGTTGTAAGCATTATTCAGATACTCTAACATGCGATACTATAACCTCTCTGCATTTGAATGGATCTCTATGGGAATTGGGGATGGGACTAGATTAAGCTGCAAATTACACAGGAATAGTATGGAACCCATGGTTGGCTAAATGGCAGTAAGTCATCAAGGGTCTGAGGTATCAAATGACCCTTCAAGTGATCCATCCATATCAACTACATATCTTGTAAGGTAAGGTGGAAACAGGGACCCAGTAGCAGGCAGGGAGTACAAAAACCAAAGTTTAATGAGTGACAGGGCGGCGGTACAAAAAACAGTCCAAAGAGTGGTCACAGAACAGGCAGAGGTCGGAACCCGGAAGGCACAGCAAAAAACCGGAGGTTCAAAAACCGGAATCAGGTCCCAAATCAGGGTCGCGAGAACACAGGCAGGAGTCCAAACCAGGGAGGCGTCACAGGAAAACAAAAAGAAGACAGCAACAAAAAAATGGACGAGGGATAACAAAAACTCAGGAACAGATAAAGAATGACACTAACGTACGGACAACTCAGAAGACATAAACGGACAACTAGGAAGAGACACACACCAACTGCCTCCGTAAAGAGTTTTTAGTGTCCTTAGTCTGTTCACATGTTAGCTGTTTCTTGTTGGTACCATAGTGTGATCCCCACCGGAGACAAACTCTCAGTCTCTGGTATGCATGCGTTTTGGTGCTGCACAAATCTGTGCCTTTTAAGCAGGTTATGATGCCCGCTATTTTCACCTGTAGGTCTATATATTGTGTGTACCAACTTTTGGGCATTTGAAGGGGGTGTGTAGTGTCTGTGCATTCAACAACTCTTGTGGAAATAAAATACAGTATATTGCATTGTTTAAACAACATATTGTCATTCTGTTGATGTCTGTTGAAAAGTTCAGTTATTTACATGTTCGTGAGTAATGAATAGCCTATTCATTCCTAGTAATGAATAACTTTAATTCTGCTACATCGACCATTCTAACTCAACATATCACCGGCTTTAATAGCTTGACCTTTTCAGTTTAAGTAATTCACTTTTACATATTTTTATGTCACACTATCTATAGCTAGCTACCTCTTTTCCCGTAACAGAAAAAAACCCTCGAAATACACTTATTAGATCGGACTTTAGATGGTTTGATGTTTATGTTTGTGTGTGTAAGTTCTATTGCCTAAACGATTTTATGTTCACACTGTTATTTTGTTAAAAGTTTGTACATAGTGCAAACAAAACAAGCCCATTTAAAAATTAAATTTTATCAAGCACACACACTCCAGAAAAAATAAATAACTTCCTGGTGAACCCATCCTGGTGATACCTAAGGGGGCCTTAACCATGTGTTAGGTCTGTTCCATGCATTAAGATGAGCAAAGCCGAAATAAAATTTAATATGTATCAAGAATAAGAATAAAATTACACAAAGAGTCATTTAACAAAACTGTTGAATTGAATAATTTTATTTCACCCGTGCTGTAGCACATTTCATTAAGGTAAGTTTGACTACTGCTCTAAATTTGAATTTAAAACGCACACTAAATGTAAGTTACTTTTGAAGGGGCAGAAAGACTATTACATTATGTGTGTTGTGGGGTCCTCTATAATTAGGAATACACTGTTGGTATAGGCCTAGTTTTGAAAACATAACACTTTTGCAATCCTGTCACAACAAACAAACTTTATTATTTAAAAACCATAGCACACACACACACACACACAAACAATGTGCCTACAATATTGAGTATTATCATAGCCATAATGTTTCACACACACACATACACCACAAACACAAACAATTACTCCAGTGCCTGAATTAGTTTATAATAAGTGGCCGGAATCACTTTTTCAAATATTGACACTTTTTTTTAATGGTCTGCTCAATGATGGTATCCACAAATATGTAAACAACTAAAACACAGTGCACATCTTTTTTCATTTGAACTTTGATATCATTGTATTTAATATAACCTACAATACACAATGCTTCAATATAACATTTGATATTTAGTAGGATAAATACCACAAAACCCCACCAAAATATCAAATAACGTCTTGAGAATAAACTAGGCTACTGTCATAAAAGCATGAAGCAAAAACTCCCGTTCTGGGTTTTACCAGAGAGGAATAGGCCGTGTCAGCGTAGTAACTTCGAGGCTGTAACATAGACAGACAACCGGCTCTCGCGAAATGACTGGAGATGGATTTATCACGAAACAGTTCATTAACATTTCATTACCAGACCAATGAAATCAAGTTTCCCTTTTCTTTATTAGATTTTGTTTTCCTAGGTTGTCAGCACACAGTACTACTGCTAAAAATCCGTTATGATTTTGACTATGCAACGAAAGCCAACTTTAAATCCGGCTAGTGCCGGGCAGATTCACGCCACTCTAAACTTAGGCTACGTTATGTAACTTTAGTTGCTAAGCTAACTGAAAACACTACTGCACATGCCTGATAATTTCCTCTTGTGCTGAAAATTGCCTTATATTGCCTTATATCTAAATTTTTTGCTTGTACGGACAAAATAAATTTAAAAATTAGCCTACATAACTTTATGCGATAGGCCACTTTCTGAGTGACCGTGTAGGCTAGTTAGCCAAGGTAGCAAACGGTTTTCCAAATGAAAGTTTTATACCAAATAAAATGAAAATATTTTACACAAACCTCTCCATGAGCAACCAGTAAACTATATCCTTGTGATTTTAATAGCCTACACGATGTTGAGTCTAATTTACTTACATTAATAAAAACATAAAAATAAGAGATTGGTCACGTTACAACAATAAACAAGTTTTAGAATGCCAAAATTAAATTTGAGTTGGCTATTTGAACAGTCAGCTAGCTATCCCTACTTTATGCATAGTCTATTTAGTCCTAAAGCTAGGCATTCTTCTTCTTCTAAGGTGTTTATTGGTGTTTCGCAACCTATCTTACGCTAAAGGGGTATTACCATCCCCTATTGTGCTGGAATGTGGCGTAGGCTAGATTAGGCACGTAGTCTAATCAGAATATTCCCCAGACCCTTTAAGAATAGAAATGGCACCACATTCCCCCTCACCCCAACATAGGCTATCTCTCACCGACCCTTTCATCGCCCTCCACGATCCTATTAATTAGTATTGACCTTCATTAACAAAATGAACACACCATTATTACATGCTGTAGCCTACAGTCTCTCTCCGGTCCCACACACACATCACATCTAGACCTATACGTGTCTCTCCACCAGCTACAGCAAAGAATTGAGGTAGAGGCGGGCTTTCTACTCATCATTGTAAATCGCTTTGAGTCGCCGACCGGTGAGAAAGGCGCTATATAAATGGAAGGTATTAGGGCCTATTTTATTTTTATTATTATTAATTAAATCCTAAACTAACGTCATAATATCATCATCATCATCCATCAACCCGCTTATTCCTATTCAGGGTCACGGGGGGTGCTGGAGCCTATCCCAGCATGCATTGGGCGAGAGGCAGGAATACACCCTGGACAGGCCGCCAATCCATCACAGAGCACTCACAGCATTCACTCACTCATTCATACCGATGGGCAATTTAGAGTCTCCAATTAGCCTAACCTGCATGTTTTTGGACTGTGGGAGGAAACCGGAGTACCCGGAGGAAACCAACGCTGACACGGGGAGAACATGCGAACTCCACACAGAAAGGCCCTCGGACGGGATTCGAACTCGGTACCTTCTTGCTGTAAGGCGACAGTGCTAACCACTGCACCACCGTGCCGCCACGTCATAATATTAATAAGCAAAAACACCATTCTGGGTTTTGTCCGAGAGGAATAGCCTGCACGAGAGGTGTAGCTAACTTAGACTGACAACATCTCTCACAGAATGACTGGAATCAATGGAGTTATTTTGAAACAGTTAATTAACAGTCCCATACCAGACCTATATCAAAAGGCAATATCGACACCGGGATGACTGGAAACGTTAAATTCAATCCGGTGTGACCAAACCTTATCCCAGCCATAAAACCTCCTTTTTCCTGTTTCTCCCCTTAACCTGCTTTGCTCTGACAGCTTTCTGTAGTTCAGCTAGGCCTGTGTAAATATTTTTAAAATGTTTTCTTCGGGCGCCTCATCACAGGCCTGTTATTCGCCATAACTTCTGGAGAGTTGCGTGTTGAGATTTCTGAGGTAGACATGCTTCTTTGTAGGTTGATTACAGGCGACAACGTTAATGTCTGTTTCGGCTAAAAACATGTTCAAAAGATGTCTGATCTTTATACAAACTGTGAAGCCTATGGCCAGTATGACAGCTGTTCACATCACTCAAACTTCACGCTCCCTCTCGTGAATTCTACTCCTTCTCCAAAATTAAATACACTTTTTAAAGTAATTGCGGTTACACAATATAGGCTACATATAATAGCGCAACTCTGGTTAAATTGAATAACCCATCTTTTTACAAGCCATTCGATACTAAACAAGCCTATTAGACCTACAGAACCTTGTGTAAATACTGAAAGTTTTGTTTAATGATTCTGACCAGTGAAGACGCGTCTTGGACGGGGTTTTCAATTGCAAAAATATTTAGGGGCCTTTTGCGTCCTGTTGGTTTATTTTCTATAGGTTTTGCTATCAACCCATGCATTTCATTCTTTCAAAATGTTCTGGATATGCCTCCGGAACCTGACACCTGTTCACGTCCCTCAGACGAGGGTACTAACATCACGCAAGCACACACACTCGCACCCCTCATCAGCTGTTTAAACCGTTAATCATTTCACGTCCCTGGTTTGACACGGTCTTGACACAAGCGGTATAAGCTCTCTCATTGGACCGTGTAAACGTCCGTCAATTTCCCAGGTCCAGGAAGCGGTTATGGTTGGGCGTATACCTGTTTTATGTATACTCCGATATGGGACCAAATGACGCTCTCGCGGCCACGCTGGAAACATCTCTGCAGACTATAGGCTATCCACTGGGGACTCAAACAAATGTCTAAGTCTTTTTTAGGTTCTGTCTGCTGCACAGGCAGGAGGGGTGTGCTCTGTGGACTTTCCCAATTTCCCCCCCCACCCTGATTTCTCCACCCCTGAGCCACACCTGCAAACTTCGCACACACACGTCATCCAGGGAAAGTGCAAGAGTCCCTTCCCAACGTCTGAATTGTTCGGAGAGCAGTTCTGGACTGGGTGCCTACGAGGGATGCTCAGCCCAGCTGCCAAGAGAGGGAACCAAAGCCAAAACTGGCATAACCCCTGGACAGAGATGTGACGGGCGTGGTTAAGGGGCATCCACATGCGGAAGAAGCAAGAGGACAGGATGCCTTTTGTCATCCCGGGTTGCTGAACGCTGTGGCCCTCCACTGCCAAAGGAATGCCAGTAACCACACTGGTGTTCTAGGAATTGAAACTGGCCTAGGCTGCCTTTCACTCACGCAATTGCAACATTAAGGAGAAACAGCACTGCATGTTACCCAAGGAAGTCCAGGGAACCTCGTTTCCCTTACCAGTCCAGATACCCTGAAACTGGAGGAGGAAGAAACTGAACCAGGGCGCCATGACAGTAGCGACACAAAAGTGTGTGGAAAGATAGGCCCTTAGCAGCTGCATGCACCTATTGTTCCAAGAGAGGGATTGTTGAGCTGTTGTCTTTAATATCTATTGCTCTGTAGCAATAGATACACGATCATGTGTCCAGTGTAGTGGGGTTGTTTCATAAACGCGGTTTGGGGAGATAATTGGACATTTTAGATTGGGGTCGGAATTGAATATAGACAGCCCTGTGTTGGGTACCAAATTATAAAAAATAAATAATTATAAAATTTAAAAAAAACAAATGCAGGGTTAGCACAGCCCAGCCTCGTCAGTATGGCAAACGGGTCAAGGAAAAACAGAGTGGAGTGCAAAAAACACAACTCTCCATGGAATTTAAGCTGCCTCCACAGACCGGGCAAAAGCAATAACAAACGCCATAGCTTTTAAGAAAGAAAGATATGTGCCTTCCTTTGTTCAGGAAATTATGACCAATTAGCCACTGTTTACAAGTTTATTGTTATGGGTTCCTGCCCTGTTTTCTCTCTCTGCAGTCGTTTCCACTCGCCTAATTTTTTCCTTCCACTCCGGGTTTTTACTCCATCACGGCGCTGTTTCTAGTTACCTGTCACCTTCATAAGCCCAGTGTTTCGGTGCTTTGTTGTTGTCTCAACTATACGTTGCAGGTACGGTATACGCAGGAATTTTAAAGTGACTTTGGAGTAACGTAGGACTTTTTATGCTTTAGTTACTTAGGATTTAGTTCTCTTTAGCATTTTTCTGTTTTCCTTCCTGGTCTCCCTGAGACAGGTTTTGCTTTACCGTTTCCTTTGTCGCCTCTCGTTTGTCTTCTCTTTCGTTTCTCTCTCTCTCTCTAGAGAGAGAGAGAGAGAGAGGTCCTTCTGTGTTTCTTTTTCTCTTTTCTAGACTCGCTGCTACGAGTCTGACTCACCCGGTCTTTTCTCTGGTTGTTTTTTGTTATATTTCATCTATCTTTCTATCAGTCCCCTCCTGTCGGAGAGTGGGAGATTTATTTTCTTCACTTTATTCACTCGAGATTCGAGTTTCGCCGAAGAGTTTCTGGGTTGTTATTATTTTCCCCCTTTTACGGAGCTAGCTCCATTTCAGTTCTCAGGAATAACTTTCAGACTCCCTGTGTATCGCGTCTGTCCCTTCGAATCTGGCTCCCCCATTACATTTATAACTTCATAATAAATGAAAAGCAATTTTATTTCAAAACCGAGGTACGTACCGAACCATGACTTTTGTGTGCCGTTACACCCCTAATAAATAGTCAGCCTACATTCATTAGTGCATGTATTATTTCAAGTCATTATTCTAATTGACTGTTTTTCATTTAATAAAATAATTTAATCTAATTAGACTTTGTTTTGACTTGTCGGTTGATCCACCAGGTTACTGTTCGACTTACCTATCAACGAATAGGTAATGAATGTAGTTTAAGTGAGCCCAGATAGCAAGAAAACATTGAATCAATGTTTAATTAACATAAGATGAAGCATTGATTCAATGTTGATCGCTGATGTTGATTCTGCGTCCAGGTACTCATTGAGTTTACGTTAAATCAATGCATTGAAATAATGTGGAGACAGTGTTGATGTTAACAATGGAAATCAACGTAACTGATGTTAAATCTATTTATTATCAATGTAATCTATCATAGCTAATGATAATATCTACCAATTTTACCAATTTTTGCTCAAAGTAGTCTAATCTACAAAAAAACTAATAAAAATACTTTTTAGTTAGGCTACTAAAATAGATAACACATTGACATCAATTTTAAAAATGCAAACATCTTTATTGATTTTAAACCTCTGTTTAATGAACACAATACATGCAATAGTAGTATAGTTTCATGCTGAAAAACTAAAGTTGAAGTGTTTTAAAAGCTAAACTCGTCTAAAGTTCTTCCTAATCGTGAGGTCGGGGTTGATTTCCCGAACCATGATTTCCGACATTGGACATGGACTTTGGTTGTTATTGTTACATTGATACAATGTTTCCATTTCAACCTCATACATCGGTGACCATTACCATCAGAAAGTGAATGTTGATTCGACCATTGAAAATTGGTTGATGACCGATACTGATCCTTGCTATCTGGGAGGGGTTCTAGCACGCAATATTGCTTGTGTTCAGTATTCAGTGTGCTGAGCATTTTAACAAGGACATTGACTGTTGGAACCGCTGGATTCAGAAAATACACATTTTACCTAATCCTCCCTTACCTGACACTAGTATGCTTGGAAGTATGTACTATGGAATATGGAAGTACATAGCATGCAAGTATGCTGAACTGAACACAGCTAACGGCAACACAAAGTTTTTTGTTTAAGGGTTGTTTCTCCTGACTTTTTCCCCCATAGAGTTCTATAGGAAAATGAGAAAGGAGAAATAACCCTTGCAGTGATCCATCCACATCTACTCCATATCTGGCAACAGAGTGATGGTTTGGGGCTCGTTCGATAGCTCAGACCCTTGATGACTTACAGCCATTTAGCCAGCCATGTGTTCCATACTGTACCAGTGTAATTTACAGCTGAATCTAGTCTCACCCCCCAATTCCCATAGAGATCAGTTCAAATGCAGAGAGGTTATAGTATCGCTTGTAACAGTACCTGAAAATAAGATATCGAGAGTCTTTGGTGTTTATTGGTCACATACTTCAGGAAGTAACAGCATGCAAAGGATATGTGACCAAATATTAAATATGATACTTTAAAAATATGTTAAAGCAAAATATTCTAATTTTCTGAGACACTGAATTTTGGGTTTCATTAGCTGTAAGCCATAATCATCACAATTACAAGAAATAAAGGCTTGAAATATTTCACTCTATGTGTAATGAATCTATATAATATATGAGTTTCACTTTCTGAAATGAGTGACAAAAAATATTGAACTTTTTCACGATATTCTAATTTTTTGAGCTGTACCTGTATATATTTGATCAGTAGCATTGAGCTATGGCTTGTTGGACTGTTTATACTATCTAATGTATTTCCAGTGAATATGGTGGTGGAGTAATTTAAATGATTTGATTTGTCCATTATACAGTCCTAGGTTCTGCTACTTCCAGGTTCTGACCACCAGATTCTGTTACTAGATTAAAACGGGTGAAGAAAATATTAATGTAAGCTTTATTTTCAAATGATACGGATTTAGACATAACCCTAAATTTATTGCAGGCTTGATGCTATTCTCAACCTAAAGGGTGGGCCAGTACAGTGGCATCTGGTGATCAGAAACAGGTACTATCACATTATATAATGAATCATAAAATAAACAACTTCAATGACTGAATTAATTTTGGTGGGTGTTGAAATCCACTTCTTTGTATGAAATTTTTCCTCAAGTTTTCATTTTAGACCATCTGGAGTGAAGTGCTGCAGTTCTAAACACAAAATGAACAAGAACTGTTGCAAATTAAATTACCTCACTCCTGCATGAACACATTAATAACTAATCATTGGACTATCAATAATCATGATTCTCAAAAACAAGAATGTGTTATGTTGTAAGGAGGAGGACAAAGACAGTAATGACTCTGAAGGTGTCAATTGGAGGACTTCACATCTTCAGACACTCTGGTATGTCTGCTGTATAATAATAAATTATGTGGAATATTTGGAACCACCATAAGATTGAATCTTGGGAACTATAAAAAAAATTATGCAAAAACATTTTTGATAATTTTAATAATCTTATAAAATACATGTTTGTTACTTTTGTATTGATAAGGTATTATTAGTTAGCTTGACTATATACTATAAGCTTGTTGTCTTAATGCCTAGTATACACTGCCTGAGAGATGATTTTTGGAGAGTAAACCTTTATTAGTAAGAACGTGGTGTGGTTTAGGCTGATTAAGTCATTTTTGTTTATCTTCACCTATTTCTTTGTTACTGTATGTTGTTAGTTTAGAAGATAAACTTCCATTAAATGTCTACAAACTGTTTGTTGGTTCTTATAAATTTTAATATTTTAAGCCATTAGAAACCCACAAGATTCCAGTACACATATGAAGCAACCAACACCACATGACAATGTATGTATTTTTTTATTATGCTCTTGATTACAGTTATTCCTATTTGTATAAAATCACTTCTGACGGCAGTCATCCTAGGAAAGTGGTGTTCATGCATCACTTATCAAATTGATTTATCAGTTCAGTCATTGTTGTAGCTCAAAAACAGTTAACTTATTAATATGGCACATTTTTAGGTGTGGATACCTAAATGTTTATGCCTAATACATGTATGACAAATGCATAATAATCCATATTTTAATTGAAGGGTACAGCTGGGACATTGGACAAATCCAATGATGTGCAACAGAATGTCTATAGGTAAAATATCTTACAGGCAAATTAAGTTTCATGAAATCTGCATCTTGAATTAACTTCTCAATTTCCAAAGTTTATGTTCATTCACTTCCCTTTTACAGAGTATACAGATATCTATGCTCCAATTGTAATATACAGCAGCAGCGGTGAATCAGAGGATAAGATTGAAACATCAACTGCAAAAGGGTATCCAGCTCTAACCCCTAACCATACGTATTATCTCCAGCTCTAACCCCTAACCATACTTATTATCTCCAGCTCTAACCCCTAATCATACTTATTATCTCCAGCTCTAACCCCTAACCATACTTATTATCTCCAGCTCTAACCCCTAACCATACTTATTATCTCCAGCTCTAACCCCTAACCATACTTATTATCTCCAGCTCTAACCCCTAACCATACTTATCTCCAGCTGTAACCACTAACCATACTTATTTGTTATCAGAGGTTACATTTTTTCTAAACCACACTATTATGAATTTTATAGTTTAGTTTTTGTAACTGTTGCTTAAAAAAATTTAAAATGAACATTAACGTAAGAATTATTACACATGCCAATGAAAAATTATTATACATGATTACAATGAAAGTATTTCTGAAGTAACTTTGTTACTTTTACAGAACTGACCACTACTCCAGCGCAGACATCATTTCAAACCTTTCAGCAAACATCATAAAGTCTGCCTGCAGCAGGTTCAACATTAACTGAGCCAATGTGTGGGATGGAGCCTTGCGTGGCTTTAAACGCTCCTCATACGATCCTGCATTTAAAATGATGGTCAAATGTACTGATGATGCTGGCCAAACTGAGAAGGCAGTTGATACTGGTTGTAATGTTTCTTATTATTAAGAAATGAGACTTTGTCATTCAACTGTTTAAGCTAGCGGTGCTAGATGTTTATTCCTACTTCTCCCGAGCATGTACAACTCTCTCTCGCGTCGTTCTAATACCTGTAGGTCCGATAACCCTCAGGACATATAGCAACCTCTACAGGTCGATGATATATATATAGCCGTGCTATAGACATATCATTACATCTCCTTTCCTAACTGTTATTCTAACACAAAGACAACTTTCAATATATAACATTTGTCTAACACACAACCTTTCCATTCAACTCAAATATATTCTGACTTTAACATAAGACAGCTTTCAAGGTTTTCAACATAAAACATTTGTCTAACACAAATTCAATATCATTCTTCTTTGTTATTTAAAAAAAAAAAATAATTATTATTTTTTTTAAAAATACATTCCTCTTTAGGGTTATACTTACTCTATCAGTCTCTCTGGTGGTCTCCTAGGTCTAGCTGACCTTCTCACAGCTGGTGTGTCAGTCTTTGTGGTTGGTGGAGGATAATCATCAGTGTGTTGGTCAGGACTTACACTGAACTCAGGACCTTGTTCCTGAATGTTCTCTTGAGTCCTAAGCAAACTCCTACGGTTCCTCCTGAGCACTTGACCATCTTCACATTTGACAGTGAATTATCTGGGACTCACTTCCTCAAGGACAGTCACCTTTCTGTTCCAGGTATCGTGATCCTCAATTCTCACTGCATCTTTTTCCAAAAGAGCTTCCAGTCTCCTGGCTGTTTTGTCATAATTCTCTTTCTGTTTTAGTTTGAGCTGTTGCTGTTTCTTAATCACTCCATTGTTGTCCTTTCCAGATGGAATGTGTGGCAGTGTGGTACGCAGCTTGCAGCCCATGAGGAGCTCCGCAGGAGAGGCCCCACACGCCAATGGTGCAGCACGGTAGCTCAATAGAGCTAGATGAGGATCAGTTCCACTGTCCCTTGACTTTTTCAAAAGCCTCTTAACAATTTGGACCCCCTTCTCAGCTTTGCCATTTGCCTGTGGGTACAGAGGACTGGAGGTGTTGCGCTGAAACCCATACTGCTCTGCGAACTGCCTGAATTATCTGCAGCTGTACTGTGGTCCATTGTCACTAACCACAGATTGTGGGATCCCATGCCTAGCGAAGAAGCTTTTAGTGTGTGTGATAACACAATTAGCTGATGTGCTAGCAAGCTGTACTACTTCTGGATAGTTTGAGTAGTAATCAATCACCACAAGATAGTCTTTGTCATTCAGATGGAATAAATCAGTTCCCACCTTTTGCCATGGTTCGGTTGGCATGTCTGCGATCAGCATTGGTTCTTTTGTTTACTTGTAGTGATGTCTGAGGCAAGTGTCACATTTTCCAATCATCCCCTCGATGTCCATATTGATCCCTGGCCAGTACACTGCCTCTCTCGCTCTCCTCTTACATTTCTCCACACCGAGGTGCCCCTCATGGATGCGACGAAGCATATCTTGCCGCATGGACAGCGGAATCGCCATCCTGTTCTGTCTGAGCACTAGGCCATTAACCACACTCAGATCAGCTCTGACAGGATAAAACTGTGAGCAGCTACCCTTGCACCAGCCCTCTTGGAGATTGGTCATCACTTTCTGCAGCGTTGCATCCTTCGCTGTTTCCTGCACGATTCTCTGCAACATGATGTCAGACACAGGAAGAGAAGATGTCACCATGTCAACATGCACTTCAACATCATCAGACATGTGGGTGACCTGT
Organism: Ilyophis sp. 1 JC-2022; assembly: GCA_022702515.1. Lineage (NCBI taxonomy): Eukaryota > Metazoa > Chordata > Actinopteri > Anguilliformes > Synaphobranchidae > Ilyophis > Ilyophis sp. 1 JC-2022. The sequence goes on along the minus strand of CM040406.1, from coordinate 6,691,477 downwards.
GCCATTGCTCTGGGAAGAGGTGCCCTAGACAAAGCATCAGCAAGCACAATGTATTTCCCTGGCATGTATATCAGCTCAAAGTCATACCTCTGAAGCTTCATCATCATGCGCTGAATTCTGGGAGACATGTCATTCAGGTTCTTTTTTATGATCAAAATCAGTGGTTTGTGATCAGTTTCTGCTGTAAAGGTAGGTAGACCATAGACATAACCGTGAAACTTTCCACACCCATATACTAGCCCCAGGGACTCCTTCTAAATTTGAGCATATCGTTTCTCTGTCTCTGTCATGGATCTTGAGGCATATGCCACCGGCTGCCATTCATCTCCTATGGCCTGCAGTAGCACCGCACCCAAGCCATCTTTTGAGGCATCAGTGGAGATCTTTCTCCTTCTGGATGAATCAAAGAATGTAAGGACTGGCTCAGTAGACAGAGTTCTCTTCAGTTGTTCCCATTCCATGTCGTGTTTCTTAGTCCATTCAAACACTGTGTTGTGTCGCAACAGCTCTCTGAGGCATGCTGTCTTGGAGGACAGATTTTGAATGAACTTGCCCAGGAAGTTGATCATCCCCATGGCTCGCAGTACTCCCTTCTTATCAGTGGGTCTAGGCATCTCCTGTATGGCTTGCACTTTAGAGCCATCTGGCTCCACGCCCTCTCTTGATAGCTTGTCGCCTAAAAATATAATCTCTCCGACGCCAAACTGGCATTTGTCTTTGTTGAGCTTCAGCCCACTCTCTTGGATTCTCTGGAAGAGTTTCATGAGTCTCTCGTCATGTTGCTGGCATTGTTACGGTTCTAACCGTTCCACGCCATGTTTTATGTTTATTGTTATGTCACGCCCTTATTTGTATTCACGTTCTGTCATAGTTTATTAGTTTGCATACATATTTCCATGTTTTTCCGCAGCCTTGCGTTCATGCTGTTTCTTCTCTTGCTGTCACTCACGCTTCCCTAATTGTTTCATTCTCCCTTGTCTAATTACTAATATACTAACATTAGATCAGGATTGGGCAATACTAACTATCTAACCATGTGTTCATGTTTACCTTATGTTTCTCGTACATGTTAATTACTAATTTACTAACGCTAGGTCAGGATAGGTTAACTACTAATGATTTACTAATTGCCTCGTTACGTGTCATTTTCTCAAGCTGTTGTGAATTTCCTGCTGCTCTCAAGCTAAGTGTCTGCACCTGTCTACACCTGCATATAAGATCAGTGTTCATGTCATGTCCTTGCGAAATTGTTGCCTCACTAGCACTCTTAAGCATTTTGTCAAGCATTCTTATTCTGATTTCCTGTTTTGATCCAAGCCTGTTTTTTGACCACTGTTTACTGCCAGCCTTTTGTTTTCACTGCCTGTCCTGACCACGATTCCTGTTTGCTGATTTTGTACTTTTGCCACGCGGCGAGGACTCCGGTCTGACCCTGTTTGTTTTTCGACTATTCTTTTGCCTTCTCCCTTTTGTACCTCTGCCACGCTGATTGCCTTCCTGGTTCCGAACTACTGCCTGGCTTACCGACGACGAGACTGCCTTCTCCCTCGGTACTTTTGTTTATTGGCTGGATCTTTTGTGTATGACCTTTGCTTGTGCTAAGACAACGATTACTGGACTTTCCTTAATAAAGCCCTTGCGGGTATTTATTACATCTGTTGTTCTGAGTTGTGCTTCTCGGGTCCAACCCTCCACGCACTACGTCTCAGGCATGTGCTTCCCCATACCACAATGTCATCTATGTACACTCTTGTGCCTTCTAAACCCTCTATTATTGTCTCCATCGCTCTGTGGAAGATCTCAGGTGCTGAAATGATGCCGAACGGGAGCCTGCGAAAGCAGTATCTCCCAAAGGGTGTATTAAAGGTGCAGTACTTGCTGCTTTCAGCATCGATCTTTAGCTGCCAAAACCCCTGTGAAGCATCGAGTTTACTGAAAAACGTTGCACCCGCCATCTCACTGGTGATCTCTTCCCTCTTCGGGATCTGATAATGTTCTCTTTTTATGTTTTCATTCAGATCCTTTGGATCCAGGCAGACTCTTAACTCACCATTCGCTTTCTTCACACAGGTGATGGAGTTAACCCAGTCCGTTGGCTGTTCAACCCGTTCAATGACCCCCAACCGTGTCATCCTGTCCAGCTCCTTCTTCAGGCTGGCACGAAGTGGTGCTGGCACTCTCCTTAGGGTGTGCACCACAGGCCTGGCATCACTTTTCAGTTGGATTTTGTAGGTGAACGGTAGTGTTCCATGTCCTTTAAAGATATCTGGGAAACTATTAACAATGTCACTTTCCCCTTTGCATTGTCTGTCCAGTGTTACATTTTCACTGTTGATCTGATAAATCCTTTTGACCAATGGTTAATACCTGTAGGTCCGATAACCCTCAGGACATATAGCGACCTCTACAGGTCGATGATATATATATAGCCGTGCAATAGACATATCATTACACTGGTGGGCCCAAGAGGGAATTTATGTCTCTTCTTATGGAGTGCCTGAAAAGACAACGGATATTTTATGGCCCAGCCAACAGCAAATACTGCACATTCGACAGCGCAGGTATATTATCTTGCTTTTGCTATCACTGTTCTTAATAAGAGACGTTGTGAAAGAACCTGACCCCAGTCAGGGCCAGATGGACTGGGAGTTCTCCTCACATTGTTCAATTCTTCTTAAAAAATAAACAAGATCTTCAGAGTCTGATGCAATTGGGTTTATTGTATATGATTCAATAATGACATACAAAAAAACCCAGGCTGGTCTGCGCAGAGCAACACATTCAGTCTCCAAGCAATCTCAGAATTCACATCATTCACTGCCCCAGTCTGAATTACTGGGACTTGTATCCTGTAACCTTTAACTCAACCTATTGTGGGGCTTAAACTCGGCTCCTCCCACAGGGGCTGGTCATTTCCCTTGATATTTTACACCATTATGTCTATGCCCCCTCCTTTCTTTTCCATAAAAATTGCGGCCTCTGCTGGTTTTAATTAAGCATTACATATGGCATTCACTTGTACTGTAATTTTACTCACATGTTATAATTCCATTATATAGATTATAGCCTGACTCTGGTTTGACCATAGTAATTCAATACGTGATACTTACTTCCACAGGCTACTGTGCACGAGTGGGCACTTTGTCAACTAAAGGATAACATTTTTTTGTAGTAATATAATCCTAAATACTGATGTATATATAGAAAAAGGGAATTGTATTCTTTGGATCTAATACGATCAATATATAATCCTTGAATGTTCACACACACACACACATTTTAAGGCTCATCTTCTCCCTTTGAACACATCAGATAAGGACCAGGCTAGGCCCCTTGGAATGTGAGGGAGGCCAGTGGCCAGAAGAGTTAGAAATTAAGAAGTGTGTGTGCATCTGTTTGCCTGTGTGTGTGTCTGTGTATCTGAAAGTGCCTTTGTCTGAAGATGAGCGCATATGTGTGAATATATAAATGTGTTTTATTCTGGCTTAATTGGACACTTCAGATAGATTAGGAAGTGTCTGTGTGCCTGAATGTGTGTTTGTAAGGTTTTAGAGATTAGGAAGTGTCTGTGTGTCTGAATGTGTCTTTGTCTGAAGATGAGAGTGCATATGTGAGAATATATCTTAATTGAACAGTTTCCCTTCATTTCTTTGAGCAGTGTATACAGTCAAGCCGGAAAGTCTTCCCACCCCTTTCATGTTCTTCACGTTTTATTACATTACAGACATATTCTACAATAGATTGAGTTCATTTTTTGTCTCAAAATTCTACACAAAATAGCCCATAATGACAAAGTGAAAACATGTTTTTAGAAATTTTTGCTAATGTATTAAAAATTGAAAACTGAAATCTCTCATTTACATAAGTATTCATACCCTTTGCTTTACCATATTTTTAAAGTATCATATTTAATATTTGGTCGCATATCCTTTGCATGCTGTTACTTCCTGAAGTCTCTGACCCATCAACATCAAAAGACTCTCAATATCTTATTTTCAGGTACTCTTACAAGCGATACTATAAGCTCTCTGCATTTGAATAGATCTCTATGGGAATTGGGGGGTGAGACTAGATTCAGCTGTAAATTACACTGGTACAGTATGGAACACATGACTGGCTAAATGGCTGTAAGTCATCAAGGGTCTGAGCTATCGAACAAGCCTCAAACCAGATGTGGATGGATCACTGCAAGGGTTATTTCTCCTGACTCATTTTCCTATAGAACTCTATGGGGGAAAAAGTCAGGAGAAACAACCCATACACCGTACAGAATCATTTGGTTATATACTTTATTGGTGAACCTGTTCATGTTTCTTTGCCTTAGCAGCATGTTATCCTGTGTTTAGCTATAAATATTGAATGTGTACATATTTGCTCTCACAGTCTTAACCAGTGATTATTGTCATTAATAAATGATAATGTTTCACATCATCTGCATCTTTCTTTTCAACCCTTTTCTAGCTCCACAATTACTTAACCAGTAATGTATATGATCTGAGCTGCAGTGTTCCGGGCACTGTGGTATGTATCCTTGAGTCTTGGAGTCAGAACCCCTGCGTCTCACTCAGGGTTGAGTGCAAGTTCCCAGTATGGGAGTATCTGCTTAACAGGTCTCCTGGTGCTGTAGTGGTACCATAGTTATTCCAGTATGGGGGAAGCTGTAGTCAGACTCTCCCGCACATCTCACCTCGTGTCTTGTGTGTAGCGACGGCCAGGTATGACAAAGTATTTTACTCTGTACTCAGTTTCGATGTTTTATATTTTATTCTGTAACTACAATTGATTATTTGTAAATGACCTGCCTGGCTAATAAATTGTTCTATTTATAGACTTGATTTGCATGGTCTTTGTGAATTGTGTCTCTATTACCGGGTTTCACACTGACTAATCTTGTTTGTGGTCATGTGACTGCTCTGCTAGGTCTTACGCTGCGTTCTCACAGCGAGCAACTGGTCGCTGAGTCGGTCAATTCCACTAGGCTGGGGGCGGGGCAAGAGCTTCCCGTTGTGTCATCCAAGTCAGTTCGTGCAGCTACAATTTTTTGATAAAGAGAAACAACGGCAGTAGCCTAAGTATAACAAAGACATATTTGCGATGCATCCTATTCTTTATAGCAGGGGTCACCAACCTTTTTGAAACTGAGAGCTACTTCAAGGGTACTGAGTAGTACGGAGGGCTACTTGTTTGATACTTCCTGAATAACATAAAGTTGCACAGATCACCTTTTAATAATAATAATATATGTGAAGAGACTTAGATATTATTACTTCCTTTTATTGCCCTGTTTAATACTTTATTAGACAACAGCGCCCTCTTCTGGTGAAACTAAAGTTTTACGGGACAATTTTTATTTAGACAGATCTCCATGGTGATTAGTGCTATTTTTAGAACATGCCTCGCGGGCGACTCACGTGGTCCCTGCGGGCTACCAGGTGCCCGCGGGCACCATGTTGGCTACCTCTGCTTTATAGTTATGTCATGACACTGATAATTGTGTGTTATCGCTAGCTAGCGATAGGCTAGCCTATAGCTATCTTCGTCGCGAGCTAGCGATCTTTATCTATCTATCTAGATACATAGATAGATTTATGTATGAAACTCAGCATGTAGTTTGGGCTCAATGTGATATTGGTAGAACAGCCACATATATCCTTTAAGGTTATGTTATACATTGAACAGGACATGGTAGGCTTGGACCATTATTATTAGCTGCTCCTCCATTGCTGCAATTTGAGTGAAATCGGGCGGAACAATTATTCACAAAATGGTTTTGTGTCGGTTGGAGTAATATGAAGCGTGAAACTCTGATTGGCTGTTACGGCCGATGGTCACTCAAAAGTTAAGTTGCGGGCAACATTTATCGGCCGATTTTGGTCGCTCAGTTGCCTAGTTGCTCAGGTCGCTGACCATCGCTCAGCTTCATAGAGAATGAATGGACTTCCGGCGACTGGGCGACCAAAGTAGCTTGATGTGAGAACGCAGCGTTAGCCAGTACTAGGAGGATTCTATGTTCTAAAACCTCTGGGCACCTGTGATGGTGATACGTTCAAAACCTCTGAGTTTCTGTTTCCTAGTATTCGGTAGATTCTATGGTCTAAAACCTCTGTGATACGTTCAAACCCTCTGAGTTTCTATTTGACCTTGTAGATTCTATGGTCCAAAACCTCTGAGTACCTGTGATGGTGACAGTGGCGCCCCCAGAAATTTTTCATAGGGGGGGCCAGGGGGGGGGGGGCACTGAAAATATTGGGGTGGCACACCAAAACCAAAAGCCATAACTGAATTTCAGGAATTCTATTATGTTGTTGTAGTATATAAAAATATATACATTATATACAAAAATATACATTATTGACTTAAATGAATAGTACCTAATGTAAAATATCAGATAGAACAGGGCTTCTCAAAATTTTTGTTTATGCGGACCACTTTTTATTATCAAGGATTTTCGCAGACCACCTCATACGCAAACCGCAAAAATAAGTACATCCAGGTGCAGCTCAAAACATTTGAATATCGTGGAAAATTTCAATATTTTTTGTCACTCATTTCAGAAAGTGAAACTCATATATTATATAGATTCATTACACATAGAGTGAAATATTTCAAGCCTTTATTTCTTGTAATTTTGATGTTTATGGCTTACAGCTAATGAAACCCAAAATTCAGTGTCTCAGAAAATTAGAATATTTTGCTTTAACATATTTTTAAAGTATCATATCTAATATTTGGTCGCATATCTTTTACATGCTGTTATTTCCTGGTCTGTGACCAATCAACATCAAAAGACTCTCGATATCTTATTTTCAGGTACTGTTACAAGCGATACTATAACCTCTCTGCATTTGAACTGATCTCTATGAGAATTGGGGGGTGAGACTAGATTCAGCTGTAAATTACGCTGGTACAGTATGGAACACATGACTGGCGAAATGGCTGTACGTCATCAAGGGTCTAAGGTATCGAACGAGCCCCAAACCATCACTCTGTTGCCAGATATGGAGTAGATGTGGATGGTTCACTGCAAGGGTTGTTTCTCCTGACTTTTTTCCCCATAGAGTTCTATAGGAAAATGAGTCACAAGAAATAACCCTTGCAGTGATCCATCCACATCTACTCCATATCTGGCAACAGAGTGATGGTTTGGGGCTCGTTCGATAGCTCAGACCCTTGATGACTTACAGCCATTTAGCCAGCCATGTGTTCCATACTGTACCAGTGTAATTTACAGCTGAATCTATTCTCACCCCCCAATTCCCATAGAGATCCATTCAAATGCAGAGAGTTTATAGTATCGCTTGTAACAGTACGTGAAAATAAGATATCGAGAGTCTTTTGATGTTGATTGGACACAGACTTCAGGAAGTAACAGATAAGTAACAGGATATGCGACCAAATATTAAATATGATACTTTAAAAATATGTTAAAGCAAAATATTCTAATTTTCTGAGACACTGAATTTTGGGTTTCATTAGCTGTAAGCCATAATCATCAAAATTACAAGAAAAAAAGGCTTGAAATATTTCACTCAATGTGTAATGAATCTATCTAATATCTGAGTTTCACTTTCTGAAATGAGTGACAAAAAATATTGAACTTTTTCACGATATTCTAATTTTTTGAGCTGCACCTGTATATTCGAAATTAGCTTGCCAGTTGTCCAGTTTTGATTACAATATATTTTCGGAATCCATGAAGCCTTTAAAGAAAGATTCAGGGCTTCAATATTCATTAAATTTAGTCCTCCATCTTCATAAGAATTATATATATATGTCCGCTTTATTTTATCAGGCTTGTTATTCCATATAAACTTAAATATTTTACGTTCATAACATTTTAAAAAGGCCTTATCCGAAGATGGAAGAGACATAAAAAGATGTATAAATTGAGATATTTATTAATGTATTTATTAAAGTAACTTTGCCATAGAGTGACAAAGCCTTTCTTTTCCAAGGTAATAATATTTTATCGACCTTACTTAATCTTATTTCATAGTTTTCTTTCGCCAGATGATTAATATTTTTTGGGATATGAACTCCTAGGATACTTACAGGTCCATCAGTCCAGTTGATTGGAGTTAATTGAAAGTTAGAACATTTTAAAGAGCCTATTCTTAGGATAGTACACTTTTCATAGTTTGGTTTCAACCCTGATACAATAGAGAATTCCTCCAAGTCTTTAATGAGGGCATCCAGTGCAGGTTGCTGAGGTTGTAAAGGAAAGGTCGCATCATTAGCATATAGGGAAATTTTTCTAAGCCATATGTATGCAGGCCCTTTACACTGGAGTTTCTTCTAATTTGTATGGCCAACATTTCAATTTCTAAAATAAACAGATAAGGAGATAATGGGCAGCCTTGACGTACCCCTCTAGAAAGCTAAAAACTTTCAGAGAAATAAACATTATTTATTATTTTACTAATGGGTTTGTAATACAACACTTTGACCCAATTTATAAAGGAATCACCAAAGTTAAATAAAAGAAGACATTTGTAAATGAAATCCAATCAAACTTTATCAAATGCCTTTTCAAAGTCAGCAATGAATACAAGGCCTGGTTTTTTCCCCCCTATCATAGTATTCAATTATTTCAAGAAGGTGGTGAATATTATCTCCAATAAAATGATTTTCAAAAAACCCAGTCTGATCATGATTTATTTTTTCTCCAATAACTGCTTTTGCTCTAAGTGCGAGACACTTGGACAGGATTCGAGTATCGCAGCACAGGAGTGTCAAGGGTCTCCAATTTTTTAGATATACTGGATTTTTGTCATTTCCATGTGTATCTTGTTTTAATAATAATGAGATTAGACCCTCTTTCTGTGTTTCTGATCATTTACCTTGTTCAAATGAAAAATGAAAAGCTGCTAATAAGGGAAAGAAGATTTTATAAAACTTGGTTGGAATGCCATCCATCCCAGGGGATTTTCCTGATTTTAAAGAGATAATAGCATCCAATAATTCATTCTCTGTGATTAATCCATTGCACAACTTTTGGATAATTTTTTAATCATAATTTTCAGGGAAATAATGCTTAGTATCAAAATCACACAGTGGGATAGGGTCCTCTTCAAAGGAGAAAATATTTTTGAAAAAGAGTCTCTCTTCTTCTATTATTTCCCTTGGGGATGTCAGTATTAAACCAGCGGAGCTGTGTAGCTGTGTGAGATTTATTTTCAGATAATTCCTTTTGTTTAATGTAAGAAAAAAATTTGTACATTTCTCCCCTTTCTCCATCCATATGGCCCGAGTTCTATAAATAATACCACTAACTCTTTTATGATACAATAACTCCAGCTCGCCTTGCTTATCTTTTGCTAATTTAATGGTTTCTAAGTTAAAATCTGGTATTGTATCAATCTGTTTATTTAATTCATTTAACTACAGAATTAGTTCATTTTCCCATCGTAAATATTGTTTATATTTCTAAGATGCCATATTGAGCGCATGGCCTCTAATCATCATTAATAAACAATAGTAAGCGGCTACATTCTGAATTTTACCTTAAAGGTGGGGAAGAGGTTGCTGTCTTCGTCAACTGTATTAATTATGAAAATTTGTGACTGTAGTAGTTTATGTAATAATATAATAAATAAGAGATTGATTCAAGTAGTTCATGTCGCTAATAATGTAAATAAGATCAAGATTGATTCTATGCTGTATATCATAATACTGATACTCATTTCAACATTCAATATGATACAACCTGTACAATTACTCAATATATTTCAAGATGTCACAGTTGCGCAATCAGATCTGTCTCGTTAGGTAAAGAAAATCGTAGCGCAACAGTAGTTGCGGTAGACAGCTTGTGGCACTCACTGGGAAAGAGGACAGGGAAGGAAAGACGAGTCAGTCCAGGTTGTTGATTGGCTATGGCAGATAATAGGATAGCTTGCTAATAGGTTATTGATGCAGCTGTCAAGCGAATCTGCACTTTCGGAAGACCGCAATGAGTTTTTAAAATTATACTACGTCTATAACTACAGTTTTCATTCTGCAATTTTTGGTAGGGACAATTCTTGTTTCCATGATATTGGTAGGGACATAGCGTCCCTACTAAAAACTATGCCACAGTTTGTTTTAGCTGATGCTGTTTTTTGGTGTTGGGCATATGTTGTCATCATTTTTGGCACTGTTCCCCTTGCCACCTTAAATAGTTTAGCCGTTTTTGTGACCGACGCACCTGCAATTCAAGCACCAACTATTTGACCCCTTTGGAACTTACCTAGCAATGTGCTGCTGGTTAAACCTCTTTTAAGCAAAGACATGCTGCTAATTAGCATTCAAATTAATAGGAATCACCTGTGTACATTTTGTAATTGTGGTTTAGATGCTTCCACGTTCTGTTCTGGGGTTTGTTTTCCTCATTATTATTTTCACCTGTGCTTCTACCTGTGGGGTATTTAAGTTCCTCACTTCCGCTTCCCCAGTGCTTGTTTGTCATTCGACATTATATTGAGCCAGGTATAGCCAGGTACTAGTGACCTTGTGACATTAAACACTGTTTATGTTCACAAGGGACTTGCTATTTAGCTATTTTCAGGTATAGATATTATTTCCTCCTGTAAGCATTCAGCGCTATTTATTTTGTCCGTTGCTGTTCTCACAGAGACAGTTTTTCTTTGTTCGTTTGTTTTGGTTTTACACTCTTCCGGCCCTGAGCTTGTGTAGCTGAAGGTGTTCTTTTCTTTGCTAGATTTCCCATTCTGGCTCCAGTATTGCACTCGGAAGATTTAGTTTGTATTACACTTGTTCTCGATTGGTGGGTTGATTTTGTTTTGGCTGTTTAGCCACAAGGAATTAGTTTCCTGTTTTTTCTTTCTTTTCTTTTATTGTGTTTCTTCCCTTTATTGGTCCTCACTGATGTGAGCTGACTTGTTCTGATTCCCCCACCTTCACGTTTGAATATCCGCCACATAAAAACCCATTACAGTACAAACAAGCCCCATCATGGATGATTCAGCAAGGTTGTCTCAGGGAGATCAGTCGAGGGATAGGAATTCTGAAGAGTACATCAGGGGTATTGAGGCCCAATAGCAGTTACTGGCTAATCAAGTCAGTCAATTGAATACCCAAATGAGGGTTCAAGAGGGCTGGCTTCGCGAGTTGACAGAGAGTATGCAAGCACTCACCGTTGCACACCAAGCATCCCCACCTGCCGCTCAGGCTATCACTTTCCCAGTTCCTATTGCTCAGATTGGTAGGGAACCTAAGTTGCAGCTTCCTCTCCGCTATGATGGTAGAGCAGGCAAATGCCGTGGGTTCCTTGCCCAATCGTCGCAATTTAACAATCAAGAGACTAAGGTAGCTTTCATACTTTCACTACTTTCCGGATCTGCGCTTGATTGGGCTACTCCCCTAATCAGGGAGAAGTCTCCTATTTTACGTACCACTAAGATACTCATGGATGAAATGGAATCAGTCTTTGACCACAACATTTTGGGTCGGGAGTCGGCTAGACGGCTGCATCGCCTTCACCAGGGTAGCGACACTGTGGCAGAATTCGCCATAAAATTTTGTGCACTGGCAGGTGAGACAGGTTGGGCTGAAGCTCATTAGATGAACAGGTACAGGATGCTCTATCTATTATTTTGAGAAAGACTTAAGATCTTTGTTAGTTCCATTCACGGAGTCCTATTCTCCGGTAGTTAAGACCTTTTTGCCTAGGACTGAGGAGCCCATGCAGGTAGATGGGGCAGCATGCCCACCTTCTGGAGACTCCGCTTCTAAAATTCAGCGGTGTCGTTACTGCACGCGGAAGGAGCATACTCTTGATCAGTGTTCTAAGCTCAAGGGAAAAATGGGGTCTTGCTAGAGGAGCCGGGGATTCTAGGGTAGTACTTCAGGGTACTACACCCGGACATTACTAAATGTTAAGCTTTCTTGGGAACAGCACTCACTGCAGGTCAAGGCTTTTATCGATTCTGGGACCGTGGATTGTTTTATTGACGCCCAGTGGGCTAGAAAAAAAAAGATACCGGTCCAGCGCCTTAACTAATCCCGATTAGTTACTGCTCTCGACGGTCACCCCTCCATTTATTCATTTTACAGTTCAATAGTTTTTTAATGAAACCGTTAGCTAACGCCTCCTCGATATATTCCTTCATAGCCGCACTCTCGGGAGCCGCTAAGGAATAAAGACTCCCTCTAGTAGGAGTAGTATCCGGATATAATTCAATGGCGCAATCAAAAGGGCAGTTTCCCTCTGTTTGCTAAACACCTCCGCTAATTCGGCATATTCAGCCAGAACGTTGAGAGGTCAAAGAAATTCAAGTGTTCCTGCCATCTCAGTATCCTCCCCCTGAGTAGGCGACCCAGGAGGAGGCGACCACTGAATCTCAGAGTCGGAGGGATCCTCAGAAGATATCTCCTTCCAATATGAATCTCCATCAGCCAGAGAATCCCACTCCAGACTCTCATCACCAACCTCAGATTCAGAAACAGACTCTCCACGATTAGGCGGAGAAGTAACCTCCTCCAGCTCAGAATCGTAATCTGAAGCATCAAAACACTCCCCGGACAAACTGGAAGGGGCAATTTGACCTTGCACAGTACACGCGTAATCCCATTGACGGATGACTACCTTATCCCCTCCCCACGTATAACCCAAAACAAGGGGAAGAGAGAAAGACTCAATAAAAAAAACTGAATTTTTTCAGTATGGGTATCCTGACGAACAGACATAGTAAGCAGAGCAGTGGTCTCCTTAATAGTACCCTAGCCTAACGGGTGACCGTTGAGAGCGGTGACCAATCGGGACTGTTCAAGGCACTGAATAGGAATGTGGTGTTCTTTAGCCCACCAGGCATCAATAAAACAATCCACAGCACCAGAATCAATAAAAGCCTCAACCTGAAGAGAATGCTGTCTCCACAGGAGGTTAACAGGTAGTAAGGTACGCAATGTAGTACTTTGGAGTTTCGCTATAGAACCTGGTTCCTCTAGTGAGATTTTCTTTCTCTTTAATTTACCACACTGACTGATAGTGTGACCTCTCCTTTTACAGTAGTCACACCACTCAGCCCGGTGATCGGAATCTTTATCAGAAGCACTAGAGACCCCATCTAATTGCATGAACTCCTCTGTACTAGGCAAAAGAGATTTTACTGCAGGAGGAACTGACTCGGTATCCGGAATAAAAGAATACCTTATTCGGTGGTCTTCTCTGTGTTCTCTATGGTTTAAACGATCCCGCAGGCGATTGTCTATCCGAATAGTGGAAGACACTAATGCATCTAGAGAATCGCATCTAGGCCATCCTGAACAGACTCGTCCAATGCCTCCGAGAACGACGTCATCAGAGGAGCCTCTGACTAACCTGTTTCACCTGCCAGCAATCGAAACTTTATGGCAAATTTTGCCACAGTGTCGTTACCCTGGCGAAGGCGATGAAGCCGTCTAGCCGACTCGAAATGTTATGGTCGAAGTCCAACTCCATTTCGCTCATAAATGTTTTAGTAGTAGTATCTAATACCGAATAACTGCCCCTGATTAAAGGAGCTGAAGTTTGGGCTCACTGGGTGGAATGGGCAAATGGGTGGGATTAATATGTGCTTGGTGGACTGGAAGAACAAGAGGAGTGACTGTGAGAGACATGGCACGGAGAATCTGTGTCAGCTCTTTGAGACATTCTCCCTGCACACGCAGCTGTTTACACAGCAGAACCTGTTGAGTGCACATATCCTGTTGCCTGGTCTGAAGGGCAAACATGCCCTCCTCATGAGAAGACCAAGCAGAGCACTGGGCGGTCAGAGTTTGTTTAACCCCCGAACCTGTAGCTGAAAACTCCATAATGGCTTGTTTGTTCTGTGATGGGTCTTTAAGGTGTCGGAGATTCAAACGCGAAGGTGGGGGAATCAGAACAAGTCAGCTCACAGCAGTGAGGACCAATAAAGGTAAAGTGGGGAGAAAATAATAAAAGAAAAGAAAGAAAAAACAGGAAACTAATTCCCTAAGGCTAAACAGCCAAAAACGAAAATAAACCCACTAAAATGGGTGAACTACAAAACTAGTGAAATACCAACTAAATCTCCTGAGCTCACTTAATGAGCTAGAATGGGAAATCTAGCAAAAAGAGAACACCTTCGGTTACCTTACCTCAATGCCGGAGTGTAAAACCAAAACAAATGCACAAAAAAAACTGTCTCCTTGAGAACAGCAATGGACAAAATAAATAGCGCAGAATGCTAGCAGGAGGAAACAATCCTGTACCTGAATAATATCTAATAGCAAGTCCCCCCTGAACAGAAGCGGAGTTTAATATCAGGAGGTCGCTAGTACCTGGCTATACCTGGCTTGATGCAATTTCGAAAGACAAACAAGCACCGGGGAAGTGGAAGTGAGGAACTTAAATACCCCACAGGTAGAAGCACAGGTGAAAACAATAATGAGGATGGCAAACCCCGAAATGGAACGTGGAAAAAATCTGATTAACAATTGGGAAACCAGGACGAGAACCGCAAAATAAAAGAAAATACACAGCCACGTACCACGACACGTATGTAGTCTTTCACCTTCTGCGTTTGTTTTCATCTTTCAATCGTTTTTGCATATGCTATATGTAAAACCTTTGGAACTGCAAATGCTGCTCAGAGGCCAGCCAAACAAGCAACAGCTTTCTGCGGGCGTCCATGTGTTTTGCCGCTGAGCATTTGAACACCTTTATCATAACGAATGGGACCACCGTCACAGCAAACAACACGCACGATCCTCCCGAGTTGGCCACTTGAATACAACAACAGCAGAACTAAACATACTCTGGAAATGTTGCGATATATGCCTAGACTCATTTATGCTAATCTAGACAGAATTCCTGCATTGTTATTAGCTGACGTTCTTTTAAACGTGTTGACACGTTCATTTTCGACGGGCTGACACGGCATTTGCTGGCTGCTCCCGGGTGGCGGGAGGGGCTCGGAGAGAATAGTTGCACACAGAACGGCCCTGGGCGAGTTGGAATCACGTATGAGGAGTCGTGCCCTGAAGAGAAGAGACAGGCATAGTGCCCTCTTTCCTACTACCGGCTGACAGGGTGTGTAGCAGGGATTCTCTAGCAGTTGCTACACAGGGTTTATTGAATAGCATAGGGTTCAATTGGCTACCAAATTTGGAGAAGAAATATCAAAAAATAAAAAAAATAATAAATGAACGTGTCACAAATACATTTTTGACGTGTTGAGACGTATTTTTAAAGACATTTTGACACCATTGGCCTTCCATATTACGAAGTAAGCTACTGCACCGAGGCTTGCTTCAAATCCCGTGATCACAGAAACCGAAGTCACAGTGATTCCTGTCATTTTGGGCGGTGTCTCAAACCAATACGTGCTCAACCAATACCTGTTGAGATGTGTCAATTAAACAGATCTGGGATCAGAGGCTGTTTTCGCTCACATATGAACCTCTATTCGGGTGTACGTGAAAAAACCTGATTCCATGTCAGCTGATTCCTTTCCCACCCACAAACTTCCAAAATGTATAAAAAATGGTTCAAACGCTCATGGGTTTTTTTCAGAGGAGAGAGACATTTGAGAGTGCCTTTACGATTTTGTAGTAGAGATATTGTTTATAATAGAAGGTTCACATAATACGTATTTTATATGAAATAATTTCCAATAAGAGACCCCCAAAAAAGCATGATGCATGATTTGTGACCGGCACAGCGGCACCTGTCCATATTAAAATGCTTTGCCACTTGCGGTTAACACATCCCGATATTTCGGCAGTGTTGTGTTCTTAATATAACACGATTGAATAAAGGACAACGTTACGTAAGTCACTGTGACTGGTTTATTTTGCGAGCTCACCCAAAACCTTGCTGCTCTTCATCTGAGCCCTTTTCCACACCGTCCGACACGTCATGCGCAGATGACGTGATGACGTATGGCACATCTCTCCTTTCAAAACAATTGTTCACATTTCTTTTGTTCCTAAGCAAACCCAAGATCTAACTGTCTTCAACACTTATGACAGGATTACCTTAATATTTTTGACAATATATATATATATATTTTTATTTTTATTTTTTAACTTAGTTACTGAACCTGTAACTCTTCTTATACAGTACTTTATAACAGATCTGCCCTGAACAATAGAAACATTTAAAACCATAAAATGAAAACAACAAACACAAATAGGCACATTTCTTTTCTGCTTAAAAACAAAATTTACATTTCCTGAATGAGCCTCTGAGGTGCTTTAATGTTTCTACCTGACCTCCTGATTACTGTTTCCGTATGCTCCTTTAATTCATTCCCCGGTGTTTCAGATATGGGTGCACTTGTTTCTGCCATATCTACATCCGCGTTTGTTCCCTCTGTAACACTTTGTTCCCTTTCAGGTACCTTCAGTAAGTGTCTGCGGTTTCTCCTATATGTTGCCCCTTCCCGTGTTTGCACCTCATAAGATCTTGGGGCTACATTCTGCAGTACCCTAGCCTCTAGGCTCCAGTGTTGTCCATCATGCATTTTTACCCTATCGTTTGGTTTTAGCTCCCTCAGTTCTTTTGACCCTCGGTCATAGTTTCTTTTCTGGTCCTGTTTGACCTTCAGTTTTTTCTCTACAAACCCTTTGTCTCGTACACTCTCACTTTCCAGTAGTTGTGGCATCCGGGTTTTGAGCTGTCTATTGAACAGTAGCTCAGCTGGTGACTGACCATGCGCCAGTGGAGTTGCCCTGTAGTTTAGTAGTGCAAGATAGGGATCGTTTTTAGAGTCAACAGCTTTCTTAATCAGCAGCTTCACAATTTTTACACCATTCTCTACGAGACCATTCGACTGTGGATACTTTGGACTCGAAGTCACATGTTTGAACTCATAGGTTTTAGCAAAGTCGCGGAACTCCTCACAGCTGAACTGTGGTCCGTTATCGGTCATTACATAGTCAGGTATGCCATGGCGCGCAAAAAATGACTTTATGTGTGTGATCACTTGAGATGCTGTAGTGTTTTTCAGGAGTGCCATCTCAGGGTAGTTTGAGTAATAGTCAACCAACAGGACATAGGATTTCCCCTCTAACTCAAACAGGTCTATACCCACTTTACTCCACGCTTTATACACCTCTGTGTTCACGACCCACATGGGCTCCTTTGTCTGCTGGGCCCTATGTTTCTGACAGGTTTCACATGAGCGTATGGCCTGCTCTATGTCTGCACCCATACCCGGCCACTTCTCCATGCCAAGATGTCCCTCGTGTATTTTGATCAACATGTTGCCTTGCAGCACCTTAGGGATCACGATTCTAGAGCCCTTAAACAGAATGCCGTCTAGTACGGACAGCTCTTCCCTGTACTGGTGGTAGGGTGCAGGTACTCTGTGTACCATCCAGCCCTGGCTGATAGCTTTGATGACACTTAAAAGTGTTTCATCTGCAGCGGTGGCCCTACTTATGACAGTCCACATCTCATCAGAGACGGGGCAGCTTTTTCTGATCAGATTGACGTGAACAGTTTCATCCTGTTCGTACTGTTGCACTGGGACTGAGCTGTCGTACGCCCGAGACAGCGTGTCTGCTACTAACAGCTCTTTACCCGGTCTGTATTCAAGCTCAATGTCATATTTCTGTATCTTAAGGAACAACCTTTGTACCCTTGGTGGTGTGCTTGCTAGGCCCTTTTTTGCGATGGTCACTAGTGGCTTGTGGTCCGTTTCAGCCCATACTTTTTTACCATAAATAAACACATGGAACTTTTCACACCCATATGCAAGAGCTAAGGCTTCCTTTTCTATCTGTGCGTAATTGCACTCAGAGGTTGTCAATGCTCTAGAAGCATAGGCGACAGGGCGCCATCTAGTGTCATATCTCTGCAGTAGCACTGCTCCCAAGCCTGACTTGGATGCATCTGCTGAAATTTTGGTTTGACGTTTTTCATCATAAAACTTCAAGACAGGGGCTTTTGCTATTAACTCCTTCAACTGCTCAAACTCTCTCTGCTGGTTACTGTCCCAATTCCATTCAGCAGTCTTGACTAGTAGACCTCTCATCTGACTAGTGTGACTCGATAAGTTAGGTACAAACTTGCCTACGTAGTTTACCATACCTAGAAATCTCTGCACACCCTCTCTGTCTGTTGGTGCAGGCATGTTCCTAATGGCTGTGACTTTGCTTTGGTCTATTTTTACACCCTCCTGTGACAGCTTCTCACCAAGAAAAGTGATCTCCTTTTGTCTGTATTGACACTTGCTTGCATTCAGTTTTAACCCACTGACTCTGGCGCCATCTAGTGCTATTTTCAACCTGTGGTCATGCTCCTCGATTGTATTGCCCCATATCAGAACGTTATCAATATATACTTTGACACCTGGAACGCTCTCAAAAATCTGTTGGACTGTTCTATGAAACACCTCCGGTGCAGAAGCCAGCCCGAAAGGTAGTCTTTTAAAGGAATACCTCCCAAATGGTGTGTTGAACGTGCAGAGTTTGACACTCTCCTCGTCTAGACCTATCTGCCAAAACCCAGAGGATGCATCTAGTTTAGAAAAGTATTTTGCACCTGCTATATCACCAAATATGTCTCCTCTAGTAGGCAGCTGGTAGTGTTCCCGTTTCAGATATTTATTAAGCTCTTTGGGATCCATGCATAGCCTTAATGAGCCGTCCTTTTTTTCTACTATAACCAGTGAGTGTGCCCACTCTGTTGGCTCCTCCCTTTTTTCTACTATGCCCAAAGATTCTAGTCTGTTCAATTCTGCTTTTAATTTACCCCTTAGAGACAGTGGCACCTTCCTAGCAGCATGTATGACTGGTCTGTTTGGCTTTTTTAGTTCAATCTTGTGTGTGACCTCAAGTTTCCCAATGC
Organism: Ilyophis sp. 1 JC-2022; assembly: GCA_022702515.1. Classification (NCBI taxonomy): domain Eukaryota; kingdom Metazoa; phylum Chordata; class Actinopteri; order Anguilliformes; family Synaphobranchidae; genus Ilyophis; species Ilyophis sp. 1 JC-2022. The sequence goes on along the minus strand of CM040406.1, from coordinate 6,672,678 downwards.
CCTGAAAAACATCAGCATATTCATCCTCTATATTTTCTGTGCCCTTCACATTTTCAGTTTTCACCTCAAGCACACGTTTTACTAGGCCTATAGTATTGCATGTTTTAAGCCCGATTATTGGTGGCTTGTTACCTTTCACAATCACAAAAGGCACATCAAATCGCTCACCTTTGAAAGACATTACCAGTGTGCATGTGCCCAGTGTAGGGATAGCCTCCCCACTATATGCCCTCAGTTTCACTCTGTCCTTGGTGTTCACGTTGACTGGTATCTCCAACCTCGCCAGTTCAGTTTCAGACATTATGTTGGCCTGTGCGCCAGTGTCCAACTTGAAACAGATGTCTGTCCCATTTACAGTATACTCAGCAGTCCAGTCCTCGTCCTTTGCTGAACTGCTGACCATTCCCACAAAGAGATCACCTGCATCACTGTCGTCACTGTCGTTCTCAAACCTCTCGTCGATGCAGTCGACTTTTCTCTGGGTCTGTCTGCAGACCCTGGCGAAGTGGTTCTTCCCGCCGCACTTTCGACAGTCTTTCCCGAACGCCGGACAGTTTTGTGGTCTGTGTTCCCCTCCACAGCGGGAGCACTGCCTCGTGCCCGCACTCTGCCACTTGCTATTACCGCCTCTCTGGCTCCTTGCTTTGTGCTGTGTCGCATAATCAATTTCCATGACCGTGTCTTTCAACTGACTACAGCCCATGCTTTTCATCCTATTCTGTGTCGCTTCTCTTGCCTGACACACTTGTATCGCTTTTTCTAATGACAAGTCAGTCTCTCCAAGCAGCTTCTCTCTCAGCCGATTGTCGCGCACCCCCATCACTATCCTGTCGCGGACCAGCGAATCAGCTAACGCGCCAAAATTGCATGACTGACTTTTCAACTTAACGTCCATAATAAACTCCTCAACAGTCTCCGCCTCTGTCTGAGACCTACTGTTAAAAACATATCTTTCATACGTTTCATTCCTCTTTGGAATGCAAAACGCTGCAAATCTCTCCACTACTGTATCATACTCAGCCTGTTGTTCCGCCGTTAGCTGCATGCTATTTAAGACGTCCAGTGCGTCGGCACCTGCCACCGTCAGAAACAATGCAACCTTCTGTGGACCTTCCATTTCCGTGCCCCTAATTGCAGTCACATACAGGTCGAACCGTTGTTTGAACTTCCATTTCTCCTCAACGTTCCCCGTCAAACTCAGTTCCACCGGAGGCTTTAAGATATGCTCCATCGTTTTAGCGCCTCTGCAAACTCGCGACTTGTACCGATAACTAGCTAGCTAGCGCTATCTAGCTAACGCTAGCAACCTGTTAGCTGGCGGTGCTTAGGCCTATCGTTCGTCTTCCGACTTCTCGGTCACTTTTTTGTGTTTTATTCGTCTACCTGCGAGTCTAACGTGAGTTCGACAACTTCTGGTACCATGTTGTGTTCTTAATATAACACGATTGAATAAAGGACAACGTTACGTAAGTCACTGTGACTGGTTTATTTTGCGAGCTCACCCAAAACCTTGCTGCTCTTCATCTGAGCCCTTTTCCACACCGTCCGACACGTCATGCGCAGATGACGTGATGACGTATGGCGCAGGCAGCACCATGGAATCCTGCTGTAACTCAAGAGGGACCATCTAAGCGAGGTAGCCAATAGCCTAACAGAGCACCAAAAATGTATTTCAATGTTTAAAAATGTAAGATAAACAAATTAATTAAGTTATTGAAGTTAATTAAGTTCCCCACATGCGTGCATAATGCTATTTATTTGTTAAATCAAGGTAGCAATAATAAAATAACTATAATTATCCTCATAGAATGACTACTAATAAGAAGAATAACAATGTAAATAAAAAATATGGCTACCTATATGTGTGTGTTATTTAGCCTAATATACATTACCTTTTCACAATGCTACAATGAGCTGGGGGGGAAGCTGATACGCTTTTAATATGGCCCAGTAAATGGTGAAAATGGTTTTTCAAATCATGCAAGGGCAAATAGATGAGGCATTAGTCGATATGATTGCATTATGCTCATGAAACACGCAACACATTTTAATTTAACTTGAGGAAAGAATGGTGCATTTTTAGAGTAGGCTATTGGCCTGACGCACCCCATGTCAACATGTGAATATCGAGCATCACATACCTACTCCCAAGTGAAGTTTGCAAGTGAAGTGTATGAGGGTGGAGTCAAAACTGGATTGGGACGCGACCTGTCTCTCAGCTTCCTCGCCCAGTCCCTCCCACCTTCCACAGTTCCTAATACACTGAACCCTCACAGGTATCCACACGAGTAGCTATGTAGCGTAGGCTACACTGACGGAAATCCAGTTTTTTTTTTGAGACATTGCTGTCATAGTAATAAGTTGCTGTCTAGCTAAGCTTAAAAAAAAGCGAATTAATAAAGTATTTAGGCTGCTATCCCTTATTTACCGAGGAATTTTCTTAAAGGAGAACATCTTCATCAACCAGAGAAAGGATTAACGACAAAACACTCGTGTTGTACCCAACACTAAAGTAAGTAGCTATACCTTATTTTAGTTTTTGTAAAATATCGAGCATTTGACCATTAAAATTGAATTGGTTTACTCGCCTTTAGCTCACTAGTCGAGCACATTAAAGTTAGCACACTAATCGAGCTTGCGAGTTAAATAGTCATTAGCCTACACACACCGAAGTTAAAGATTCCCAAATTAAGTGTTGCCTAGTTTGCACTTTGCATGCTGCACTTGTTTTTAGAATATCTAAACCAACATTATCAATAGGATTGGGAGAATTGCGAAAGCATATTTCTGGTTTTCAGAATAAAACATTTTCTAACCAAACTCGTTCAGCAGGTTGCAGTAGCTTCCTGCAGCAACTGATGCAGGAATGCAACTGTATCAGTTTAGAATTAGTAGGCTACAAAAATGTATCGAAAATGCATTCGATAAATTTCTATTTAGATTTTTAAAAGTAGGCTAACATGTGCTATGGATCCTCTTTACACTTTATCACTAATGTCACGGTCAGATTGATGTGTTGCCTATCTCAACAAAAAACGCTTTCAACATACAAAAATGGAGAGTCGCATAGCTTACGAAGCACGACCTGTAATGTGATTAATTAAAACTTGCAAAAACGAGGCCTGCCGTTTAAAGTATTGATAGCAAAATTAGACCAAGTTACAACAAACAATATTTCCTATCGCAGCTCACGCTACATAAACTAGCTCTATTCCAAAGCAATGCTAACCAATCTTTCCGAAATTATTTAACGTAACTTGGCCCTGTGTTTTTTCATTTTACCATTGAGGTAATGCGGTCATTGAAACTTGATGTGCCATAGTGGAAACAATCTGCAATTCAGATGTTACATGTAGAAATGCTAAGTAATTAGTCGACTATAGGCTATGTTTTAATACATGTCTGCATCCATTGAGTGCTTTGGGTCTATGAAAAGCACAGCATAAATAAAATGCATCATTGTTATTATTCTTATTTATTTATGTATTTATTTGGAATATTTGTATTTGAATAGATACATGTGTGGTCCTCCAGAGGGTGGACATTATTTGGTTCACAAAATTATGTTCAGAAGTAATATTTGTTAAAGGGGTAGGAATTTTTTTTTTGAGATGTTAACTAATATCTATGCGTTGCCTCAGATGGAAGAGAACAATACAATAGTATGCATTTCGTCTACAATTTTGGGCAAAATGTTGAATTTCCAGTATTTTAACCATTACATCGCCTATTCTCTTCCGGGGTTGAAAATCAAAAATGGGTTATTCATTAAAAATGACGTCACTTCGTTATAAATTAATTCTTGAGAAGGCGTGGCCATATCCATTTGACAATCGTTCATTAGTTGTTGTTCCTGTTACCCTATCTTGAGAATAGAAAAATCTTGAGAAAGACAATCTTTATAATAGTTTGACTTAGCATTTCTCGTTTTGGTCTTACATAAATTCCTTAATTATTTATATATGTATTCCAATTGGCAAGATCTTTTGACAATCAGTATTTCGCTCCAGGCCTTATCTCTTTGTTTACACTGACTTATAAGATCCAAACTAATCCAAGGCAAGTGTCTACCTTTAACTCTAATCATTCTCCATGGGGCATGTTTGTCAAAAATTCCACCCATCTTCAACATAGGGTATTAATTGAAACTGACCCCAATTTATAGCAATTAAGTCTTCAAAAAAAAAAAATCAACATTCATATTTTTACATTGTCTAGCTCTAATACATTTAGATGGAAAACTAGGTATTTTGATTTTCCAGACACAAACAATTACAGAATGATCACGAAATAAATCAGATAAAACTCCAGATGTAATAATTCTATCAGGGTGAGTAACAAGTAGCCAGTCTAACAGAGACTTAAACCTATAATCAACTTGGGTGGGCTCTTTAATTAATTGAGTTAGATGAATACTACCAAATACATTTTTGTCATTGAAGGAAGACTGATCAAGCCAGTAGATGTTAAAGTCACTTAAAATGATCAATTAATTTGTACTATCAAAAGAACCAATAGTAGACAATATACACTTGATAGAATCAGAAGGGGGAGAGGGAGGCCTATAAATATTTCCAATAATCAAATGTTTGTTTTCAGGAAGAATTAACTTCACAAAAAGACATTCAAAATATATATTCTCAACTTTATGTATAACAAGCTCAGACAACAAATATGAAGCAATGTATGTAGCCACACCACCTCCTCTGGTCCCTCTGTCTGCTCTAAACAATATATAATTATCAAGTTTCATTTCGCTATGACAAATTTTACTACTCAACCAAGTCTCTGAAAGTGTAATTATATTAGGTTTATAATGAGCAACCCAAATTTTAAGGATATCAATTTTGGGAAGAAGGCTTCTGATATTCAGGTGAATAATTGTTTATCCTTTAGCAGTATCAATTATAAAAACTAAAATATTAAATAATGACAACTGTTCAGGTCGGAAAGTGGTGAGCACGTTCAATAACAGGAGAAGTTGGAAAGTTCTCTTTACCGAGAAGGAGCGGGATCAATTCGCACATAAAACCAAGGATATCACAACCTTCAGATTGTTCAGGGACATGAAGAAAGCACAGATTTGAGGACTACTACTATTCTCCGCGTCCTCTGCTCTGTCCTTCAGATAAGCGTTATCTTTTTCAAGTGTTTTACACACGATTCACCAAATCCTGAATATTGTCCTCATTTGAACTGACTCTCTGTTCGAGTTCGTAGCCAACCTGGATTGTCTCAGTTTTAGCGTCCAAGTGGGTTAACATCTCAGTTTTTATCTGCTGTATAGGCATCCCAAATAGTTTGAAGGGAAACCTGACCTTCCATTATGAGGGGAAAAAATAAACTTTCTACTAAGAAATTTAAAGCTCTATTACATACGATTATCTTAGCGGCGTATCTAAATATGATTTGTTGGCTAAGAAATGACGGGACCATATAAAATAGTTACAAAAGCATTAGAAAACCAGACTGGAGCTTGCAACAAGCCGAGATGGAAAGTCCAGGGGTCAGAAAGTAAAAGTCCTGCCATGTTTTTCATCCACACATGAATTTACACAGCTGATTTCACGAATTTGCTCTACCTCCTGTCTGAAGAATTGTACGGTTAAGGTTGTAGTTTGATTCCATATTTTACCGTATAAATACAAGTTTTTACCATAGAAAGAAACGCTGTCTTGCCATATAATTAACATGAAAATACCATATGAATAACATATAAATAAAGTTTTTGCCATGAAATATGACAGTGCTTTACTGTACAATTAACAGTGTAATATAAAATACTACTTTATTCCATATAAATTCCCTTAAAATGCCGTATAAATAAAGGTTGTGCCATGAAATATGACAGTGCTTTACTGTACAATTAAGTCTAATATGCTAGTTTATTCCATATAAATTCCCTTAAAATGCCGTATAAATAAAGGTTGTGCCATGAAATATGACAGTGCTTTACTGTACAATTAACAGTCTGTAATATAAAATACTACTTTATTGCATATAAATTCCCTTAAAATGCCGTATAAAGGTTGTGCCATGAAATATGACAGTGCTTTACTGTACAATTAACAGTCTAATATGCTACTTTATTCCATATAAATTCCCTTAAAATGCCGTATAAATAAAGGTTGTGCCATGAAATATGACAGTGCTTTACTGTACAATTAAGTCTATGCTACTTTATTCCATATAAATTCCCTTAAAATGCCGTATAAATAAAGGTTGTGCCATGAAATATGACAGTGCTTTACTGTACAATTAACAGTCTGTAATATAAAATACTACTTTATTGCATATAAATTCCCTTAAAATGCCGTATAAAGGTTGTGCCATGAAATATGACAGTGCTTTACTGTACAATTAACAGTCTGTAATATAAAATACTACTTTATTGCATATAAATTCCCTTAAAATGCCGTATAAAGGTTGTGCCATGAAATATGACAGTGCTTTACTGTACAATTAAGTCTAATATGCTACTTTATTCCATATAAATTCCCTTAAAATGCCGTATAAATAAAGGTTGTGCCATGAAATATGACAGTGCTTTACTGTACAATTAAGTCTAATATGCTACTTTATTCCATATAAATTCCCTTAAAATGCCGTATAAATAAAGGTTGTGCCATGAAATATGACAGTGCTTTACTGTACAATTAAGTCTAATATGCTACTTTATTCCATATAAATTCCCTTAAAATGCCGTATAAATAAAGGTTGTGCCATGAAATGAGTGCTTTACTGTACAATTAGCAGTCTGTAATATAAAATACTACTTTATTGCATATAAATTCCCTTAAAATGCCGTATAAAGGTTGTGCCATGAAATATGACAGTGCTTTACTGTACAATTAACAGTCTAATATGCTACTTTATTCCATATAAATTCCCTTAAAATGCCGTATAAATAAAGGTTGTGCCATGAAATGAGTGCTTTACTGTACAATTAGCAGTCTGTAATATAAAATACTACTTTATTGCATATAAATTCCCTTAAAATGCCGTATAAAGGTTGTGCCATGAAATATGACAGTGCTTTACTGTACAATTAACAGTCTAATATGCTACTTTATTCCATATAAATTCCCTTAAAATGCCGTATAAATAAAGGTTGTGCCATGAAATGAGTGCTTTACTGTACAATTAGCAGTCTGTAATATAAAATACTACTTTATTGCATATAAATTCCCTTAAAATGCCGTATAAAGGTTGTGCCATGAAATATGACAGTGCTTTACTGTACAATTAACAGTCTGTAATATAAAATACTACTTTATTGCATATAAATTCCCTTAAAATGCCGTATAAAGGTTGTGCCATGAAATATGACAGTGCTTTACTGTACAATTAACAGTCTAATATGCTACTTTATTCCATATAAATTCCCTTAAAATGCCGTATAAATAAAGGTTGTGCCATGAAATGAGTGCTTTACTGTACAATTAGCAGTCTGTAATATAAAATACTACTTTATTGCATATAAATGACCTTAAAATGCCATATAAAGGTTGTGCCATGAAATATGAGTGCTTTACTGTACAATTAACAGTCTAATATAAAATACTAATTTATTCTACATAAATTCCCTTAAAATGCCTTATAAAGGTTTTGCCATGAAATATGAGTTTTATTGTGAAATTGACAGTCTAATGTAATTATTTCACTTCTAATACGTACAAAAAAAGGTCTTTTTATCTTTTTTTTTTGTTCAGTTTCACATTCCATTTGCTCACTTTCTCACTGGAATTCATGCAGAGCAGAGGTGCACAACTCCTGTCATCGGGGACCAACACATTTTCTGGTTTTGTCCTAGATTAATGGGAGAGTCTACTCACTAATTACTAACAAAATATCAGCATTAGATTCATGAATTATTATTATTTAATAATAATATGATTAATGGTCGATTATGATTAATTTAAATACTCATCAAAAAAGCAAGTCTTCATAATCTAAAAGTTACACATGACTTGAGTTACAAAACAGCTTTATACTTTATGGAAAACTGGTGTTCCTAATGGTTTGGCCAGTGAGTGAATATCACTAAAAACACATCTCTTAGTACTAGTTTTGTTAAAACCTCAATGACTTTTGGTTATATAACACGATCTTACTAAAAAAGTCCATGAAAAAAAAAAAAACTACATACAAGGTAAAGGTTTTTTTTTTTTTTAATGATCAAAAAAGATCCTGAAAATTATAGCATGCTTCTTTAAAAAATGAAATAAAAATACATCAGTGCTCAGTATGATACGGCTCAGCTTGATGGTTAAGAGTAATGAAACTGAATTGGCTCCAGATAGCTCAGCTACACATGAGGGTGGCAGTTTGGGTTAAACAATGTGCTTGAATAGAATTACCAGGGATGCCCTGGCTTCCTCCCACAGTCCATAGGGAGACAGAAGTCCAAGGCTTTGAATAGTCCATTGGCATAAAAGTGGCCTTAAATAGATCAGCAAGCTGTCAATATGTTTCCAAGATGTTGCCTTCCTGTAGCTGTTGAGGCGAGGGAGCAGCAAGGGAGCAGTATATGGCCATCGAGGGTCCCGCCAGGTTGGGTGGAATGAGTTGCCACAATGGATCGGGATCCCAGGACCTAACATCAGCATCAGGGAGAGAGCAGAGAGAACAATCAGGATCAAAAGTCGTTTAAATTACACTAAAGTAGTGGTGGGAGATATTGCAAAAACTTTTATATCACAATATTTTTATAATTTTGGACTGTAACAATATACAGTATATCACAGCATCCTGATTTTTCTGGGAATTCAATTTGAAAATGGTTTCTAAATGAAAGGACACTCTGAAACACCTATTTTTGGCTACATTTTTACCATAGTAAGGCCTGCCGTGGGTTATAATTGCTTGTCCTCACTAGGGGTGGGACGATTCAATCCCATAACGATTCGATTCGATTACGATTCTTTAGGCAAAGGTTCGATGCATCATAATATCTTACGTTTGACTACGATTCGATTCGATAAGATTCGGTTCGATTCATTTAGATACTTTAAAAAAATTAATAGGTATGCTAATGTGATTTGATACCGATACATTCAGCAGTAATTAAATATTCAATTAGAACCTTACACCAAGTTCACAGCATTATGTTTATTGTTAAGGCATGCCATACATTTTGCAGCTGTCTGCAGCAAATAATGCAGCAATAAACATGACTAACAGTGTATTTTCTAAAGTTGCCCTATTTAGGTTATTGTTTTTCAAACAGTGTCAGACATGGTACCCTAATACATTTCCTTTATTTACAAAATGAAAATGGCAAAATGTATAACAATTACTAAACTTGGCCAAGATAAATGAAATAGCCTATTGGTTAGTGTCATATAGTACTTTCCTAAATCTTAGTATGATCTAGAACTTCGGTGGAGCAAGATGCCCATCCATCCGTAGTTAAAGCTACTCTCGTAGCGTTTTGCAAGGACAGTCGAACAGTTTTCTTCACCTCTTCATACAGAGCAGGTATACATTTTTCACTCAAATGTTTTCTGCATGGTATGGTGTATCTAGGTTCCACGACATTCATTTTGTGAATTCGACAGTTAACGTAGTAATAATTAATTGAACGTAAGACATTGGAAATAGTCTTACTATTTTTGTTTTTTGTCTCTAACGTCTACTTGATTTTGAATAGAAAATGGTTTAATTTAAATATCAGAAAGCACTTTACAATTAACTGTCTGGACACGGTATGTGTATAAAAACTAATAAAAACAATTATACAAAAAAATAGAACCGTTTGGCCAATTCTCCAGGAAACTCAGGGGAAGTGTCAATGACTCCCGAGTTTAGCTTGCTAACCAGCTTGCTAACGCGCTTGCTGTCCTTCACGTCAATTGTGTATCGTCGGCTCAAATGGTTTATCATGTTTGTGGTGTTGCCTGTGTATCTGATTTCTACTTGGCAGATCTTGCATATTGCAGCGGTTTTGTCAAGTACACCCTCCTTCTTTCTAAACCCGAAATGCTTCCATACCACTGATTTTCTGTTCGGAACATCGCGAATTCTGTAAATTTCTGTCTCTTTTGTCGCACTCAGCGAGCACGCAGCTAGCCATTTCGCTCAGATCTGTCCGTCTAATTGTCGCTTAATTCCCGCCTGTCCCTACTTTCAACTCACGCTTACGTGGGGGTTGGAGCAGAAACATGGATTGAAGCTGGTCAAAACAGTTTTAAAAGTAGTCGTGTCTCAGAAATATATATTTTAAATAATTTTTGAATAAATGAATACATGTGCACATTCATTTAAAATGCGATATTAATCGATGCTTATCGATTCGAATCTTACAGATCGATGCAGTTGTATTTACACATTCGGATCGGTGCATCGCGATGCATCCGTGCATTGTCCCACCCCTAGTCCTCACATACAATGACAGCATTGTGTCCAGTTGAATCAATGGTGAACAGGGGCAATAGGCTATAAAGAGCCATATCTACGATAACTAAAAAGTGTTGAATTACTTTTTACGAACACCATTATAGAATTTTAAGTTTCACTTTAGTTTTCACAATGGAAGGCTCTGCTGGATGGCGTGCAAAGCTACTGGTTCACTGGACTGTGCATCGCAAAATGACAGTTGTACAGTCAGCTGTTCAATGCACAGAAGAACAAGCACAGATCCTGTGAGTGAGTGACCTGAATTTGCCACTTTATGTCCCTGGCCGCATGGCGGAGAAAAACATTTCCACTTGACATATGATTATATGACGTGTTGATATAGACTCTGCTAGCAGTTGGAGTAATGTCACTGCGCTGATGTTAACATCCCTAAAAATATATTCGTTATTGTGACTATTAAAACTGATTAGTGGCCTAGTTCCATTTCGTTTTAACACTCAGCTGCGGTAGAAACAGTATTACTAAATCTCCACTGGTAGACAAATTTCTAAAAGTGCACAGTATATACCACTACACAAAAGTCAATATTTACTGAAACTGTGTATGATAGAAAACCTGTTGGTAGTTTTTGAGTGGGCCCAGCTCAATGCCCTAACACGTGAGAAAGAAAAAGTCTGTTTTTTAAAAGTTTTTTTTAATACAATTTAATCATTAACTTTCTCTAGACTTACAGTATATATCTTACCTGGAAAGGTAATAATGTCAAGAAGGATCCAGTTGAGGACCACTCAATTTCGGGACCGCTGGACATGTTTGGCTAGACCTATTGGAAGGGAAACAATACTTGAGACTCAGAATGAAAATCTGATGTATATATTTTAAAATATACAGTTCTGGAAAAAAAATAAGAGACCACTCCATTGGACAGTGACACATTTTTGTTATTTTGGTTCTGTACTCTAGCACTTTGTCATTGTATCCTTTCAAACTCAATGAGTTTGAATTGCAGACTATTTTGAGGGTGTTTTCATCCATATCGGATGAACCGTTTAGAAATGACAGCACCTTTTGTACATAGTCTCTCCCTTTGCATGCCATGACTTCCTGATGTCTGTGACCCAACATCATCAATAGACTGGATATCTTATTTTCAGGTTGTCCGACAAGCGATACAAAAACTCTTTGCATTTGGATTAGATTCAGCTGTAAGTTATGCTGATACAGTATGGAACACATTTGTTGGCTAAATGGCTTTAAGTCATCAGGGGTCCAAGGTAGCAAATGAGCCTCAAACCACCGTGCTGCTGCTGCCAGATATGCAATAGATACTACAAGCATTGTTTCTACCGAATATTTTTTCCATTGATTTCAACAGGAAAATTAATCAGGAGAAACAATTATTGTAGTATCTACTGCCTATCTGGCTGCAGCATGATGGTTTGAGGCTCCTTTGATACCTTGGACCCTTGAGGACTTAAAGCCATTTAGCTAACAAATGTGTTCCATACTGTATCAGCATAATTTACAGCTGAATCTAATCCAAATGCAGAGAGTTTATGTTGTTGGGTCACAGACATCAGGAAGTCATGGCATGCAAAGGATATGCGACCAAGTATTAAAAATGATTACTCTATTCTACATTATGTTAAACTGTAAAATATTTTTTTATGCCTGAAAATGGTGGACTATGTACAAAAGGTGCTGTCATTTCTAAACGGTTCATCCGATATGGATGAAAATACCCTCAAATTAAAGCTGAGCGTCTGCAATTCAACCTCATTGTCATTGTATCCTTTCAAACTCAAAGTGCTAGAGTACAGAACCAAAATAACAAAAATATGTCACTGTCCAATGGAGTGGTCTCTTCATTTTTTCCATAGCTGTATTTTAAATATGCAGCCAACTTACCAGCTCAGTTCTTTAATGGTGCCATCAGAGGAAACACAGAATTTCTGCCAGACTAGTTTTTTTTTTTTTTAATCCTCTGAGTTTATTTCAATAAACTTAACAAGTTTTCTGAGCGCAAATTGATGTTTTGACATTTTTGAATGTACCGAGTAGCCACAAAAAGCTTACATCTTACATTTTGAAATAAAGAAAAGCTTCTTTTTTTCCATTTCTGTGAAGCTAAGGTTTGGAGTTTTACTTCATAAATCACAAAAACAACTACCTCAATGACTGTAAGAGAAAATTATCATCTAAGAAATTCCTGGAACTATCAAGTTCACCTCAACTTGTTTGCAGCACAAAACCATAAAAAAAAATGCTTCAGTAAAGCTGAACATGTACAGTTGAAGTCGGAAGTTTACATACACTTAGGTTGAAGTCATTAAAACTCATTTTTAACCACTCCACAGATTTCATGTTCGCAAACTATAGTGTTGGCAAGTCAGTTGTGTCATGCACAAAGTAGATGCCCCAAGTAATTTTTTAAAAACAATTGTTTACAGACAGATTCACTTGTAATTCACGATCACAATTCCAGTCGGTCAGACGTTTACATACACTAAGTTGACTGTGCCTTTAAATTTGGTCACATATCCTTTGCATGCCACAACTTCCTGATGTCTGTAACCCAACAACATCAAAAGACTCTTGATATCTTATTTTCTGGTACTCTTACAAGCGATAATTAAACGTCTCTGCATTTGAATGGAACTCTATGGGAATTGGGGGGTGGGACTAGATTTAGCTGTAAATTACACCGGAACAGTATGGAACACATGGTTGGCTAAATGTCTCTAAGTCATGAAGGGTCTGACGTATCAAACAAGCCATAAATCATCACTCTGCTGCCAGAAATACAGTAGATATGGATGGATGACTTGAAGGGTTTCTTCTCCTGACTTTTTGTCCCCTGAAATTTGTCAGGAGAAACAACCATTAAAGTGATCCATCCATATCTACTGCATATCTGACAGCAGAGTGATGGTTTGAGGCTCGTTTGATACCTCAGACCCTTGATGACTTAGCCATTTTACCAACCATGTATTTCATACTATTCCAGCATATTTTACAGCTAAATCTAGTCCCACCCCCCAATTCCCATAGAGATCCATTCAGAGATGGATATAGTATCGCTTGTAAGAGTACCAGAAAATACCAAAAAAGAGTCTTTTGATGTTATTGGGTCACAGACATCAGGAAGTTATGGTATGAAAAGGATATGCGACTAAATATAAAAAATGTAAAGGCACAGTCAACTTAGTAAACTTCTGACCTACTAGAATTGTGATAGTGAATTAAAAGTGAAATAATCTGTCTGTAAACAATTGTTGCAAAGATTACTTGTGTCATGCACAAAGTGCCTAACTGACTTGCCAACACTATAGCTTGCTAACATGAAATCTGTGGAGTGGTTAAAAATGTACGTAAACGTCCGACTTCAACTGTACCTTTACAAACTAAACCAGACACTTTTCCAAGGAAAAGTTTACATTGGCTTTCAATTAACTTTTTGGTGCAATTTTAACAACAAAATAACTGCAGTATATGCAACATATAATATACTTTAACACATTGTCCCAAAACACTCAACACTCAAAACACTCATTGTCCCAAAAGGGTTAGGGTTAGTAGGGCATGTCTATGTCCACTCATGGTCCGCAAGGTCTGTAATCAGAGTGAGGACTCTGGGATTGACTGAGAGTACTTTCTTTTTTTCCTTCCACTGGACTTTGGTGCCACGCTCAGGATTTATTGAGAAGAAACACCTTTATGAAGAAGAAAAAATATATATACTGTATATATATATATATATATATATCAATACATAAATAACAATTGAGGGTGAAATACAATAACTTGTATTGTTAAATATTATAACAAGAAAGAAATTGTACCTTTGGAGGAACTCTAGTGTTGACCGTAGTTCCACTGGGTAGTGTATGTTGAAACGGTAGTAACTCCCAAACAACAGGCAGAAGGCAGACATAAAGGAAGTGATGTGGTCATTGACAACCTTTTGGTCAATGCTCAACATGAATGTCTCAGCAGCAAAGCAGGAGGACCCTGAAAAGATTAACAATACAAACAACAAAACAAACAAATAAACTTCAATAACAAGGCCTCAATGTCAGCCATCGACTAAAAATACAATGGTGCTTATTACATTCAACATAGGACAAGGGCCATCAAAAAACAACCAAAAAAAATGGTGTACTGATAATCGAGTTGGTTAAAACCATGCTACTGCATTGAATTCTGCTATTGGCTGACCTTGGTACGAGGTGAAGTAATAGTCAGTATCTATATATGGGCTGCAACATAACCTGGAACTAAGTAAGCCAATAGTAGAATTGGATGTCAGTACACCAGTAGATGTAGCTAGAGGGTTTGGTTATACTTTCAGTATTTCTGTTTACTTACCACACACAATAATGCAGGGTGTTGCCGGCAACTTCTCCATCTGTACCTCTTGGGCCAGGCACGTCTTCTCGACGCAATGGAACAGGTTCTCCTCCTCACCAAAATGAGCCAGTAAAAGAAGTACCATCTGTATGATGTCTTCTGAGCAACCATCCAACTGGCCTCTCTCAGTCTGACACTTGATAAGAGCATCCAGGACTTGTTTGTGTTTTTGTGCAGCAACACTTTTGAGGAAGTTTAAGAGGCGTCTACCCTTTTTGTCCACATTGGCAAGGAAGGTCTCCATTAGACTCACACCAGTAAGTTCTTGGAAGTGTGCTGCCATACCAGCTTCCTTGAACAAAAAGGGCCACTCTTGGCTGAGTTTCTGGATGCTTGTCCCCTTGTTGATGTCTTTACGCTGCGTGTAATAGGTGGACTGTACAAATGTTTTCACGTCGTCTGTATTGTAGTTCATCTGTTCAAACATCTTCATCATCATTTCTTTTTTTTCTTGCTGACTCTCCACAGTCTCGGAGAGTGGCAAATATTTCTGCTGCCAGTTGACACAGCCATATGTGTCCTGAACACTTGCTTTTTGTTCAGCTGGAATTTCCTCTGTGTCATACTCATCTGATGCTGCCTTGCGTTTCGTTATCTTTGGTGTGTTGGGCCGTTTAACATTTTCAACTCGCGCTTGGAGTTGCTTGACGAGTGAATGATATCCAGGTCCAACAACATCACCCTCGATGAGATCTTGTAGAGATTTTGGATACTTGGCCATTAGGGGTGGGACGATTCAATCTCATAACGATTCGATTCATTTCCGATTCTTTAGGCAAAGGTTCGATGCATCATAATATCTTACGTTTGACCACGATTCGATTCGATTCGGTTCGATTAATTTAGATACTTTAAAAAAAGTAATAGGCATGCTAATGTGATTTGATACCGATACATTCAGCAGTAATTAAATATTCAATTAGAACCTTACACCAAGTTCACAGCATTATGTTTATTGTTAAGGCATGCCATACATTTTGCAGCTGTCTGCAGCAAATAATGCAGCAATAAACATGACTAACAGTGTATTTTCTAAAGTTGCCCTATTTAGGTTATTGTTTTTCAAACAGTGTCAGACATGGTACCCTAATACAGTTCCTTTATTTACAAAATGAAAATGGCAAAATGTATAACAATTACTAAACTTGGCCAAGATAAATGAAATAGCCTATTGGTTAGTGTCATGCATAGTACTTTCCTAAATCTTAGTACGATCTAGAACTTCGGTGGAGCAAGATGCCCATCCATCCGTAGTTAAAGCTACTCTCGTAGCGTTTTGCAAGGACAGTCGAACAGTTTTCTTCACCTCTTCATACAGAGCAGGTATACATTTTTCACTAAAATGTTTTCTGCATGGTATGGTGTATCTAGGTTCCACGACATTCATTAAGTGAATCGGACAGTTAACGTAGTAATAATTAATTAAACGTAAGACATTGGAAATAGTCTTACTATTTTAGTTTGTCTCGAACGTCTACTTGATTTTGAATAGAAAATGGTTTAAATTTAAAAATCAGAAAGCACTTTACAATTAACTGTGGACACGGTATGTGTATAAAAACGAATAAAAACAATTATACAAAAAAATCGAACTGTTTGGCCATTTCTCCAGGAAACTCAGGGGAAGTGTCAATGACTCCCGAGTTTAGCTTGCTAACGCGCTTGCTGTCCTTCACGTTAATTGTGTATCATCGGCTCAAATGGTTTATCATGTTTGCGGTGTTACCTGTGTATCTGATTTCTACTTGGCAGATCTTGCATATTGCAGCGGTTTTGTCAAGTACACCCTCCTTCTTTCTAAACCCGAAATGCTTCCATACCACTGATTTTCTGTTCGGAACATCGCAAGTTCTGTAAGTTTCTGTCTCTTGTCGCACTCAGCGAGCACGCAGCTAGCCATTTCGCTCAGATCTGTCCGTCTCATTGTCGCTTGATTCCCGCCTGTCCCGACTTTCAACTCACGCTTACGTGGGGGTTGGAGCAGAAACATGGATTGAAGCTGGTCAAAACAGTTTTAAAAGTAGTCGTGTCTTAGAAATATATATTTTAAATAATTTTTGAATAAATGAATACATGTGCACATTCATTTAAAATGCGATATTAATCGATGCTTATCGATTCGAATCTTACAGATCGATGCAGTTGTATCTACACATTCGGATCGATGCACCGCGATGCACCGGTGCATTGTCCCACCCCTATTGGCCATCATTTTTTTGCCTATCTCTGTAGTGTCGCGTTTGGTTGGATTATTACACATTTTCATAATTTCAGAAACCACAATCCTTACCATATCTCATCGTAGTCGCGGACTAGGTCTTCTCTGCCTTTCCAAACTCTGCACTAACTCTTCAGGGAGCTTCTGCCATGGTATCTGGAAATTGTCTACCCAGTTTGGCACAAAAGTGGAACAGCCTCCCGAGGGCGATGAGGTGGTTGTGGATGACGCTGGTGAGGGAGAGACCGAGGGTGGAGAGGAACAGACAGACACTGGAGAGGGACACGCTGGGTTTGGAGTTGGAGTGGTTGAGTCTGTAACAGAAGAAAGGAGATTTAAAAAGATTAAACCCTGAATGATGTTGTGCTGCTCTGTTGAAAATGCAATGTATTGTTAAATTACTATAGTTTGTGCTCTGGTGTGATGGCAAATTTTAAATGTTATGGAACTGTTCATTTCAATACACTTACTGTTCTGGGCCCAGGCAACAACAAGCCTTCTGGCTTGGATTGGCTTCAACACTGGCAGCAAGTCTCCTTCTGTAATGTACTGCAAATCATCTGTGGTCTCTGCACCAAGTGCCTTCAAAGTATCTTCCACTGAATTGAGAACTGTTAAAGGAAGATCTGGAAACACTGCAGTAATGGCACTGCGTATCTTCTGTATCTGTGATTCGGCCATATCTATCAGATACACAAACACAAAAAAATAATTTGGCCTTTGGCCTACTGACATCTACTCTGACAATACACTGTGCTTAAATGGGACTATCTGGTATCCATTTTTCATGTAAGATGATAATGTATCACAGATTTTTACAATGTCTTCATCCGATACTGATAAATCTTTCAGAAGCAAGTTTAATCTATTCAAAGTATATGTCTGTCCCAACTCATGTATATTCTGAATCTCTTCAACAATGTTCTGAATAGTAGATGCTGGAATAAGATGTTGTCCCTGTAATTGTATGTAAAACATACACACATTTCTGAGATAGACTGAAATTAGACATGTCCCCAACAGTGTCTTCAGCAACTGGCACACTGGCAGTTTCCTGTATGGTAGTGATGCTATGCTCACCTGTAGAAGGACATTCAGAATTTGCATCTTTGAATGAGCCACAAATCACATTTACTGAACAATGTCTGTGTTTTCTGGACATATGGGAAGTAAATGAAGATTGTACAGTGAACACAGTTTTGCATCCTCTCACTGGGCAGTTCACAGGACGTCCCTCTACTATGTGCTCCTTTAAGTGAGCAACCAAATCTTTGAATCCGTCACACTGGCGGTCACACAATGAAACTGTGCATTTTAATGTTGTTAAAGCCATATCCTGAGCAACCGACGACGTGCTATTATGGTGGCGATAGAAGTGAGACTTTAATGCTGCATATCCAGAAAACGCCTGCTTACAACCAATTCCAACACACTTGAAAATACAACGGGGTTCATTGCGATGCAGTTTGCAATGTACGACATACGCCTTTAGAAACTGAACGGATTCTCCACAAATGCAGCAGGAATACATGGTGAAACAGGCATGAACAGCAAAACGAACACGTTTTCCCAAAGCACTTTAGCAAGAGCCACTAAACAGACAATTTCGTTACGAAGAAAAAAAAATGCTATCAATTTACCCCGTCTCCGAAAGACGTCGATGCTCTGGCGACGTTAGTAGCTAATGTTATCTGGAACACAAACGCCTTGATAATCTAAATAATTCCAATCATATTAAAATGTTTACCTTGCTAAAATGTACTTCACCTTACCGCGGTAACTGAAGACGGGCTGTAACGTTAAGCCAAACTCCAGAAAAATCAGATCGAGTAGGCCTACCTGCTGGTGTTCGCTACTTATACTGAGAGTAGTTCAAAAGTTCACAACCGTCGCGGGGCACATGGGAGCCAAATGCAATGCGCTGATTGGACGGCACATCAAAGATGCAAACGTTAACGTTTGAATTCAGGCGCCTTTTCTGTCTACAACCTGTACTCAAATTTGAAATGCATTAAAAATCATTGTGATATATTTTCCTTACAAAAATTGACTTTACCTTAGGGTGGTACATGAAGAGGGGCAGTGTAAAAAAATATATATATTTCAGAAAATGCAGAGAGCAGCTGGTATTCTGAATTTCAAGGTTTTTTTCCCCCCAAGACAACTGTTTACAAGCACTTCACAAAATATACAGATTGGACCATCTATAGATGCAAACGTGTTTGAATTCAAGTTTATATTTTAATTTAGCCACTCTTGCTGCCCAAAACCTATTCACTTTATATGAGAGAGATAATTAGGCTAATCAACAGATCTTTGATTCAGTGGTCCGTATATGTAATGAGATATGATGTTGCCCAAAGTGCAAGAGATTTGTCCTGCTCAATTTCTATGGGCAAAACAAAAAATTAACAATTTCTGTGGTTACTTTTTCAAGACGCGTCATGCATTTTGAGACTTAGAAAAAACATTCTGTTGTTCTGACATGAAAAGCTAACGGCAAAACAATATACATAAGTTATTAGAACACAGAAAATAGCAAACAGAAAATTCTGATTTATTGTTTTGCTCATAGAAATTGAATATGGTTTTGCACTTGTAGCCTACCACACTTTAGGGCTTTTCACACAACAGACGCTTACATAGGGTTATCGTAACCCTGGGCCAGGGTTAAATTAACCCTACATAAGCGTAACCCTGGGCCTTAAGAGGTGATTAATACTCTACGTAAGTACGCAAATGCAGGATAGCTACGCAAAATGGCTGCCATGTGTACTTATGTTCAAATATTGTCCGGGTGACGTAATGGGCAATTTAGACAATTTAAACAGCCCCTAGTATGTCTAGCTAAACGTGGTACTTTTCATTTCTTTTACCGAAAAAAAAACCATTATTAATATTAAGCCTCTACAAATAGTTTTATGTACAGTGATAAAGGAATGTCACTGTCCATTACATCACCCGGACAATATTTGGCAAAGAAGCGAACACTCAGGAATGTCTGTAATGCTAGAGTCGGCATAGCAACGGACAACATGGCGTTCGAAAGACGTTATTACATCCCGAATACTATTTGGCATGGCAGCACCCTTGCTTAACATCAGACCAAAATGAAATCGTTATGACTAGTAGTATCTCACACAATAATGTTAGTGAATACACCTGTATGTACTCGCTCATTGGGAAAGTGACGTCACTCCTCCAATACAATGGTGCATATCAGGTGAGATGGATGTAACTTGCGCAAGCAGTCCTCCACCATCAGCCTTTGGATTGAAGGTCCTCAAATCTGGACCTTCAATCCAAATCCTGCCCTGGTTTCCTTTCCTCCAAGGAAATTGGAGGTATACTGTACAGGGCGCCCCCAGAAATTTTTCATAGGGGGGGCCAGAGGGGGGGGGGGGGGGGGGGCACTGAAAAAATTGGGATGGCACACCAAAACCAAAAGCCATTACTGAATTTCAGGAATTCTATTATGTTGTTGTAGTATATAAAAAAGATACATTATATACAAAAAATATACATTATTGATTTAAATGAATAGTACCTAATGTAAAATATCAGATAGAAGCATATTATACAGACTCGGAAGCATATTATGCATATGCGACTCGCGAGCCGCGAGGGGGGGCCAGTGGGGGGGCCAGCAATTTTATCAGGGTGGCCGTGGCCCTCCCTGGCCACCCCTTGGCGGCGCCACTGATACTGTAGCCTATATTACAGCATATTTCTGTCATCAACATAATGGTTTGTATTTAACAGTGACATGATGTATTTTTCACAAAAAAGGAATGCAAAAATTACAGTGTTGGCTGTTATATATACGGCATATTTCCGTTATAAACACAGTGCAAGAGTATTTAACAGTGGAGTAATGTATTTTTTCCAGAAAAGAGATGCAAAAATTATTGTTTTGGCTGATATATATATTTACGGTGTTTCACTGTTACAGAAACTATATTCAACCTATTTAGAGTTTACGGTCTTTTACTGTCATGGTTTGACAGTTTTTCACCGTAAAATCTACGGACATTTTTTACAGTGCATAAGATAGCCTAACGGTTTTAGCTAATCGTTGCGATCCAGTCTTTTTGTGCTTTTGACATTAAAAAATGTTTTTAAATCTGTAGGCTATTGAAATATTGGCTGTATTGAAATATTAGCCAATTTTGAGACGCACTGACGATGAGTATAACATTAATGAGAAGAAATATTTTGTTTTTATTCTACGGTTGTTTGCCTGGCAGCTTAGAGCACGTTCCCACTATGCTTCATTGATGAAGCCTAATGCCCTATTCACACTGGACTAGTATTACCTGGGGCTCTTGTGTGATTTGTAATAATTGCAGTGGTCGTCTGTGATATTAATCCCATGCAAATCTGCCAAATCCGTAATTTGTAAAGAAAACACTCCACCACAAATTCTCAAAGGCTACTTAACATTTTCTAAAAAACACAGATGTCATCTGATAATATTAGTTCCGTGTGAATTCAGTGCATCTCAGTACAGTGCTCTCCCCAGGATTTTGTTACAAGGTGGTGCTCCACGGCACGTAGGGGGGTGATCCGGGGCACTTTTTACTTTTCAAACACCTAAAACAGATATTTATGCGAGGCTTCAATGGCATGAAATAGCCAAATATAATTGACTGCTGATTATTCTTTATTTGTGTGCAAGTTTTTAATCAATCCAGTATTTTAAGCCCACTGTATTGACCCCACAAAATAGCTGCATTTTGACAACATGAGTCTGATGTCTGTTATGCTTTTGGAATAAAAAAATGTATTAAAATATTTACTACTACATTCAAAGGCGAGTGGCACTGGCTCTACCCCCACCCCAATAGCACCTTTCACACATGCATCTTAATCCGTAAATGTTCCGGAAATCTTCCGTGTCGACCTCATGTGTAGGTACGGCTCAAGTTGGTATAAAAGCAGAAACATTCCCGGATAAAGCATGCAAAAGGCTACATCGTTCTTACGATCCATTGTCTTTTTCTGCGTCTTTCAGGGTCGAGAATTATGGAGGCTGCGGTGAGAATTATGAATGCGAATTTTGACCGCATTTTGGGTGCAGTTCTTATGCCGAATGTTTTAAACTCCCGAATTTACTGAATTGAAAGTGAATTGTATCCAACCCTATAGCCACCTTCAACGAACCAATCTGCATACCCTGCCTTACAAATGTTCAGAAAATAACTGCAAACTCACAATGTGGAAGTAATGTTATGTTTCAGTGATATCCGGTGAGAATCCTTGGGATTTGATCAGTAGGCTACATTCGAGTGAAATACAGACATTATTTATTTAGTGCGAATGCTCTTCATGAAACACAGCCTAAATCCCCAGGTAATACTAGTCCAGTGTGAATAGGGCATCAAATTCTGTTAATTTAATTTCATGCTTTTTGTGATGAATTGCCTTGCTAACTTTTTCCACATCATTTAGATTTTAGGGATTAAAAACATGACTATTGTCAACAGTTTAACAATGAATTGTTAATTAAAGGGGAACTCCGGGTTATTTCTCAAACTTCTATATAGATTCTATATGTTTAATGTGGGTCTTGAAGCTAACCGCCCTAGAACTGTGCCTTCTGTGCGGTTCTTTTGTTTCCAGCTGTTTTCCAGACGCGCTGTGTCGCGCTGATCACATCACTGGTGCAAATCAAGCAAAGATGTTTTAGATATGACAAGATAGGCAACTGGCGCTTTTCCCCATTGGAGGAGTGCGCAGTATTGTTTTCAGTTAGCTTTGCAACTAAAGTTACGTAGCGTAGGCTTGCGCGCATCCATAGGTGTCAACCCATACGGATTGCCCGTATAAAATATGTGTTTTCCACCTTTTCGAAGGTATACGGGCGTAGCCTATAAAGTTATGATACTGGAAACCTAGTCGAATATGTTTTTTCCCCCCAAACATTTTCCAACATAGCTAATGAATGTAATTGCAGAAATCACGTTTTCGTTCTCCCTCTGCTGTTCTCTCGATTTCTGAAGCCGTGGGGAAAGGAAGTGGCAGAGGATTATGATCTAAAAATGCACGAACCATGATAGCCTAGTTGTTATCTTGGGGGCTACGTTATCTAACGTTAGTTAGCCGAGTGAACAGTTAAATGATTGACTGGACAATGTTCATGTTTATGCAATTTTGACCGAAATTAGATTATAATGTTCGGTGAAGTTTTAATGTGGTGGCTATGACTCAATTTAGCGAAGTTACAAGTTTCATTGTACATTAATTCATGGCTAACTTGGCGGTCTTAACAACGTTAACTGTTACTAGATATCTAAATTAAGATGAGAGCTAAGTATAAGTATATACATTAATGCTAACGTAGCTTATGTAGGCTAAAACTGCATTAAAAGTGCCACAAGCTCATGAAACAGGACTCATTGTGGTATCTATGTATTTCTCCTGCACTTGGTTGTAAGTGTGTGGGGTCAGTCATGTGGGGTGTCTCAGTGACTATTTAACTATTTTAAAATGAGCACCTTGCTGAATTTGTTACTACAGTCATTATTATGTGAAGCTAAATACAGGAATAGGCTATATTAAATAAACTTGAATCAGACAAAGAACTGGTGGCTAATGATTTTAATAGATAATGTTTGATGATGTTATAGAACATTAGATATATAATGTTCTATATGGTTTTTGGTGAATTTGTACAGTTTTGCGGGTGTGAAAATAAGGGCAGCTTTCTCCAGAGGTTGACACCTATGCCGCATATGCAGAGTTGGTTTTCATAATATTGAATAATTATATTGAAATCGTATATTCCTTACTTATATATTACTTACTATACACTTGCTTTGTTTGTATCGTCAAATATTTAGCATGTCACATTTTGAGGACGTGCGAGACTCTGACTCTGATGACAGCTTTTTGCCAGGAGGGTCATTCAGTGTCAAATCAGATAAGGTTGTTGCAGCACCATCTCAGATTTTGTTCAAACCTTGTCTATATCATGAATGGGTCCCGAAACCAAGGCCTGTAAAATATTTCTGTCCAAATCCTATGTTTTCATATTTTTTCAGCCCTTGATATTATTTCATTTTTATAGCTTCAAAAACACCTTATCTGGGAAGCCATGTTTGGGCATTAATATCTTGACAAGTATTGTTCCTAGCCTCACCAAACTTTGTAGGATGGAAGACAAACATGAAAAAACCATTAAAAGCCTGTACTGCATGCCACTTTATTTTTATAAGGCCCAAGACTTGGGAAAAAGTGCAAAATTCCTAAACGGGAGTGATATTGAGGGTACTACAAACCCACATTTTTGCACCAATATGATATAAATCATAATTTTTTCTGTAAATACAATTTTCTATTAATTTTGTGCCAATATTTGAGTTCTCTACCACACATGGACATGAATATATTATGAAGAAAACTAGGCCTGGTCGCATATTTTGGTCATTTTCATAGGACCAAAATGGTATGTAGGGTAGCTAGTAGGAACATAAAAATGTACATGGAAATTGCTTGATGTATGGTTATTAAGGGTACAAAGTGCCAATGTCCTTCTGTTTTTCTTTCATACAAATATAGACACAGATTTGAGAGATATTTTACCTATGGCAGAGAAAATAAAGGATAATAAAGGAAATAAAGGATAAACATGTTTTCAGTATGTTGATTGGAATAGAGGGCATTTGAGATGGGAATTGTGTCTCCGGTAAGGTCCTTGATATTAAAAATAAGATAAATATTTTGATAAAACCTCTAGTATAAGGAGGAATCCTAAATTAGCACTTCTTAGCCACCAATCAGTGAATAATGGAACATAGGGATTCCACTTATCAAGAAAACACCAAGCATGTACCCAATTCAGTCCTGTTGTTCAAGTTATATGGTTGAAGGATAATAATGGATAATAATTTCTAGTACATAATTTGCTACATTGCACATCATTTTCAATAGTTATTTGAATTTTATATTGAGTATTTTATTTTTTTTAAACATGGGATATAAAATGTAACCACTCCATTGAATATAGTATTTAGCAGAGTTAATGCCTTTTTCTATAATGAGGCCCTGATAGTAAAGAATATAGCTTGCATTAATGACCTATAGTAAAATGCGCCTACAGAAAACATGTATTTCTTTACTCCAATCAATATTTCAGGGGCTGGGACACGTATAAGTAGAGATAATAAGGGAAGACCCTGCATCTTCATTATGGACATTTTTTTCCCTAGAGGTAAAACAATGCCTTTAACGATGTGTATTTATCTATGAAGGGAACATGGAAGGACATTGGCACTTTGTACATTAAATGACCATATGTTAAGCTATTTCCACATACATTTTCATGTTCCTACTAGCTACCCCACATACCATTTTGGTCCTATGAAAATGACCGAAAAATGCTACCACGCCTTGTTTTATTCTTAATATCTTCATGGCAATTTGTGGTAGAGACCTCAAATATTGGCGCAAAATTAATAAAAGATTGTATTTGAAGAAAAAATAATGATTGATACCATGTGGGTGCAAAAAATGGGTTCATAATACCCTCAATATCACTTGTTTAGGAATTTTGCACTTTTTTCCAAATCTAGGGCCTTCAATAGGTATGCAGTACAAACTCTTAATGGTTCAGTCATACTGAGAACATGTTTGTCTTCCATGCTACAAAGTTTGGTGAGGCTAGGAATAATACTTTTCAAGATATTAATGCCCAAACATGGCTTCCGAGATAAGGTGTTTTTGAGTGTAAAAATATCAAGATAAAATATAAAAACATTGGAATTGAACAAAAATATTTTACAGGCCTTAGTTTTGGGACCCAAACATTATATAGACAAACTTTGAACTAAATCTGAGACAGTGCTGCAACCACTTTCCTGGATTCTGTTTGATTTGATACGGAATGACCCATGAGCAGATACGGTGAAACTCTTTTGAACTGCTGTACACCGACGAGCAAATAGCCCAACGGAGAGCCGAGCGTGCTGCACGAGCAGAGGGCGAAGCCGCCGTTGCCACAGGCACAGGATCATACGTATTTTTAAAGTATCATATTTAATATTTGGTCGCATATTCTTTGCATGCCATGACTTTCTGATGTCTGACCCAACAACATCAAAAGACTTGATATCTTATTTTCTGGTACTCATACAAGCGATGCTATAACGTCTCTGCATTTGAATGGATCTCTATGGGAATTGGGGGGTGGGACTAGATTTAGCTGTAAATTATGCTGGAACAGTATGGTTATGGAGTATCACTCTGCTGCCAGATATGCAGTAGATATGGATGGATCACTTTAAGGGTTGTTTCTCCTGACACATTTTCCTATTGAACTCTATGGAAAAATAAGTCGGGAGAAGAAACCCTTCAAGTTATCCATCCATATCTACTGCATATCTGGCAGCAGAGTGATGGTTTAAGGCTTGTTTGACACATCAGACCCTTGATGACTTAGAGCCATTTAGCCAACCATGTGTTCCATACTGTTCCAGTGTAATTTACAGCTAAACCTAGTCCCACCCCCCAATTTTCATCGAGATCCATTGAAATACAGAGAGGTTATATTATTGCTTGTAGGAGTACCAGAAAATAAGATATCAAGAGTCTTTTGATATTGTTGGGTCACAGACATCAGGAAGTCATGGCATGCAAAGGATATGTGACCAAATATAAAAAATTATTACTTTATTCTACATTATGTTAAAGTGACGGTCAAGGAAAATCCGTAACATGCTTATAACCACGTTATTTTTGGCTATTAATGTATGTATTGAGCACCAATAAAGCATGAGGAATAAATTCCATTGCAATCTCGTAAAATTTCCGTCTATCTATATCTCTTTATTCCTATATGCTGAAAAGAAGGATGGAGTCAAAATGGTCGATGTCAAACCTCAACCAATAGATACATTGATCCCATTACATAACTCCTCCCGTATTTTAAGGCGAATAAAACAGTCCTGTTCCACTAAGATCCTGTCTGAACCAAACGCTCGTTTTGTTTGCCCTTGAGAATAGTTGTCCGCGTTATCAGCATTTGGATTTGGAATAGTAAATTAGCTAAAGTGTTTATTTTTTCCCGCTCTCCTTATCTGAACTAAATCATAGACTAGAATTTAATTGTGATACTCGGAAATGTAACGTTACAAACTTTTATTTGTTGTCTAGGATTGATAACAGACATTCAGAATGAAAGAAAAGTATCAGAGGGGGAATGATAGCATCCCAGCCTGGGATGAAGAGGAAAAATAGAGGAGAGGAATGTGCACACTTTAATGACTTATCTAATCTTAAAAGTGAAAATGTACAAGATGCAACCATTTATTTTTTCAATTAGCCGAACAACCGCCCAGTAGCAGCAAGCAATAGCAACTGTAATGTAGCAACGCCTTCAGTCAGCAGAGCATGTCTATCCTTCTACATTCTATGCTTCTATCCCAAAGCCATATTCAATGAAAAATCTGAAAAGCACTGACCTTCCTACTTCATCTTCACATTCCTCACCAAAATGATTTAGCCTTTAGGCTAACGTTACTGGTAAAACACTAAAAAACTCGTTAGGGATTCAATGGGTCAAGTGAATATAATTCCAGGGCTGAACTATTTATTCTGAAGTAACTCCATGCCTTCTAAAGTATCCGACTGTGGTGTCTGTTCTGTCTGGGCTCCTCTAAACAGTCCAAGATAGTTCACTTCTACCAACAAGGGGTAGGCTAAAATGTTTCAAACTACCTATTTAATGTGCTTTGGACTGACGAAGCCAAAATGTAACTTTTTGGCCACAACCAAAGAAGGTATGTTTTGAGAAAAAAAGAATGAAGCATTTGTAGAGAACACCTTGCCCACTATTAAGCATGGAGGTGGATTCATTATGTTTTGGGGTTGTGTGGAAGCGGGGGGCAAAGGAAAAATTGTGCGGGTGGATGGAAGAATAGATTCCACCAAATATCAAGGAATTCTTGAGGCTAATTTTCCAAACTTTTGCACAGGGCCTTTTTACTTTTTTTATTATTTTGAAAATATATATATATTTTTTTATAAGTAATCTTGCTTTAAAATTTGAAGAAATGTGTTATGTTTAACTTTATACTCTTTAGAGGTCAGGTTACCTTCTGTTCAATTAGTTATTCATTGTAAAAGGCACTGTAGGTAATGGTTGTTAGGCATGCCAGTTTGGAATTAGCATTTTTAAACTCCACTCCAGTTTCAATCAGAGATTAGCGTGTTACGACTAATCTTATTACATGGATGTAATTTTTGCTGGCTAATCTTGACAATTATTGCCCACATTCATCACTTTTGTTATTAAAAGCAGGAGTACAATTTTCTTTTTGAGTAGGTTATTCAATAGCTGAGCAGAATTATCCCTAACATACTCATGTTTGGTCTCGTTAAGACCACCTTGAAAACCTTGAATCTTTTGATGATAATATCATGGTGCTTAGTCCTGTTTCCAACAACATAAAATCAGTTGAATAAGTACATTTGTCAGCTATTAGATATGCCAGTCTTTGTCTGAGCCCCTTCCACACCTTCCATCACCCAATCAGGTCAAACCTCCCCTTAACCCTTTTTTGAGATGCCTAGTGGCCATGGCGCCGGTGGCAATATTTTGCTCAACTGAGACATTTGTTGCTCCTGCAGCCACACTGACTACCACAGGGTGTCGGTTCACCAAAATGAGCAAGGGTCGGTGTCCTCTTAGACCCCTCATCTGAGTTTCGCTCCATGTTCAAGTGTAATCCAAGTTATGTTGTCAAAATCCAGTTCATACACGATAGCAGGTAGTCTTCCAATGTAGGGTCAGGGCAACAAGCAATTAAATTAAAACAGTTCAGAGTCATACACAAAAAACAAGCCAATAAAACAAATTAAATCCAATAGACACAAAACCTCTCAACACAACAAAAAAACCTCTCACAACACCACCTTTGGTTGATTGGAGGGAGCTAGTGACTATTTGAAGCAGTTCAATCGCCAGGCAGTTAAAAACATTTTTAAAAAGGTTTGTGGGAAGAATATCAAGGCAACAGGAAGAAGGTTTAAGATTTAATACAGTTTCTTCAAGAGTTTTACAGTCAATGATCTCAAACGGAGTCATGCTTATCATGATATCTCTATTTGGGTGAGGAGGCAGCACTATGTAATTGTTAGAGATGGAAGGGTTTATGTCTTGTCTAATGCCTTGAATTTTATCGTTAAAAAAAGGTTGCAAATTCATTGCATTCATTAACGGAAAGGAGTTTGGAAGGTATTGGAGCTGGTGGGCTTGTCAGCCTATTGACAGTAGCAAATAGGATGCGTGCATTGTTGTTGACGTTGTTCTTAATGATTTCAGAGAATAATTATTTATTCTTTCTAAATTGTAGAATTGAAGTGTCTCTTTATACATGCTGCTAGAAAGTTTGTGAACCCTTTAGAATTTTCTGTATACCTGCATAAATTTGATCTAGAATGTAATCACATCTTCATCCAAGTCTTAAAACTTGATAAAGAGAACCCAGCTCAACAAAAAACACAAACCCTTGGATCATACGTATTTTTAAAGTATCATATTTAATATTTGGTCGCATATCCTTTGCATGCTGTTACTTCCTGAAGTCTGTGACCCGTCAATATCAAAAGTCTCTTGATCTTATTTTCAGGTACTGTTACAAGCGATACTATAACCTCTGCATTTGAATGGATCTCTATGGGAATTGGGGGGTGAGACTAGATTCAGCTGTAAATTACACTGGAACAGTATGGAACACATGACTGGCTAAATGGCTAAGTCATCCAGGGTCTAAGGCAGGGGTGGGGAACCTCATCTGCAAAGAGCCGGTGTGGGTGCGGGTTTTTGTTTTAGCCCAGCCCTAAGACACCTGATTCAACTTATGAAGGTCTTGATTGAAGACCATGATTAGTTAATTAGTTGAATCAGCTGTGTTAGTGCTGGGCTAACACAAAAACCTGCACCCACACCGGCTCTTTGCGGATGAGGTTCCCCACCCCTGGTCTAAGGTATCAAACGAGCCCCAAAACATCACTCTGCGGCCAGATATGGAGTAGATGTGGATGGATCACTTTAAGGGTTTCTTCTCCTGACTTTTTTCCCCGTAGATTTCTCTAGGAAAATGAGTCAGGAGAAATAACAGTGATCCATTGCACTCACTCTTTATGGCTTTTACTGACATAGCATTTCTCCAGGGAGCTTGTCTGGGAAGCAGTTGAAGTGGGGGGTAGAGTCAGAGAAAAAGCCTCCATAAACATTTAGTAAAGTATTTTTATTGATACACTGTTTTTTAACAGTTTCAGATCTAATATGAATATCAGGGGTTATAGAAAGATCAAAGAAAACACAGCGGTGATCAGATAAAGCAACATCAGTTACAGTGACATTTGAAATATTCAAACCCTTTGAAATAACTAAATATAAAGTATGGCGACGATTATGAGTTGGCTCATTCACATGTCGAGTCAATTCAAAAGTATTCAGTAGGGTAGAGAGTTCTTTAGCAGTGCTATCGTTGGAATTATCCATATGAATATTAAAATCACCAGCAATAATAAGACAATCAAATTCCGTGGAAATGATGGATAGCAGTTTGGCAAAGTCATCCAAAAAAATGACACAATATTTAGGTGGCCTATATAATGTTACCAATAAAATTCAGGGAGATCCTTTCATTATGGCAGCAAGATATTCAACAGATGAGAAATCACCATATGATATTTGCTTACATTGAAATACATTCTTGAATAAGGCAGCTACTCTGCCCCCTCTCCTCTCAGCTCTACTAACATCCATAAAACTGTTTCAATGAGAATTTGTGCACCTGCATGCTTATCTCCCATGTCTCATTTAAAAACATAAAATCAAGTTGGTGAGAACTGAGAAGTAATAAAATTGGTAATTAAGAACGACTTGTTCCCTATGGATCTAACCTTTAATAGGGCTATTTTTATTATTATTTTTTTCTTAATAAGCTTCACGGCTGGGTGTTGTAGACAGGGTATTAAGACCAGATTAGAGAAGTTTACAGAGCGATATGAAAATGATTTATTTGTTAACAGGTTTGTTACCATAAGAGTAGTGTGCCCTGTTAATTCTGTTTCTAATCAAAACGGGGATAAAGGAGTGTAAGAAATATTCATTTAAATCTATACACAGGGCATCACTTATGTACTCGAGTACACCACTACAATTCTTATACAACTGGTGGCATAGTTTTGTATGATCAATCAGTCTCATAAAATGTTATATACTATTCTCAAAAGAGAATATACTAACTAAAAATGGGTAACTTGAATTAATAAAATTAATTACCAATAAAATTACACATTAATAATTATCTTGGCAAAATCACAATATTATGTACTCAGTTGATACCGAATTAATATAAATGATTCAGCTATGGTGAAGGCATTTGGGGAATCCCTGCGATTAGCATTGGCTGACTCAGTTCAACACAAGACCAACATTAATACACACAATCTTGTAAAATGTAATAGTTTATTGAACACAAAGTACTAAACGGAGCAAAGCACGATTCACTACTATAATGTACAACAAACTCTGTGTGTGTCTGAATGTGTGTGCACGCGCACGCGCACGTTGGGTGCACGCGGGGGATTGCCTCGGACACGTGTTCAGAGAGAACAAAGAAACTAAAATGGAGGGAGGTTTGAACCTAGCTTTACCTGTAGCTAGTGAACAATGGCGCGTGGACCATACCAAACAAATAAGGACAACTGTAAGGTTATCTGTGCGTGTGCGTTGAGATCAGCGTGCAGTGTTAAGATTAGTGTTTGCGACGGATCACATGCAAGATATGTTCTGTGAGTGATGCATTAAACCTAATGCAGCGAGTGGATGGAGTAAGATGGTAACAAAACTTTTACAACACTTAACCATTCAATATCAGTTACATAAATCCCATCACAAACATGTCGCGGTTGCTAACGGATCTGCTTTGCACCTGTTACAGCCTTAATTGAATTGTTGCTTTCGGTTTTGCGCCGATGCTGTGCCGGTATGAAGTGTCATTAGGGAAGGCTAGTTTGGGAGCCTCTGCAGCTAATCCAGTGGCGTTGGGACACATCCAGGGAAGCGTGTCGGCCAAGTCCGTAATGTAATCCCGCGTATGAAAATCTGTGTCTGGCTGGGCACCTTATACAGTGGCTGCCACAGAGTCAATTAATTGCTCATCCTCATGTATTTGATGCAGCGTTTCAATCTTCCTTTCAAGCTGCGATATCCTCTCAATCAGTCGCTCACACTCCGTGCAGCTCAGTGATTTTACTGGGCTTGGAGACATAGCTTCCACGTTGTCTTTTGTTGTTCAGAAACAAGTCCAAATGTTTGCTCTCAAAACCAAGTGTTCAACTGACTTTCCCACTTTAAAATAAATAGATATATAAATTTAAAAGATAAAATAAGTAAAACAATAAAATGAATAAAGAAATTTAAGAGATAAAATGAAACAAATGGACAGAAAGCAAAGCAAGTAAAGCAAAGCAGGAGCAGCAAGAAAATGCGTCCTCTCTCCTTGAGCTCTAGAGGCAACCTTGATACCTACCCATGCGTGACATATTGGACAATAGCGTCTATGTGTCACTTCATAAATATATTTATGCATCATATAAAATTAGAATTCCGTCAAAGCAACAAGATAAACCGAACAATAGCCTGATCGTATGCCAAAAAAGCAGTGAAAAGCCCTGCTCTTTTAAATGCAAAATAAACGTGAAATTATTGTGTCATTATACCACATTATTCTACTATCAATATCTGCTACAAAATATTAAATATATAATCCTACCATTGGTTTTACACATAGATGTTCCTTTAAAAATTCAGTGGTCATTTATTGTCTTGGACAATCTGTTTGAGAAATACACACCAGTTTAGCACGTTATAACACTATGTGGAATGTCTACGTGCAAAACCCCCATATGCCCTACCTAGCGCTGAAGTATTTCACATGATTTCGGTTTTATTTATAACTGTTTTATTTTTTTCAACTGTGTTTGCAATTTTTCCTGGGATGCTTTGAACAATAAATTACAGCCCAGCGTAACAAAATTTTTAATCTAGTCAATGTATTATGATGCAAACCGCGACAGAAAATGCATTCGCTTGTGGGACTTTTTCATCCTCGATATGAAAAATATACTGCTTGTAATAATGTGGTTCTTCTCGCCGGCTACATACACTACATGGCCAAAAGTATATGGACACCTGCTCATCCAACATCTTATTCCAAAATCATGGGCATTAATATGGAGTTGGTCTTCATTTTGCTGTCCCCATAACAGCCTCCACTCTCCTGGGAAGGCTTTCTACTAGATGCTGGAACATTGCTGTGTGGATTTGTTTCCATTCAGTCAGAAGAGCATTAGTGAGGTCGGGCACTGATGTGGGGCTATTAGGCCTGGCTCACAGTCGGCTTTCCAATTGATTTCAATGGTGTTTGATGGGGTTGAAGTCAGTGCTCTGTGCAGGCCAGTCAAGTTCTTCCATACCAATCTCGACAAACAATTTCTGTATGGACCTCTATTTGTGCATGGGGGCATTGTCATTTTGGAACAGGAAAGGGCCTTCCCCAAACTTTTGCCACAAAGTTGGAAACCCGGAATCATCTAGAACAGGGTAGGGGCAGGCCCCTGTGGTGAGCAGGGTCGCAGGGCTTTTTTTTTTTTTTTTTTCATTAAATATGACAATTACTCCGACCAAAAAAACCAGAGGCGAGTTAGTTAACTGTAAATCAACTGCTTTAATTGATCAATTAAGTGGCGAGTAACAACAAAAACCAGCAGACCCTGCGGCTCTCCAGGACCAGGGTTGCCTACCCCTGATCTAGAATGTTAGTGTATGTTGTAGTGTTAAGATTTGCCTTCACTGGAACTAAAGAGCCTAGCCTGAACCATGAAAAAGTCTTAAGTATTCATTGCTCAGTCATGTTTTATGTTTGTACCGACTTTCATTGAAGCTGGAACATTTGGCTGCATTTTCCTGTTCCTGTTGAATATTATTTTATTGTAATGTTATCGTACATAATATAGGCTTTTGGCTTCGTATCTTCCTGGGCTATATTTGTCACTTAAGGCATGGAAAATACTCATTCCAATTTACTATACGCAGATATCTGCTAGATGCATGTTACATTTTTCTTGGAGTCATTATGAATGGGAACATTTAAAAAATAAAAAATAAAATACAAAAGTATACATAGTGTAGAGTACAGGAAAAATTAATGATTGTACAACTGAATGGTTAGGCTACATATTTAGGTGTGTGTAACAGTGTGATATCGATGTTTTCATCTTAAATCATCAGAAGGGGCAAATGTATATGCTTTATAATGGACAAAACTGATTTTATTAATTTTATGACCCGTATTGGATAGGGTTTTAGATGGTAATTCCCACTTGAAAATGATGCAAAAGTGAGTTTTATGATCCAAAACAGTTGATTTGTAGTTAAATATATAATTTCTTTATGATTTAGAGCAGTGCACAATTTAGCCAATTGGATAGATTTGGATGGAGACACTAATGGACAACAGGGTACACAGCATTTAGTTTAGTTTAGTTTAGAGTTGGGGGTTGGCATCTTTCATCTTGGTCTGACAGTTGGTGTTTGTCCTATGTGGGGCCTGACATTCTTGGTGTTATAGCTTCTAGAAATTTTTTTTTAGCTTCTGGTTTTTGGACTTTGGTCTTTGTAAATTCTGGGGATTACCTTGGGAGAGACGAGCTGTGGTTTTGTATCTCCTTTTGTCTGGAACATTCATTGTTTGTGAAAGTAGTTGAAACTACGTCTTTAGATCAGATGTTGAATACATGCTGTAATTTAATAAATCTCTTCATTTTAATCTGGTTGTGAGTTGTAAATTTTGATAAAGGTTGATCCAACAGATTGCTCTGCCTATCAACAAATTTTGGCGATTTAATTGATAATTGATATTTTTGATAATAATTAACAAATTAATCAATCTATTTTAAGTGTTGGATAAGTGTAAATAATTAATTTTACTGTTGATGCCAAATGTTAAACGAAGGCGTCGGTTGTTAAAACAGCTGGATTTGGACATTGTCACATTTTACTTAATCCTCACTTCCCTGACAAATGTAAGCTTATTTTTTGTATTTTTGCAGTATATGTGATCCCCAAGCCAGAACATTTGTAAATATGAGGCTGTCATACGCCTAAAAACCATTTGAGTTTTTTTTTTTATGAAGGAGCATAAAATTTCCGCAAATATAGCCTACTGCTGGAGACATTTTAACGCAGGCCTAAACTTTCATGAAATAAAAAACGTAATTGTCCATGGCAGAAAAGCGCCACACTCGTAACATAAATAAAACAATTAGCCTAAATTCGAAACACCTTTGAAAACGTCAAAACAAGTCTAACAACCAAAATGCTGTTTTAAAAAGAATATAATAATATTGTTGAATGTGCGTTTAGTTGCGTGAAAGCGCTTGCTCCCCTATGTGTACGTTTCATAAAAGTACTCCACGCACCGAATTTCCTTGTTGAGGCATTTTATTACTGGAGTGGCGGTAAAGACATTTTGGTTCAGTTGAATGCTTATGTCAATCCGTTGTTTCAAAAATAATAAATAATTTTCTATTTTAAACCATAATGAACCTTCTGGTTTCTTTAGGGTTCAGTCATACGCCTAATACTCTTCAAAGTTTAAATGGAGCATGAAGTATATATCGTGATTTATCAATATCGAGCAATATAAAAAATATTATCGTGGTACACATTTTTTGCCATATCGTCCAGCCCTAGTTGAGGGTACTTTTTTCATGCTCTTCTGTCTTTGACAACATGTAAATAATTTAGTTTTCTAAGAAATGTAATCAGTTGTTTCATCACATTACAATCCTATAAATCTTCCATTAGCATGTGTACATACCGATTTCTGTGTCCTCTGCTTATGGTTTCATAACAAAAATCTGCATTACTTTTGAGTTATAAATGGAATAGACAAGCTTGCGGTTATGCCCCCCAATTTATTTTTCATCCCCAACCACCACCTGCTGCTCTTTGTAGTTGA